>JAOWCC010001751.1:14088308-14480072 GCA_030867875.1 Actinernus sp. WN-2022
TACAGGGATTGGCAACTCCACAGGCGTTGTGGAAAAAATTTAAACTATAAAATACCTGTTGTATTGTACAAAATGAAGATCCTGACTGAATTAAGGAAATTAAATACAAGGCCACATGAAAATCAATTGCTGGAAAATAGCTAATCTCAGGAAAATCGAGTGTCCATTTCTTCCAACGTCTGAAGTATCCTGCATAAGCTTTTGTGGTGCTAGTTGCGTTGCTATGTGTTAGGAATGCTGGTACCTGGCTAGCGAGACCAAACAAGTGAGGGTGGTTAGAGGACCGCTGGCCAAACAACCTGAAATTTGTAAATTACAGGGCCAACGTTAGCATACCACGCAAATCAAAATAAACTCAACAAGATGAAGAGCTGAGAACGTAATTTTATAATGTCCACTGAAAACGCAGTCATAAAAGCGTATACTTATGACATTTCTCGTCATGAACGAGTGAATTGAATCATTTCCTCACAAGCAGTAATTAAATACAGGTATAGTAATAATAGTAACCTAAACAGTCAGTACTGAGCGACCTATTAGGTGCTCATTAATGTTAAACTTACAACCCTCCGCGTTATGAACTCAAGCGGTCGTACATTTCATACTTCTAACTATGAAGTAGTCGTGTTCTTACGTTACAATATATGTATATATCTCGCTATCAAGCGGTTATGTTCGTACATTTCATTATTCTTCGGTATCAAGCGGTTATATTATGTTCATACATTTCATCATTTCTCGCTATCAAGCGGTTATGTTCATACATTACATCATTTCTCGCTCTCAGCGGTCATATTCGTACATTAGCTATACCTCGCTATAAAATAGTAATATATATGTGATGTAATCCTGGGACAATAGAAACGGTATATGGAGCCATTACTATTTAAATGCAAGATAAACCCCACGGC
Source organism: Actinernus sp. WN-2022 (assembly GCA_030867875.1). Classification (NCBI taxonomy): domain Eukaryota; kingdom Metazoa; phylum Cnidaria; class Anthozoa; order Actiniaria; family Actinernidae; genus Actinernus; species Actinernus sp. WN-2022. The sequence continues at coordinate 14,089,220 of JAOWCC010001751.1, forward strand.
CAAGGACCCAAGGTAAAACTTAAGCCACTAGGTTAGTATGAAATAAGGTATCATAAATATCCGGGAGCGCTAAAAGGGCTTAAGATGAATGACAAGAACAGGTGAACGAAAATCAAGTGAATTGAAAATGGTAGAACAACTCAAGTGAGAAGAATCAAAAATACCACGAGGATCCGAAAACTCAGTGACCTAAAGGAAAAAGAAAAGGCCAAAATGGCGCTGAGTGCCATTTGGGAACGATAAGCGTACCAGTAGCGCGACAGACTTCGAGGTGTAATATAGCACGCGAAACTAGGTACATAGGCGGTACTAATAGGTTATTTACGCCAGACCAATTGGTACTGAACGCATCAACGCCTTCGCAGCCTGGACACCAAAATTTTGCGAAAAACCGTACGCACTTAGCGGATTGCGTAGACGCGAACCGATCCACGTCGAAGGGACCGAAAAGTTTACTAATATGATGGGAAAATGGCCAAGAAAGAGTCCAATCATCGAAATCAATTAAGCGACTCATGGAATCAGCAAATTCATTGAGAGAACGAGGAATCCACTCAACCTCTAGCGAAATTTTGTTGATGGCACAAAAGGTAAAAATATCGATAGCAAGTGAATGTAAACGAAGGGTATTACTACCCTTCGCAGAAATAATGGCAGCATTTTTATTATCCGTAAAAACCTTAACGACTTTACCAGAAATAGATGATCTGTAGGCTTTAAGGCCGTAAAGAATAGCAAGGAGCTCTCTGGCGTTACTATCTAATTCGACCTCCATAGAGGAGAAAGCTTGATAGAATAATTCAAACTCTTCTTTATCTACACGCAAGGCGTAACCACCGCAGGCAAAGCTACTGGCATCGGAGTAAATAAGTGTAACTGGGAGCGAATACTGAATAAGATTCCTACCATTAAGCTTGTTGGAATGGGAAATCCAAAATTCGATTTCGAAAATACACTGGGGAAGGAACTGGAAAGCACTAATGTCTAGAGGACGGTCCCAGTCGTCTTGTAATTTAACGAACGATTGGAGGTACCTAGACATGAGGAGAGCAATGCTGCCGAACCCTGGTGTGAGAGAGACGATTTTGCCTGTAACGGAAGCGACAGTGCGCGGAGAAACATACGGAAATTTGCTCCTGAGAGAAACAAGAGAGTTAACCAAATTATGAATACGTCTCTCTGGGATATAAATACGATCACTGAGCAGATCCCAAACTATGCCTAACCATTCCATCCTCTGAGTTGGAATCCAAACAGATTTAGAATCATTGGTGACGATACCAGCCTTAAATAAATCGGACCTAACGATACGAGATATGCCATCAGCCTGCAAATAATCAGGAAGGCAAACTGCACCATCATCCAGGTACAAAACTATGGGAATACCTTGAGAACGCCAATAACTCACGAGTGGCCTAAAGACCTTAGTAAAAACATAGGGCGCCGAGGAAAGCCCGAAAGGGAGCACGGTAAATTGAAAATATCTAGGCTTGTCGGAATTGGGTAAGGTCCACTGAAAACCCAATTTTTTTTGTTGATCACAGCGAATGCTAACATGATGATATATACCCAGATTTCATGTCAAACTTAAACATAAAACCGGAGGAGTTGATAAAATTAAGAAAAACTCTGCTATCCTCCATTTTAAATTTCACCTTGGGAATAAACCGATTGACATGCCTAAGGTCCAAGATCAGACGACACTTACCCTCTGAATTAACCGAGACTGAGAGGGGATTAACAACAAATGGTGGGGCGGAAACCTCCATGATAAAACCAACCCTAAGAAGATCTAATACAGCCTCGTTAACGAAATTAGCATGTTCATAGGCAGACTTATTGTTTTTCAAATTAACACTCGTGGGCAAAACAGAAAACGGTATAGTATAACCGTTATATATTAAATCTAACACCCAAGCCGGGGATCCAATAGAAATCCAAAACTGTATATGAACTCTGAGCCGGCCATTAAGAACTAAGGGAGCCCGTCCCTGTTGATATTCGTATAAGTTATGATGTAGAAATTGCTCATAATCAGGGTCAATACAATACTTATCTTCACAAGAAAACAATTCTCTAAGCTCAGTCTCCATACTTAACGTCCAAAAGTGTGATGGAACTGCGGGAAGTTGCCCTTTGGCTGGACCAAGATGTAGTACGCCAGTAATATCTTTCTGAAGAGCGTTCCAGAATGAATCTTTACGAACGATTGGGAGCTGTGAAAGATGACGACCCGACGTGAAGTTTGCCAAGCCGGACTTGACATTCCCTCCACCAGTGGCCGCTGGAACCACAGTATCTGCAAACGCTTCTGTTGAAGTCCCGACGCTGCTCGTAGGGCTGTCGTCCAGTGAAAGTGGCTGTTGGAGTAAAAGGCGGCTGTCGTGGGTTTGCAGAACCTTGTTGCCAGTTGTTCTGTCGGCTGTATGGTGAGACTTGAAAATTAAGTCTATTTCTTCCGCGAAACCTTTCAACATTGTGCTTTTGCTTCTGGCGAGACTTGTGACGCAGCGCTTCTCTCTCAGCCGAACGAATCTTGTTATCGTCCTCTTCGTTTAAAGAGAAGGGGCTTAACTCGTAGTATTTAACTGTTGCCCAACCGCCTTCGGAGGAGTCGGCGATTCGGATCTTTCTATTTCAATCGTTGAGTGAATCTAAAACCTCGTCCACGAGTTTGACGGAATCTTCCACACGGAGTTGATTAGGAAGAAGAACCTTTAGTGACTCTAGTTTATCAATCAGCTTTCGGTTGAATTTAAAGCTTTTCTCGTTTCCCTCGTAGGTAAATGATAGTTCAGTGTCTTCTGCAAGCTTCTTTGTAGTAGCGAGGGCTGTTGAAGCGGTTTCTTGAGCTTTCGAAAATTCAGCGGAGAGTTCACTCTTGTGGTTAGAAAGTCTCTGAAGGACAAAGTTTCTGAATTCTAAGAGATCACCTTTCGTAACAGACTGATTTGGCTCATCTTCATCTCCCATGACAAGTACCAAGGACCCGGCAACAACGGGTCGAGTTAGAAACTGGTTAACGTCAAGTGATATGCAAATGCTTTCACTAAGCTTATAAGCAGTGAACAACTCCTAAGGGAGTAGCGCGAAGCGCTAATTACGAATGCCCAATATAAACACATTTACTTGGTTTACTCTGAATACCATAAAGGTACTGTTGGCATTTCAAATTAAACACCCAGAGGTACCAAAATATGCATTTTTATCCCAAAAGGTACGTATGATGAGCATTGCCATCAGCGAGACATAGGGAGTCGACCCCGGAGAGTTCTCTCCCCCCCCCCCCCCCCCCCCCCCAGCACAGCTGAGTTCACACAAACTATGACATGACAGGGATGGATTATTAAAGTGAGGTGGGACCCATTGAATGCCCTGGTTTGTTGGAATGTGTAATATCTATATCTTCTGAATACTTGAACATTCTGGATTGCTGTTTGTAGTTAGGTGTTTACCATCAAAAATGACTTTGGGGGGATTAGTGCACAGATCGCTTTTCAAACTAATTTATCTTCAGAATATTCTTTAAACAAGTTTGCTTGCATTAATTGTTTTTGCGATGATCATCTGCTTGTAGGAACTTCTTGGTTAACTTTTTTCCTTGCACATTTTTTTAGTGGGGAGTTGTCAACCACAGTCCAGTGGTTTCTAATGGTCCACCCCTTACAAATACTTTTCCTATAGCCCACTTTCGATATAGCATAGGGAGTCGAGTCAGGTGGGCTCTCACAAATATTAGTCAGACAAACAAAGTTGAGGGTTTATATCAGGTTTATATCAAGTTTTACAACATCAAATTTCCAAGGAAAATATCAGATTATAGGCTCAAGACAGAAAGTCTGTATTCACTGCTTTCGTAACCCAAAATTGTGCAATTTGTTGGAGGACACTTTGCATAAATACAATAGTTATTCATGTCTCCAGGAACAGCTCATCTTTTCCAAAAAACATTGTCCCATGGAAGATAAAAAAGCTATTGTGTTTATGCAAAGTGCCCTCCAAGAATTGTAAAATGGACAAAGATGGACAAATATGACCATACACATGACTAGGCAATATGAGAGCATAGTGGAAAGTGCCTATCTAGCACTATTGCAAAAAAAAACACAGAGTAACAACAATAATAACAACAATAGAGTTTCTGTTGTGGGCCTAAAGTGCGATATTCATTTATCTGACATATATTAGTTGTTAGAAATCAATTGTGCTCTATCAGCAATGCTGCAATCTAATTGGCTAAGCTACTCACTATAACACTTGTGTGGTATATACTAAGACATTATTCAACACAGATCCAGTGACAATTGGTGGATATTTACCTCCTTGTGAAGTGACATGGCAAGTTACGGTGTAACAACTTCATCATGGGCCACCACATTGTCAAATTTGATTGGCTTGGGAATGATTGCAGAATACCCCACCACTTGGTTCATTAATAATGCATTTTCTCAAATTCTCATACAAACCCTCTAAAACCTAACCTGAAATTCAAATAAATCTTACCCATTTCAACTCCAAATCATTCATAGAACGAATCCAAATACACCCGAGCTAAATGGATAATTTTGAACAATTTGTAAGGGCTTTTCAAGTGATCTTTCGAAGTGGTGGGGTATTCTGCAATCTAGCCGTTATAAACTTGTGCTGTGACTGGCTGGTTAGTGTTGGGTGGTCCTGTTAGAAGTAGTCACACTGTAAATATCCACTACTAGTCACAGACACTGTAAGGGATATTTATTAAATTATTACTTAGCCCTAAATCTGCTGCAATATTAAGTAACCAAATAAATAAATTCTGGGCTTTCTCATAAAGCAATAGTTGGAGCCAGATGTCTTGGATGTTGTTGTGACAGAGGCACTACCCTTTTGGCTACTTGTCATAAGCTCTTGCTTTAAAATTCTGTGCTGTAATATAAGGGATAAGTGTTTTTGAGGAATAATTCTCAAGTTGTGATTCTAATTGTCACCACAGAGCTAAGGCTTATGAGTTGAGAAATATGATTTTAGTGCGAAACCCTGATCCTTGGGCCTAGCTATTACAAGGTTACTCTTGTAATTTTGAGAATGCATTCAAGAAAAAATGAAATTCCTACCCTATAGAAGACTTAACCTATCCAAACTTGAAGCTAAATAATGAAGAACTTCAAGAATGCTAAAGGTAAATTGTATAGCCTACATGTACGTGTATATCAGACCAATACGACTGTGAAACCTGCATGCAACTGTACTCACTCATGAAATTACATAATGATAGTGACATGACATGTATAAAGTTGTTGAGGTAGACGTTGCTCGTGCTGATCACCTCCAGATCCTGTTGTACTGATTGGACATGAACTGAAGACGAGACCAATACGTAAAAAAGATAAGAACATATTTACGTGAGTAGAGCAGAGAGTGAGAACAGACTACAAACTCAAGTACAGAGCGCAAATAATTTCAAGTGTTACTTACTCAGTTACTGCAGTAAAACTTGAGCGAATTCACTGTCCGCGAGTCTTGAATAACCCTTCGAGGCTTTCCAATCCCTCCACTGGTCTTGTACCTAGTTGCCGTTTTGGTTCCTTGAACGCCATCTAAGATGGACGACTCTAAACTCATGACTCATAACAGGTCTAACAAGAGTATAGAATTGAATGATTTTGCGAAATAACTGAATGTAAAGTTAAGTGATTGCAGGGCTTCAAGTGGCCAGGGTAAAAAATATAGGGATAAATATAGGACATTTTTCAGGAAAATATAGGGCCAATATAGGGCAAAATGAAGAAATATAGGGAGATAATATAGACGAAGATAATATAGACGAAGAGATAATATAGATAATATAGACGAAGTTGGCGATGTTTCCATCCATTAGCTGGATTTTAAACAACAACAAACACATGAACATATAAAAAATAATGCAATGGCTCTTTATTTCTCGATGTCGATTTTCTTGCAGTGCCGTGAACGTTCTATTAAGCGCCCATGGCAAAATAGCCGGCATTTTTCATTTAAAAAATGTCACCAGCTAAACTTTAGAGAAGGGCACTAAGTACAAAATGACTCAACAGGGGGTTGACACTTAATAAGGGGGAGAGGCTTTTTGAGAGGGGTGCTTTATAGAATACTAAAGCTATGTTACAATTACAACAAGTTATACATTTTTCTATCATCAAGCGGCACCAGTTGAGCATGTTAACCAGCTATTCGTCGGTTGAGGAACACAAAATTCATCGATCCTAGTATGGGAGAACCATAAGGCAATGATATAAATACAACATTTACAGTCTTCAATTTCAAATAAACAACAAAGTTCAAAGTTGCACTTCTCTTTGATCGTGCTACTGATGAATGTCCAACAGTAAGTGGCCTCGACTTGGTTTCCTTATTTATGGTTTCCTCTTTGGGGCAGACACATGCTTAGTATATCCTTCTAGAAGCCTTTTTCGCTTTCTCTGCAGTTCATCTCTTTTATCAGAGCATTGTCTGTTTTGCTCCATCACATGCTCCATCTTCTTTTCAGCAACTTCAAGTAATCCTTGCGCTATGACAGCCTGGTTGAAGTTTTTGTTCTTGATAGCTTCCGAAAGTCTGTACTTAGCTTCTTGATACAGTACTTTGGCACTTTGTAGCTCATCTGTATTGACCATCTCGGACTTCTTCAATTCTTTCTCTTTCTCTACCAAGCTAAGTCTATTCCTGTCCAATGCCTCTGCTTTCCTCTGCTTCTCCCTTGCGAGATCATCGTGCCTTTGCTGCTCCTTTTCCTGGCTGCACCTTTTCCTTTCGAGCTCTTCCTTTTCATCTGCAAGCCTTTTAGCATAGGCTTTATAGGCCTCTTTGGATGATCGAGAAGCCCTTTGGTGATGGGGACATTGTGTGCCTGTTCACATACCCTAATCTGGTCCTTGACAATACGAAGACCATTGATTGTTGTGTCCCCTAATGCTGTTCTGTCTGCTGTCACGGTCCTCTTGTTTGCGGAGAGACTTCGCTCAACATCAGCATTGTCATGAGCAAGTGATAGAAGGCTTTTAACAAGTTGTTCAGGACAGGGTATTTGCATTCGCCTTGAATGTCCTTCTTTTTAAGGGCCTCGGACCAGTAGTGATCTATTCTTGGTGGTGATGCTTCATCTGTGTGCCCTGCTTGATAGACCTTCCATTCATCTGTTGCCATGGCAACTTCTTCTGTAGAGACTGTCAGCATCATGACTGCAAGCCTTCGGATGGCCTGCGAGCCATGCTCGTTCTTTATTAACTCTGGTCGCAGGAAGGATACGTCTCTTAGCAGCTTGCTGTCAATTGGTAGGCGACCAATCAGGTACCTGGTGGCTTTCAGGTAGAACTGCTTCATACCAAGAAGAGGTACTTTCTGTTCTTCACTGGAAAGTTTGGATAGAGCAGAGCGAGTATTCTCTCCCACTTCCATCTGTGAAATTGGTTATCTACCTTTGCGTAGTTAACCTTAAGCAGGTGCTTTCCAAAGGTATCTTCCAAGGCTCTATTCTTGAGAAAGCGTCCCATGACAGATTTCAGCAGTTCACACATTGCATCATGCAACACATGAATCAAAGGACCCTCACTTTGGAAGAAACAGAGGAATTTCTTGAATATTGGCTCCACCGACAGAAGAAAAGCCAACTGGGCTGGTAAGGTTTTATCTTGCAACTTTTTACAAATGCGCTTGTACCGTTCATTTGCTTCAAGGGTCTTCAACGTCTTCTCCTGTGTAGCAAGTTGTCGCGCTTCTTCCAGGAAGTACTTCTTGATTGCTTCCCATTTCTTTACGATTCTGTCCAAAGCAGGAAGGAAAGTAAGCCATCGGGACTGTACGTGACGAATAAAGAGCTCATTATCTAGTCCAAGATCTTGCAGTACGTTAGTATAATCCTCCTTGTGGCAAGGAGAGCTCTTCAACCTGTAGAAAAGGTCTATAGCTAGTTCCTCGGATGCCTCTCCATATGCAGTAACGCCAGAACGAAACGCATTGTGGGCGACATGTATGTTACATGGTATCAATGGCATTAGACCAGGAAGGCCTTCATCTACTAATGCTTGGTTAACTGCACTCCATATTGTCTTGTTAACATTGGGTCCATCTGAGGAAAGGCTGATCAATCTTGAAAGGGGCAGCTGATAACCTGCTTCCTGGAGAGTGTCAACAATTTTCTTTGCTACATCTTTGCTTTTGCATGGCAAAAAATATAGGGTGTGTAGGAATCTAACCTTGATTTCATTGTTCTCTTCTGACCAGTAGCGAACTAGTATATCACACTGCTTGCGGCCTTGGGATGTGCCTGTCTCGTCATACTGGATGGTGTATCCAAAGCCAGACTTTGCCAGACATAGGTTCTGTCTGAAGTGTGGGCCTAGCCCATCTGATATGAGATAGGATACCTTCGTCCGACTCATTGTAAACTTACTCGACACATCACCCGAAAACATCTTCTGGAACAACTCTGGTGTACCATCGGAAGACGCAAATGAATAATCATTTGCAGCAGTTTTCATTGCCCAGAGCGCTTCGGCAGTTAAAATTTGTTCTTGCTGTGACATACTTTGAAGGGACACATGGTAGATGAATTACTCTTTCCAGTACTGTTGCTTGCCGTTGAAGAAAGGACACAATGTTTTTGGGAGTCCGAGTACTTTGCTTTTGCCATTTCCTTGTGCCTTACTCCTTTTGCATGCTGTTGTATTTGTGAGAGTCCTGAATTAGCAATTGAGAAATCTTTTAGATACAACTTGCAAAAAGCATTATGCTTTGATGTGGAACATGGGGTACACCAGCCGGCTATCTTATGGCCATCTGGATCAGTCTGATCCAGCCAGTTGGACTGGAACTTTGTTTGACCATGCGGCATTATGCTGCAAACGTATTCAATTCATCTGTTCTGTGGGACAAATACAAAAGCATATCAATAATATATTTAATAATCTCTCCTTCTTCTTCTAGTACGAAAGTATATTACAAAGTAACATCATAATTATTATTTACTAATAGATAAGAGAGCAGGTCCCTCAGTGAATCATCATTGGACAATCTCAGAGAAAATAATAAAATGCACTTCAGAATTACTGTGAGTTAAGACTTACCTGTTGCTTTTTGAATTGTGCTCAGAAAGTCAAGTTATGTCTTCAATTTCTTATTAACAAAAACAGTTAGAAGTACATGAAATATCCAATAATTGTATTCGTTTTTTAGTAAGTAGAAAAGAAATTATAGAAATATAGGAGATTTTAGAAAATATAGGGAAATATAGGGAAATCTAAAATATATAGGAAATATAGGAAATATAGGGACACTTGAAGCCCTGTGATTGACTTATACGTCTTTTGAGAGTAATGTTTTTCCAAAAAGTCGCTATGATTACAAGGATGGAAGAAGATTACTGAACCATACCGTCTAACTCGCTAAATTCGAGGTTTCGTATGATACGAAACCTCCAAAGCGCCCGCATTTAAAGTGAACCACAAGTGTAATCAGATAAACACAAAATCGTTACTTAAAATATACAATGTAGCACCCCGTTTTTAGTTTAATTTTCAACTTTTTGTGATCACGTGGTTGGTCACGTGATAGAAATTTTACCAAAATTTTATATTAGGACGACTGAAAACGCTGAGATTAGTTATAACCACCATTGTTCTAGGATTTGAGCAAATTCAAGTGAGTCTATTCAACATAACTATAGCCTCGTTTTCATGTTCAAACCATGCCTTAACATGCTTGAGCGTAAGAGTAGTATTCACCAACCCTGACGAGCATTTTTAACTCTCAAGAAGAGTAGTTTTTACTCCGATGTTGCAGTCAAACTAATTAATTCCCAATGAGGCAGGAGAGTACAAATAACTCCCATTTAAGAATTCATTTTACTGAGTTAAAATAAAAAGCGGTCGTTCTGTACCTTTTTGGAGTTAAAATAACTCCCTGAAAATAACAGTGTGGAAAACGCCATTCAGCTGCCGATGTTGATTGGCACAACCCTGCATAAATAAAATTGTCGTTATCTAACCAAATTCAGACACAGTTACCTGGTGTTACAGTAATCACTTAACACGGTCATATGATTACGTCATTTCTGTTAAACCGCATGCTGATTAGGTGATGCGGCCAACAGAAAACAGACAACTGCATGCATCCTGTTAACGTTAGGCCTTTCCCGATTGTCCTAGTAATAACTGATTGCGGAAACGTTGCTTGAAAAAAATTGCTCGAAATCATAAAAGGTTGCTCCTAATATTTAAAATTGCTCGTAAAGACACAAATACTGCAAAACACAAAAACCTAGTTCATTTTGCGTTATTGAAGCCGTGAAATGCATTGATCCTGTCACAAATTTTATGCTAACTACAAATCCTGCTATAAAATTTAATGCCACATAAAACTGCACTCCCTCAATCATCACCGTCCAACTTTTTCTAATTCATATGCGTGTTACCGCTTAGAATTTCCTTTCTTTTGGAAACAACCCGAACACATTCCGAACTTTTCGGCACCTTTCAGAATATATTTCGACTAATTTTGTAAGCAGATTTTGACATACAGACTTTCTTGTTTGGCATAAGTGAGTAGTTTATTCGCGTACAGACGTGATGACTGTACCAATATGGATAATAAACTAAATAAACCGAATCAAACTACTCAGACCGGGTGGGATGGTGGGAAAGAGACTCACGACTTCTCTGAAATATGTTTACCCGTTACACCCGATAATGAGGTTAGTTTGAAAGTAGAACATAACAAGGTCTAACAAGCTCTCTGTATATGTATCCGCTTATCATATCTCTACATCTATCAAAACCTACGACTAATTTATTCTCAGTGAAAACTATGCGTGATAATCAAACGAATACCAGAGGCGAGTAACTGTCAAAACTGCGGTTCTAATAAAGGATCCATTTCGGGTGAATTAATTGTTTGAGATAGAGATCCCAAAATAGCCAATGATAACAACAAGTATATTCAGCCCCACCACAGACGTTTCTCTGCGCTGGTCTGACAAAAAAAAAAGCTTACAAAAAAATAAGAAGCATTTCGTTTAAAGTTCTAAAGACTTGGAGCGCTGTATATATGTGCAGGATATTTTTCCATCATGAATTGTATATATATAATTCATGATGGAAAATATCCTGCACATATATACAGCGTTCCAAGTCTCTAGAACTTTAAACGAAATGCTTCTTATTTTTTTGGCACCTTTTTTTGTCACCTTGCCGTGTCTAGACAATGTGCAAACAGTCTACAATTGTCTAAACGGCGCATGGCTTTGTAACACCTACCAGAGATGTCTCTAGAGACGGTAAATCAACTCACTACAAAGTTTTGAAAACACTTCATTCGATATGGAGCGTATTAAGATTGTGATTTTAGTTGGGCTATTCTCACTTTTCTTCCTCGATAAAGGAAGTGCAAGTAACAAGTTCAAACGAAAAGTAGGAAAGCGATTTCGGATTAAATTTACAATTCTCTGATCCGAATTGCTAAAGGTGAGCCCTTCCACCAGTGAAAGAACGAACTAGAGCAGAACGATCTGCATGTGTGAGGTATTGGAGAGCCCGGGGAGAATTAGCGGGTGGGATGGTGGGAAAGAGACTCACGACTTCTCTGAAATATGTTTACCCGTTACACCCGATAATGAGGTTAGTTTGAAAGTAGAACATAACAAGGTCTAACAAGCTCTCTGTATATGTATCCGCTTATCATATCTCTACATCTATCAAAACCTACGACTAATTTATTCTCAGTGAAAACTATGCGTGATAATCAAACGAATACCAGAGGCGAGTAACTGTCAAAACTGCGGTTCTAATAAAGGATCCATTTCGGGTGAATTAATTGTTTGAGATAGAGATCCCAAAATAGCCAATGATAACAACAAGTATATTCAGCCCCACCACAGACGTTTCTCTGCGCTGGTCTGACAAAAAAAAAAGCTTACAAAAAAATAAGAAGCATTTCGTTTAAAGTTCTAAAGACTTGGAGCGCTGTATATATGTGCAGGATATTTTTCCATCATGAATTGTATATATATAATTCATGATGGAAAATATCCTGCACATATATACAGCGTTCCAAGTCTCTAGAACTTTAAACGAAATGCTTCTTATTTTTTTGGCACCTTTTTTTGTCACCTTGCCGTGTCTAGACAATGTGCAAACAGTCTACAATTGTCTAAACGGCGCATGGCTTTGTAACACCTACCAGAGATGTCTCTAGAGACGGTGAGCCCTTCCACCAGTGAAAGAACGAACTAGAGCAGAACGATCTGCATGTGTGAGGTATTGGAGAGCCCGGGGAGAATTAGCGTCAAACAAGAAAATGGAAAGGATACATTCAATTAATTCAATTTTTATTTACACTATTTATAAGCACTAGTTACATAGACATACGGTAAACATACAGCAGAGTAAAGAAAAGAAAATAATATACAGAGGTTATAAAAGGTAAGTGTGCAGCAGCCAAAGTAGCATAAGCTTTCGAGTTGGCTGCCGCAATGTTTGTGTAGTAATCAGACTTAGCTCAAATAGTAAGTGTTAATAGATGTTGGAGAAGCAAAGGAAAAAAGGAAAACAAAAAGTCAAAATGGGAGGAAGAAAAAGAAGAATAGAGAAAAGCTGGCAGGTACTGGAGTAAAAAGATAAAGATAAATAATTTCAGTCTACTAATCAGTAATTTTTTGCATTGTTTTTTTAAACGAATAAAAACATAAAAAAATTAGGGATAAAGGTATGGTTTCCCAAATTTCTGAGGCAAAATATTTGAAAGTAAATCTACCATAGTTGGTTCTAACGTTTGGCCTATAAAAGTTGTCACTGGCTGCATATCTTGTATTGTAAGAATGTATATTAGATACAGGTACGAGGAATTCAGAAAAAAATTCAGGAGTATTTATAGAATGACTTCTTATTTGATGTATAAGTATAGTTTTTTTCATTTTTACTATGTTCTCAATCTTCAGAATCCCGAGCAATTTGTAATACCGATTAAGATCCTCATGCCTACTTGCAAAAAAAAAAAAAAAAAAAATGCATCTTATACATTTATTAAGTTTCGACGACAATTTGGTGATATTAGTTTTGTATGTAATCCCGCAGCTCATAATTCCATAATTAAAATAAGGGTAGATAAGAGTATAGTATAAGTTTGTTAGCATAGGTAAGTTGAGATATCTCCTTAATTTGTAGAGAATACCTAAATTTTTAGCAACTTTATTATTGACGTGTGAAATTTGATTATGCCATTGAAGATATTCATCAATATAAACTCCCAAATATTTAATACAGATTTTGCGTGAAATATTAGGAATATCGATTGTTGCATTTTTTTCTTTGAGGTGATGTAATTAGCATATCATTAGTATTCTTAAAATTTATTGAGAGCTTATTTGCTGAGCAGTATTGATAGACTTTTTCTAATTCATCATTTATTACATTTTGAAGTTCGATAAGATTTTTAGAAGAATAAAACATGTTACTTTTTATCATCAGCAAAGATTCTGAAACTTAAAATGTTAGATGAATGTGGGAGATCGTTTATATATATAAGAAAGAGAAGTGGGCCAAGTGTGGAGCTGTGGTATACCACATGTCAAACTGAGTTCGGTTAGTCAAGAAACTTTGAAACCATTCTAATATTTATTCCATGTTTTTCAAGTTTCTTTAATAGTATATTGTGGTTCACAGTATCAAATGCTTTTGAAAAGTCAAGAAAAACACCACAAGTAAATATTTTTTTATCTATTGCACTTTTGAGAAGATCAGTAGTTTCAAGGATTGCTTGTTCTGTAGAGTAGCCTTTTCTGAAACCAAACTGAAACTGATATAGTATATTTTGTTTTTCAATAAATATCAATAGCTGATCATGGACTAATCGCTCTAAAACTTTAGTAAATGGAGAAAGAATTGAAATAGGTCTATAGTTGCCTGTATTAGTCATTAACCCACTTTTATATATTGGCGTTACCTTTGCAACTTTCAAAATATCGGGGACGATACCCGAACAAATAGACGGATTATATAAAGATATAAATGGTTTTGAGAGCGGTTCAGAAGCTATTTTTACTACCTTATTAGGAATGTCTAAAGAGGATTTGTTGGAATTAAGCTGGGAGAATAATACATGTACTTCTGCTTCATTTACAGGAGACATAACAAAGCTGGAGGCGGAATAATTTTTAATGTAGGATGTTGGATCGATATTAGTATTTTCAATAAGCCAAGCTAATGATGGTCCAACATTAATTAATTTTGGTTAAACTGGTCAGCTATATCCTTTTCATCAACAAATGTTTTACCATTCCTAATTATCCTGCTAGGAACTGTTTGTCTTTTAGATTTTCTTTTAATTAATGTACCTATAAGCATCCATGTTTGTTTCAAATTATTTTTGTATTCCTGGAAACAATTGGAGTAATAGTCATTTTTTGCCTTGGTTTTTATCCTGGAAAGTAAATTTGCATATTCTTTATAGTGTTCTACACGGGCCGGCAGCTTACTCAAAAAGTGGGTGCGATATATATATATATATATTTATTGATTTTAATAAGCCATCAGTTAGCCATGGTTTAGATAATTGTTTCGCCTTTGCATTGGATGCAAATTTAAGGGGAGCATGTCTATCAATCACAGTCCTAAGGGTATCTATTGTTTTAGTTGCTTTCTCATGTAAACTAAGTTCAGGTTCTAAGATTATGCTGTTCCAATCGATGGAATTAATATCATTCAAATAAGCCTCATTATTAAAAATAAGATTGTACTATCTGGGGTGTCAAATTCTACGACTTTCCGATATGGCAATGTTGTGGCAAACGAATTTGGCCGTACCAAAGGATCCGGGGCCAGAAAGCTGGTGTGTAACTTAAGAGAATACTTTTTCGGGCTTAGTAGAGCTAAAGTGCAAAACATTCTGAACTCTGATAAACTACACTACAGGAAAAATGCCAAATTTCTCAACAAGCCCACACTCAAACCTATTCGTGCACGAGATATCCAGACAAGGAATCAGGTGGATTTGATGGACATGGGTAAGGGGGGAACGGTGAGCTTGAATGGCAGGTCGTACCGCTATATTTTATCAGTGATTGATGTTTTCAGTCGGTTCGTCTGGCTCTGTCCTGTTAGCCAAAAGTGTAGCAAGACCATCGCAGAACAGCTAATGAATATCTATTTGGAGCACGGTCCGCCACGTGTGGTCCAGAGTGATCAGGGGGGGGGGGGGGGGTGAATTTAAAGGCGCTGTGAAAAAGCTATGCCAGAGATTGAACATAAAGCTAATCTACAGTCGACCCTATCATCCTCAATCGCAAGGAAAGGTGGAACGGAGTCACAGATCTCTGCGATCTAAAATAGAGTACGACTTTTTGAAAATGGGGAAAAAGGGCGTTAACTGGGTGGAGAACCTTGCAAATTACCAACGTATTTTAAACGAAGACCCAAAAGAGGTACTAGGGTACAAAACGCCTTTTGAGGTCTACTTTGCTCGAAAAAGTAATTCCCTTATCAGACCATCGACGTCTAGCATGGATAAAGAACTCGTTACAAATGCGGGCAAGTGCACCGCAAACCACAAAAGGCGCCAGCGACATGTATCAGTAAGGCAATATGCTCACTATGCAACAGAGAGGTGTAACAAAAGAATGTTAAGAGCTCATGCACGGGCAAATCCTCCTTCAAAGTACGCAATAAGAGAGAAAGTGTATGTGCGCCTTCCGAGTAAAGAGGGTCTGAAAAAGATCCCCAAAAAGCGCCATGTTACTGAAGCAATCATTGAAAAACGAAACCTGAAAAAGCATTCCTACAAAGTCTCGTTTACCTCGCCTCTAACTGGTAGGAAGGAAGATAAGTGGTTCTCAGTTGACAACATAACCAGTCTAACACTTAAAGAAGAGAGGGCCAAGCAACGGGTTGCTAAGTTAACTAAACAGAAAAAGGACAATCATCGGGCCAATTACTACATCCAAATGAGAAAAGATGACTATGTTAAAGTATTAGAGGATCAAGGATTTGTGATAACGTACAATCCACCAGGAGATGGTACCTGCCAATTCGCTGCGCTGTCACATCAATTGAGCGCCGTTGGCATATTTAGATCCCCCCGAATCAATGCGGGAGGAAATTATTGAGTACCTGGAAAGTAACCCCTTAGACACCGATGGATTTCCACTATTTGAAACAGTACCCCAGTACGCAACTTGGGAAGACTATTTACTTTACATGGTACAAAATCAGACCTATGGGGATGAGATCACCTTATACGCAGCAGCAAAGCTATATAATATTGACATACATGTGATTTCCACTCTTGGAGTTGGAGCGCACCACACATTTCACCCCACTTCAAGCTTTCCTTTGGCAAGCAACATTCTTCGTCATTTTGCGGAAAATCACGGAGAACATTACGTAAGTCTTGTACCGGAGGTACATCAGAACTTCAATGCGATAGACGAGGCGAAGGACGGCGAAGGGAGTGGTGGTGATGATGACGTCACGGCTGACAACAGAACGGCTGAACATCTCCAGTATCTCAACAACGACGTTTTGGAGATAATAATAAAGATGACATTATTCGCATTTCCATTCATGCAAAATAACCTCAAGGCTGTGAATAGATTCTTCAGAGAAACAGTGAATAAAGTGCCATACCCGAAGGTATATATACCCGAACTTCCGCAAGGAAATAACCCAATCGTCACCAGTGTTGGAAAGATTATCCGTTTGAAAGGAAAGGCGAGTGGTGCGGTGGCGAGTTTGCGTGAAATCATCAAATCCCCAAAATGGCATCATGCTTGGCTCAAGCTTGAGCCCCAGCCTCATGGATGTTTTTTGATAATGACATGTACTGGAAAAACAACTAGCACTCCAATTACATAGACCTGTTACATGATAGTTTGTTCTATGTTTAATTCGTTAGCTTCACTTTGTACTAGATAGTGCAGTCAGTTTAAACATGCAGTCTGAAATGCATGACCGTGCAATCGAGAATCACTGAGTTATGAAAAGACTAGAGAGGCAACATAGCCGTGATCCACAGTTTGATTCGAAGTTGTTGAGTATATTGTCCATATAGCCAGCATTATCATGCACTCGAGCTAGGTATACGATTTTTTTCTATCACTTGCTGAATACCCGTTGATTATTTACTTTGCTAGTACCTTTCTGTTACAAAAATGTAGTTGAAAATAGGAAAGTAACAGAACGTTTTTCAAAGGAATTACAAAATAACTGTATGAGAGTCTAAGAAGTCAGTTACCCCGCAAAAAAACGTTTCCATAGCCATTGATGTTCTAAATGTAAATTATCAGGGACTGGTCCTGCCGTGTGCTCCGAGATAATGACTGATATAAGACTGAATCAATGTATGGTATAAACAATTTTGTATCAACCAAGTTAATGTTTTACTGCTCAAATGATTGTCTACACTCAAAATCTAAGCTCGAAATCACCTTTCAAATTGTCACACTGAGATTTGCACATCGAGTATTAATTACTATTCAGTGTAAAGATGCTAGAAAGCTATTGTAAACTTCAAATTGTGAAATAAAGATCAGTTAGGTTAATAGCACGACTAGAACACCTGTAACTAATATTATAATATAGATACGATAGTACGCGCGCTCTGATTGGCCAAAAAGCCATGTTTTATCAGAGTATATAACATGATTTGCCGTGTTTTATTGTTTCAACTGCCGGTTTCCTTTCATCACGCGTGTAAATATATATTATAAAACAGACAAAGAAGCATTAAATCCATGTTTTATACTATAAACTAATTGAGATTTTGAGACGCGATACCGAATTATATTGCCAGCCAGTTGGGAGAAAATATATTTTCTTCCAACGCCGGCAATATAATTCGGTATCGCGTCTCAAAATCTCAATTAGTTTTGTATCGCGATTCAACAGTTAAGTCGGGAATTGTTAAAAGAAAGAAGAGAATGAAGCACCAAACTTATTCTGATCGTAATTTAAATTCTCAAAAGGCGCCTAGTATATCTATGGCAACGGTTTCACGGCTTGAGTGGCGAAAACTTTCGCGACGTGTTTTGAAATCTCTTCAAAAATTATGAAAATTGTACTTTTAGCGAATAAGAGTGTTAGATTTCTGACGGAAACTACAATGTACAATGCCAACCTTACCTTTAGGATTGAATGATGCTTATCTTGTAATTTACAGTGTTTTGAAGGTGAAATTGTAGAAATCTTGCTGTTGAACAAACGACTTTTGACCTTGACCTGGAACCCATGTAACTGCAAGGGCTCGCGCAAGAGCCAATCAGAGGCTGGTATTCTGAGACGCAATACCATGTTATATTGGCGTCTCAAAAGTAAACAAAGTGATCAGTGAATCGTGATACTACACTGTATCTTCAAAAACTCATGAATAATTAA
Source organism: Actinernus sp. WN-2022 (assembly GCA_030867875.1). Lineage (NCBI taxonomy): Eukaryota > Metazoa > Cnidaria > Anthozoa > Actiniaria > Actinernidae > Actinernus > Actinernus sp. WN-2022. The sequence goes on from JAOWCC010001751.1 coordinate 14,107,594, forward strand.
TGAGTATTTTTTTCCAATCAGATGAAGCAAATCAGTCACGTGCATGCTCCTTTATACTTGATAAAATCTCATTCTAAAAGCCCGCGGAGGGATTTGACTTCAGTTCTTGGGGAAAATATGGTTAATTGATCAAAATAATGGATATGGCAATTGCCTATCTAGGTACCTTAAAATTCGTGTACCTTTTTGCTAATTTTGGGTCTTTATCAGTGAATTTCTAATTAGGATGAATCTTTACATAAATATTTTTAATTAAGGTGAATCTTTATATGAAGGCCAGCTTCATCCTAATCAATCCTGATAAAGACCAAAAGATAGCAAAAAGTACACGGACCATAAGGTACCTAGATTGTCAATTTTGCACTAAATTTAGTAATATCAAGACTACCGAGATACACAGATAATATTTTCAAAATGAAGTTATCCAACTACCACTACTTGTTTACCGAGCCACTATTTACTCCTAATTATTAAACCAAACATAATAAAAACCAAAACGTGCATTAAACTTACAAACATCCTCTTCATTTAGATTCTGCCGTCATGTCAGTCACATCGCTTTCCAAGTCTTGAACTTTATCGATGCCAACCTTGACACCAAATCCTTCAAGTGCAGGTTCTTCTTGCCCTTCCACCCAATGCTTTCAGCATTGCGAAACGTCCGCTTGAAGCCAGCCAAACAAACAACATAGTATGGTAATTTCTTCGTCATTCCCTTGAGATGTTCGTAATCGCAGGCGGTGATTACTCGAATATTTGCATGGAGTTGTGAATACAAAGGTTCAATGGTTCATTAATTAACCATTATAAGTTGTTGAAGCCGTTTAATAAACTCGCAGCACGTGTTTTAACAGATCTAAAAACGCTTAAATCTGATAAAACACTGCTGCTTGTTTATTAAACTATACATAAAACACTCTGGTCATCTTAGAACACTCGAGAAATGTTGAAAGCACGCGCCTTCGCCTTCAGTGTTCTTTAACATTTCTCTCATGTTCTAAAATGCCCATCGTGTTTTATGTATAGTATAAAACGTTGCTTTAGGCCAGATTCAAACGTCGAACTTTTCATACGCCGAACGCAATTGAAACAAAAGATAATTAGGCGGCTTCTTTTGATCTAATTAGGATAGGCGCATGAAAAGATCGACGTTTGAATCGGGCCTAAGGCTTCTTTATTTGTTAAATATAAATATTAACTAACAGATATAAAGTGAAATCGACTTTTTGCATTGTGTTGCATTTCACCATTATTTCATCTTAGCCTCTCCCACTGGAAAATTCTGCCATGTGCAAATGCAAAATAAACATTTTTCTCGTAGTCTTACGGTTTCAAACATCACCAACATGGTCATCCGTCAAGGACAAAAGAGCAATTTATATGACTGATAACAAAATTATATAATTGGCATGTTAAGTTGTTTGAGTACAGTACGAGGTCACTATGACATGATTGATGACGTCATCATATCTGATGGACGTGTTGTTGATTACGCTTATTTGTAAACACCAAACTGCTCAAACTCAATAGTTATTACATTTGGGGCCAAATGTTATTACGCTTGAAGCCTTTATTACATTTGGGGCCAAATGTTATTACGCTTGAAGCCTTTATTACATTTGGGGCCAAATGGTATTACGCTTGAAGCCTTTATTACATTAAGGGCCATTTATTACACTTGTGGCCTCTACAGGGTCGACCCATTGGGGAAGCCGCTGATGGTCGAGTGAGCACATGTCATGTGTTAATTGACCTGCTGTAAATCCAACAGAACCTTTTACTTCCAGTTAAAGACTCCCTTTTGCGTACTGATTTTTTAAAACAGTTTTTGGTATGTGAAAAATTGCTGCCAAAACTTAGCCTGAATTTCAGCCGTCTCCTCCAGCCCGGAACCGGGCTGAAATTCAGGCTAGCCAAAACTACATTTCTGTGGGAAAATATTTTTTCCCTATTTTTTAAATTTTAAAGGAAATTTGAGATCTTCGTATCACTGTATCACCGTATCACCGTATCTCCGTATCATTGTATCTTGTAAGTTGTAACACGTTATATACCAAGCCCGTGAAAATGCACGCAGTCGCCTACATTTCAACCGTTGTCTGCAAAAACACAACGTGAAACCCCCACATTTTACGTTTTAAAGAGAACGCGAACGTAAGAAAGATAATCAACCGTTTTTCGTTCGGCGTGAAAGGAACTCTATGCTTATCATATTTTTCGAAAATCTAGTTGTGAGAAGCAAAGGAAAGAGTAACCAGCAAATTTTGGCAAAAAACAGTCCTCTACATCCCGTCGTCACTGCCGTCGCCGTCCTGTAACCAGCCATTGGCTGATGTCACACTGGGACGTTATGTATCAGTCAATTCCAAACCCGTGCATCCCCCCTCCGGCAACCCCCGGGCATTTGATCACAGGCTTGCTCCCGAGGGTGGGGAATTTGACGAGTCTCTAGGCCCTCAGGGGCGGGCATTTGACAAACAGTGGGGGTAGGGGGTGGGGCATTTGATCGGTGTTAAAAATATGAATTCTGTCTGTCTACAAATTCGCAATGGAGAACGTACGTATCTTCGCGATCGAGGACTTCCAGGATAAGGATTGTACCTTTGTAGAAGAGACCTGGCTCGAAAAAGTGAACCTTCCAAATTTAAAGGCCACTTTCAGAGGTAAATTGTTTATGTTTAAACCTATAAACTATGTTGTGTTGCTTTGCTTCGTGAACTTTGACCGACTGCGTGATATCACAGCTCTCGTCACGCACTTTATAATAAGTTGAATTTGCTGCGACCCTCGACAGCGCGTGAGTTAAAAACATAATTATTACATCGGTAACATAAGAAAAGAGGAATGAGAAGACAACTCCTAACCCTGGATGAAAATGTTTAATGAAGTAAACATTCCAGGATAAATTGACACAAGGAAAGAGCTTTAATCATCAGCATTGGAATATTTTGGGTGTTACTAAAACGAGTAACGCAGTAACGAGTAATGAGTAACGGAGTAACGAGAAAACGAGTAACGACCAAAAATTGCAAGAGGTAAAAAAATTAGAAAACGAGTAACGACCAAAAATTGCAAGGGGTAAAAAATAAGAAGAATTCTTGACAGAAAATATTTACAGAAAATTTACGAAAAAGTCAACAATGCACTCGCGCCATAAATGTCACGTGACAAAGAATGCAGACTGGACTTTAATCATGGCGTCCTTTAGGGCTTGGCATATAACGTGTTACAAGATACCAAGATACAGAACGCGACGCGAAATGGCCCCGCTAAATACAGGTTTCAGTATGAAACGGACTGTTGTATGGGTCACTTGAGCTCTTGCAGCCGTGGCGCGACGCTAATTTAACGGTATTATCTTTCAGCAAGACTGCTTTGTCTGATTATTTTGTTATTTAATGTTAACTTTTTAACGTTACGCATTTAACATTGAACCACTTTATTGCCCTTGTTGAAGAAACGTTTTTGCAACACACATACGAAATTAACGCTTAAAGCTTTATTGTCATTGGCAACTAGATTTAGGGACGGACCATTTGAAAATTGATGGAGAGGGGGCCCGGTTTTTTTTGTTCGAAATTTTTTTACGACTTCTCAGTTGCTGCAATATTTTTTTCTGGCATCGGAACCTTGCACGATTTTTTTAAAGTTTCGCCCTTGCTTGATTTTTTTTCTGGGTGATATTGGCTCGCTCGTTTTTGTTGTTGTTCTTTTTGGGGGGGGATTTAGAAAATTTTCCGCGATCCCGTTTCTCCGATCTAGTAAGATGGTTTTCAGTAGCTCCAAGCCTCCAACTACAAAAATATTTTATGATTGCTTTTTAGCATTTCGGAGGAATCGTATTACAAAACGTGTAGGGGAATATCAAAATCGAAAGCGTAGAAAATAGCGCAAGATTTCCCGACGATGCAATGTTGATTACGCACCGCATGGAGAACAATTTAATAGCCGGTGCTAGTTTTCTTATGACTTGGAAAATGGAAAAGACGAAAAGTCCTTGAGGGACAAAGCCAAAGTGAACACCTATAAATGACAAAGGAAGGGCACAAAAATCAAAGGCCTTAAATGCCAGTGACAGCGATTTGCAGGAGTCTGAAAGGTCCTGAAACAGCACAGCAAATAGTGAGATCGTGGTGTTGGTTTCAAGCGATTCAGAGTTTTAATACGTTTCCATCTAAGCTTTCTTGGAAACAAATCTTCTCTCGGCTGGTTCCTATCTATTCTTCTTTATGTTCAGATGTGGATCGCTCGACACTCTGTCTGAACTTGTCGGGTTTCCAGAGGTGCTCAGGTACGGATATACTGTAATGTGCCGCTATCGAAGGAGTTATGATTCACAAAGGAGTTTTGTTTTGCGAGGCTCGATTTCAGCTGGTCGCGCTTCGCTCAACCGACGATTTCGAGCCTCTGGTATCCAGGGTAGGTTTTGCGAGGCTCGTAGTCGTATGCATTGTTTGGCCTAGCTTGTTTTGCTTCTTTCCAAGCTAAGGGCATCCTGCTGGAGCTTAGCCCTGCTGGAGCATTTAGCCCTGCTTGCTTTTGGAAGACATGAGACCAACAAACAATGGATCGAGGGGTGGAAAAACGTTTCTCAATAAACATGAAATGAATTTATGTTAGTCGTTACGGGCGAGTGAGCACATGTCATGTGTTAATTGACCTGCTGTCAATCAAACAGAACTTTTTACTTCCGGTTAAAAACTTCCATTTTTGACAGTTTTTGGTATGTGAAAAATTGCTACCAAAACTGCTACCAAAACGGAGGAACGAACCGCAGGAGACGGCTGAAATTCAGGCTAGTCAAAACTATATTTCTGTTGGAAAATATTTTTCCCCATTTTAAAAATTTTAAAGGAAATGTGAGATCTTCGTATCACTGTATCACCGTATCACCATATCTTGGTATCTCCGTAAATTTTCTGTAAATATTTTCTGTAAAGAATTCTTATTATTTTTTACCCCTTGCAATTTTTGGTCGTTACTCGTTTCTAATTTTTTTACCTCTTGCAATTTTTGGTCGTTACTCGTTTTCCCGTTACTCCGTTACTCATTACTCGTTACTGCGTTACTCGTTTTAGTAACACCCGAATATTCTGGAATTCCACGTGGGCGATCCGCGATTGTCTAGACTAGGCTAGACTATTTATAATGGGTTTGTATTTCTTTGGTAGAATAGACCCTTCCACGGTTTCTTTGAACTTTTGATATATACGTATAACAGCAAAACCGTTGATACAGCTGAAAACTGAGCACCTCGAAGTTAGTCAAGATCCCAAATTTGAGAGATATCTTGAATAGGAGCAAAGTTATAGGCCCGCAAACTCGGAATTGTTTACAGACGTTTGTATGGAAATTTCGACTGGGGGGCACAAACTTACCCCCCAATCAAAATTTCCATACAAACGTGTGTAAAATTTCCCGAAATTTTCCGAGTTTGCGGGCCTATAACTTTGCTCCTATTCAAGATATAGCTCTCAAATTTGGGATTTTGACTAACTTCGAGGTGATCTTTTCAGCAGTATCGACAGTTTTGCTGTTATACTTATTTATCAAAAGTTCAAAGAAACCGTGGAAGGGTCTATCTAAATACGGATTTCTGAATCCCAACATATATTTTTTTGTTTCCCAGAATCGCAAAACGAATTTTTGAATCCGTTGAATCGGCTGCATGAGAAAGGTTTGGAGAAAGGTGGCTGCTATTTAATATGTGTACAGGCGCTGCCATGGCAAAATAAATCTGCCTGTTTTCAGATATTAAAAAAAACTGTCTTTTGGCAATCATAAATCCGATTTTTTATTTATTGACCTAAATTTATTTATTTTTTGGAAAACTACAAGGAACTGAGCGGCGGCGGGGTGGGGGGAGGGGGGGGGGGAGGGGTGGTAGTCCCAGAATTTTTTTTTGGGGAGTGTGTAAAAAATTGCGAAATTCATACCTATATTTCAAACTAAAAACCTCAAAAAAAAACATCCTCCTGGGCGACATTGTAATTTTTTTAAATAGAAACTTTATAAGGAACTCTAGTCATGAATGCATTATCCGGTATCCCGCATTATTGAAATGTATTGGTTAAACATATTTTCTTCAATAAAACTAAAAACCTCAAAAAAAAACATCCTCCTGGGCGACATTGTAATTTTTTTAAATAGAAACTTTATAAGGAACTCTAGTCATGAATGCATTATCCGGTATCCCGCATTATTGAAATGTATTGGTTAAACATATTTTCTTCAATAAAATTAAAAGTGTCAAGAAGTTTGGCTAGTATCAATGAATTTGTTTTCTTTTTGTATACTTTTAACATTTTAGTGAATGATATTGATGGAAACGCCTTCATGTTGTTGGATGATTGTACCATTAAGGAGTTATGTCCGAGCATTGGAATTCGAATCAAATTCCAACGCGCATTCCAGCAGTTGAAACTGCATTTTCAACCAGCTAATACGGTAGCAGCAGAAAATGATCAGTCATGTGTTCCCGTTGAGCCCGAACAGCTTCATCAGCCATCTTCATCTATATCAAACCAAACGTCGCGGACTCAAACTCATCAGCTGAGTGAAGAGGTAATTAAACCCAATTCTGCACTTTATGGCTTCCACAATAACAACGCGAAGCTGACGAATTGGCAGGAGGCTGTCAATAAAGCTGCTTTTACTTTAACAAAGGAATGCCCAGAGCTGCTGTATGCAAGAGGGGAACTCAAGCTAAAAGCAGAAGAAGAAGCCAGGAAGACCTACATATATAAGAAAAGGTCTGGATCACGATCTAAGTTGGGTGAATCTGGGCAAACCGCGCAAAAGAGAGCAAAAATAAGTGGTGAAGAAAGAAAAGAGAAGATCGTTTCTGTTTCAACCGAGCTTGAAATGGTGAGGCAACAGCTAATTACAAAACAGCATCTAGTCGATAGGGCAAGTTCCGTGCGTGATTATGCACAGTGTAATAAGCTACAACGTGAAATAAGAGAAACCTTCAAAGAAAAAGGAAAGCTAGAAAGCCAACTCAAAGAGCTGCAGAAAAAGGAAATGAAAAGCAAATGGTATAAAAAAAAGTACAGGTACAAGGCCAGGATCTACGAACCCGTTACCACCGCGGCAAGACTCACACATCCCTGATATAAGGACATTATTCCACGTCAAATCAACGAGTATGACAGAAGCAACAACAAAAGAAGCAATCCCTAACGTGGATGGAGGAGCAGTTGTGAACGTGGAAAAGGATCAGGGTGTTGGAAACGTACTCGCTCATTGCGACAAGACTGATGGGAATAGAGAGGCAGCAGAGGAAGAGGTGGTAGGAGAGTATCACAGTGAAGATAATGCAACCAAGGCTGAAGAGAAAGAAGTTCGCGAGGCTGATGAGCTTTGTGATATCACTTTGTCTAGTGACAAAACTGATGAAGTACAAGGTTTGTTTAAGGAAGATAGCCATGGTCAGCGGTCCATTCATGAGATTCAAGATCAAGCAAATACTCTTAATGTACTCAACACTGAAAAAGACAATTATTTTTTATGGTAGAGAGCCCCCGTTTCAGTGAAACGGTGGCTAGTTATCCTAATATTGAAGATCTATGTTCCGTACTCATGAGGGAGGAAAGAAGACATTTAACGGACACCAAAGCGCAAAGAGTAGCAGAGGGAATAAGAGTCAGTCAGATGGAAGGAATGAGCTTAGAACAGTATGTAATGGCAAAGGAATATGCATGTCAAAATCTCCACCAAGACTGTAAGCAAGCTTGCAGAGAAATGATTATGGCCGCAAAAATTGTACTGAAGGAGAAGCAAGTATGTTTACCATACCTGTGGAAGAAAGCATTCCAGCATGTAAAGTATGACAGTGAAAAAGCTCAACGTAGATTACTTCAGATGCCATTGGCGTGCATAAGCCTGAAGAATGGTGTTATTGTTGTAGAGAAAAGTAGTGATGAACATTATGATAGAGTTAAAACTGGAATGTGTACAATGCCAAAATGGTTCACTCATTGCAGAACTACTGAGAAGCAAGTACCGGGATCAAAAAAGGAATTCCAAGACCTGCTCAGTGCTACAGCAACCTTATCAGAACGTACACTACTGAAGCACGTTGTGGCAAGCGCAAATAACCTGTCTTACAGACAAGGTGTAAAGCTGGAAATAAGGAACCTACGAAACAGAGCATCACAAGTGGAAGAGGCTGCAGGGGAAATAAGAAGGAAAACAAATTAACACATGTACTTTGCAAAGATGGAACAGAAAGCTTTCGTCACCTCGTTGGGTATCAGTCCTACCCATTACTTATCAAGTGGCAGTTCTGAACCAGAGTCAGAGGACGAGGAAACGCAAATACAGGAACAAATCGTCATCGTCAGTGATCAACAACATCAGGAGCAGTTTGCAAGTACAGCGAAGGTGAATCAGCGACTTCATAGCCAAGAGAATGTAAGCATTAACGATTCATCACATGCCATCCATCACGCCAGTGATCAACAACAGCAACAGCAACCTACAAGTGCAGCGAAGATGCATCAGCGACCTCCTAGCCAACAGAATGTAAGCATGGACAATTCGTCACAAAAGCTGTTTCCACAGTTAGATATAAACTCTGTTATAGTTTTGGATGTGCTAAAAGAAGCAGATTGGAACTGGTTTGCCTTTGTGGCGCTGTTACAGCCAAAGTTTGTAAGTGCTGGTTTTAGTGAAGAAGTATTCGATCAGTTTCTCTTGGATTTTGCAGGCCATCTGCAACAACTGGGATTAAGTGACCACGAATTTACTCTAACGGAACAGTCACGCACTGCGTATTTATCTGATATGCTTCAGAGACAAGCACGGTGCGAAGAAATAATTGACGAAACTGAAGAGAGTAGCGATGATGAAATTATGATAGAACATATTGATGATCAAGAAATTCGCCGAAAGCTAATACAAATCAAGGACAGAGCAAGGAAAATGGCTAAAATTGAAATCGAGCACAACCACCTACTCAAAAAGAAGTCAGCCAAGAGAATAGATTCGGTAACTGTAAGGCGTTTTGGGGATCCTTTTATGAGTCATCAACGATTGGCGAGATCGAGAAGGTACCTGCCCTGCGTCACGACTTCAAAATGGAAGAATGGCAAGCTATTGGACTAATTCTCGTTAAATAATAGTCCAGCTAAGAACTAGGCAGTCCAACGGCAAGGAATGTAGAAAGGTGCTAATTTCCTATTCTTCTTTCTCGTAATTTCATTGGTTGATACTCATAAATTCAATATAAACCCATCGAAAAAATACATTTTTATTCGATAATTTTTTAAGTTTTAATTTATATTTGATCAAATTAACTAGGATTTAATTTCGAAGAATATTGCACGTGGGGAAAGATCTCAAATTTGTGATTGAAAGATCTTTTGTTTTCTCCCTTTCGGATTGGCTGGACGGTAGTTGCTTTGAGTTTTCGCAGCCAAAATGGCCAAGAGCATAACAAATAGTTTATTTTCTGGGTGTAATTTCTATTGTGGACATCTCATACAGCACTTAAGGCATATTCAAGCAAAATCGTATGTGGGATATGCTCATTGCCGCAAGCCTATTGTTCTTTGCCTAGTTCTTACGGGGACCATTACTTAAAGGGTTCCTCCAGATAGGTTACTTTCCCGCAAAGCTCAGTAAATGTTTCCTGATCGAAACCCTTTTCGGTCACGAGACAGTAAAGGAAGATTTACTCATTCAATCTTTTCTCGCGTACCTTTCAAAGGATGAAAGAGACCTTGTACAACTTGCAATGAATAATAGCCTTGAAGAGGAGCACATGGACGACTGGGTGGATTTTCTCGACAGATTCAAGTGTAACACAATTCCCAAAGATCACCGCGTCAAGGAGGTTATAATGGAAATGGCACACAAGGAGCTCATCCAGACTCCCCGATATGTGAGTGACACCTGGAAGGAATCCTGTGCATTGCTGATGCGAAGCAACAACTTTGAAACCGTTTCCTCCGTGTTGGGTCTATATAAAAAGTTAATAGCCACATCCAAGCAAGTGATAGATTTGCTAGAAGCAAATCCATCAAACAATGCAGAAAGAGATGTACTGGGATTCTTAAAGCGCTATGTTCGTGGGTTGGAAGGTGAGCGCCTTTCAAATTTTCTGCGATTCTGCACGGGCGCTGACCTTATGTGCATCACCCAGAAAATAGTTGTATCTTTCAACGCATTAGAAGGGGCCGCACGACGGGTTGTGGCACATACATGCGGGTTGATTCTCGATGTCCCCCGTACGTATTCCACATTTCCTGAGTTCAGAGAGGAAATGAACAGCATCCTAAATTCTGGAGTATGGGATATAGACTTCGTTTAAATTGTTGGCTTTCATCACCCACTTACGTTTAACACAGCGGTCAAACGTACTGCGCATGCTCAATATTGTATTGTCGTACCCTAGAATTATCTGACTTTTACGATAATTGCGAAACACAAATTGATAGATGCTTTAAAAACCTTCGTACTCAGCATGGAAATAAAATTTCGGTCATACAAATTAGCCAGTCGAAGAAAATCACAATAGGAAGGTTATATAAAAAATATTAGCTCTAAGTTTGCAGTATTGACGACAAGTTATATGAATGTACAAATCTTAAATAGGTTTTATATCCGTACGCTATTTCCCCGCGTATTTTCCGGGCATGCAATGTACGTTTTTCTCACGTGTCTCATGTAAAGATAAGGTTTAAATAGATGTCTTAAAACTACCCAAGAACTACATAATTTGAGCGTTGCAAAAAAAGTTCAGCTTAAATCTCGAAGAAGTTATATTAGTTTAAAACAAAATTTGGCGAAGAAAGCCTTTTTGTTCAAATGTTGTTATATTGTTCCAGTTAGAAAGCAGTTGATCAGTTATGAATGTATCAGATATCTATTTCTTTATATATCTTTTGCAATATATACACGGTGGCGCGTAGACATCAAGTTTATATTCGAGTGGTAAAACAATTGACGAGCGAGCGCAGTGAACGAGTGATCAATGTAACATTGTTTTTAACACGAGAAGATAAACTTCATATCTGCAAGCCACCATCTAATTTTATTATTATTATTTGGACACGAGTGTTTTGCCTCCAGTTCATCCAAGAGCTGACTGAAAACAAGCCAAGTGACGCCATCGATAATTGCAGTAGTGAGGATACGCCACGCAAGCCCCGGATGTATTGTTGTACCATAAAACGCTCGCGTTAATATAATAAACATAATACATATTAATAATAATAATGATAGGCTTAAGTAATTAAATAAATTTTCAATTATAAATATGCCAATTGCTTATTAAACAGTTATTTTAGCAATGAACGTAGAGTGCACTCCATTAACCCGTGAAACTAAATTAAATTAATTAAATTTTAAAAGTACTGAGTAATTGCATATATTTTGGAAAAAAATCCGCATCCAGGCCACTCAACCAGTAATTGTAAATGCATATAGGAATAGTAAAAAATTGCCTTTTGGAAATAAAACAGTACTGTAATTAATAAATCTGTCGCGTGCTCATTATGCTTGAGTTGTCCTATTTATTTTGATGCAAACTAATTACTTTGACACAATAAATAGCGGTTAGTAATTGTTTTACGGATTAATGGCGTGCACTCTACTGACGTACTGTATACAACATATTTGCAACGTTATGAACTACAACCTAATGATTTTGGTATTTTCATCCTCTTCAAGTATCTGATGCGGTCATGGATCCGGTATATTGTATCCGCTTCAGTTCATCCTGGTTCGTTTGACCTAAACATAGGCACCCAATGTTAAACACGTGGAAAGGTCTATGACAATAAATGTGTAGACATGAAGACTTGCTGAACGTGATTTTCTGTCCGAAACAATCTTTAATGGGGGTAAGAGTTCGAAAGAACATGTTTTTGTTGGAAACCACTGCCCCAACTCACCGCCCCCAAAAAAAACACTTATTTGAACATTGAAGTCATGAACCTTTACTTCGTACTTCAGTCCTCCTCAAGCTAATTAAGGCCTGGGATAAATATTTTTGTACGAATGGATTGTTCAGCGGCAGCCTCCTAGTCTCCTACGCAGCCGTTCTTAGTGTCGGTCCTATTCTCCCTCCCCACCAAGTTAGTGGGGAGAATAGGACACTAAGTTAGTGGGAGGGAGAATAGGACACTAAGTTAGTGGGAGAGAGAATAGGAAACTAAGTTAGTGGGAGGGAGAATAGGACACTAAGTTAGTGGGAGGGAGAATAGGACACTAAGTTAGTGGGAGGGAGAATAGGACACTAAGTTAGTGGGAGGGAGAATAGGACACTACGAACCGCTGCATAGGAGACTAGCAGCCTCCCTGCGTAGTCGTATAATGTAAGGTGACTCGAACTTTATTGCAGCGGTGTTTCGAATAAATCGCCATAACGTTTTCAGAGCTCGCTTAATGTCAGTGAATAAAATTGTCACAGTCGTTCGAGAATTTAGTCAGGTATATTACTTAGTAATTTATTTAATAAAATTCCATATAGTTTTGACCAGATGTAATTTTAAATGGACCCTACTTTTAAGATAAAGTACGCATTTACGCAAAACTCCGCATTAGTACGATTATAAAACTTGTGGAGAATGCTTACAATGATAATACACATACACCGATCGATGGGGCAAAAATTCTGGAATCGAGAAATAGTGAGCTATTTTTCGATTCCAGCATTTCTGCCCCATCGATTTGAATAAAATTCACACAGGTAATGATCAATATAACTTACTAGTGCATGTTATAACGATGTGTTTAGATGTTCTGGATTTCATCAATAAGAGACAAAGGATTTTAGCGTCATCAGGGGAACAAGGCATGTGCAGGCGTTTGTCCATCATGATGATATTCGCTAACCCTGAAAATTCGGATGAGTATTTCATTGATTCACTGCATAATTCTTTACATAGTTCAAGATCATCAGCATTCACTTCAATCTTGAAATCCGTTGTACTTGATGTCTCTGGAAGGAAATACAAAGCATCAGGACGGCCAGGAGGATTCGGTGGAAGTTCCATAGTTTTGCTGTATTTCGAAGTTCTTGTTGTATTAAATCCATAAAGCAAAATCTAAGGCACTCAACATGTACTTTATCGTACTCACAATATAACCCGTTGTCCCGAAACTCTTTAAAATACGTTATCCACCAATCTGCGCATCCCTTGCGGAGCTGAGACCACCATGCTTCGATCCGTTGATTCGATACAGACTTGCCATACATCAGAGGAGGTTCCAGGCCTATCCCAAGTGCCCTTGCGCGCATATTTTTCAAAAATGGCGGCCTTTTCGGGTGGATTGTTTTGCAGTTACCAAAACCCGATTTATTCATTACAAAAGCCATCTTGAGGTAAGGAACTTTAACATTCATTTAAATTGATATTTATACTGTCTATCTGTTGCACTAATTATTTATTTTGCTCGAAAAAACTCACAAAATATCACTTTTATTGTCAGTCGTTGTGATTTGCACTCGAGGATGTTTTCATAAACATACTCCGAAAAAAGTGCTCATCGTACGCTATTGAAGGGAGCATTTAAAAAAAAAATCAAATTCAAGTAGCCAAATATATGAGCATTACAAAAAACCAAAAGTACTCCAAAGTACTCCAGTATTTGGACGATTTTTGAGTACTTGAATAATGACAGCTGGTGGCGCTCCAGAGTGTATTCGAACATGTCTAGTTAGGTCAGCAGACCGATTGAAACACTTTCCGCACTGCTTACAATTATATGGCTTCTCTCCAGAGTGTATTCGAACATGTCTAGTTAGGCTACCAGACCGATTGAAACACTTTCCGCACTGCTTACAATTATATGGCTTCTCTCCAGAGTGTATTCGAACATGTTGAGTTAGGCTACCAGACAGCTTGAAGCACTATCCGCAGCACTGCTTACAATTATATGGCTTCTCTCCACCAGTGTGTATTCGAACATGCTCAGTTAGGTTACTACGCCGATTGAAGCACTTTCCGCACTGCTTACAATTATATGGCTTCGGGAAAATGGCTACATAGGAGAGGCTGATTATGTTGATACAGTGGCTGGTTGGCATGAGGCAGCAGATGGAAGGGGGATTTCAGAACTTGATAGGTGTAGAAATAATTATGCTATGCTAAATATGATCCTCGATGAGTACATGCCATGGCATGTTACAACATATGATTTATCTACCGTGGACATAAACAAGTAAGTAATAAGTAATGTTTTTTTGGGGAAAAATTATGTGCATTTTTTATTATTTGGCAAGGTAATTTTGAAAGTGGTGATTGGTCAATTTGTGATCCAATTTGTTTTAAAAATGTAAAATATCTTTTAACCTCATTTGCTTGATCTAGATCTGTGATGTAAGTTACATGTGTATAGATCCTTGTTTTTTGTTTTCACTCCTTTAAGTCAGCGAAAAGACATAGTCCATAATGTACAGTATGAACCTTGCAAAAATAATGGTTATCTTCTATCCTTATTTGATATTGTTTTAGGCCAATAAAGGGTGTGTGGCTTCTCTCGTGAGACAGTGATAGCAGTTACTACAAACAGAGAGCATGGAAATCAGAAGATGCCAGGCGAAGAACATTGGTTATGTAGACCATCCACGAGCTGGTTCCACTGATTATGTTGAAGCATTCTTTGCTTTAGTTCATCGATTTCTTGGTAACATTTTTACATTGCAGCAGTTTAAGTATGCATGGCGAAAACTTGTCAGGTAAATTATATTCCTGTACCTAACAAGTGTTTTCTATTTTTTAATCAATGCCAAGTACTAGCCATGTTTGAATTTCACGGGCGCTTCCATCTTGGATCTGATGACGTTTCACGGTTGCTCTTTTGTTATGCAAACAAAGAATCATTGTTTTTGGACAATAACTGCAACCGTGAAACCTCATACGAGCCAAGATGGTGGCATCCACGAAATTCTAACATGAAAATAGCTAGTACTTGGCGCTGATTTAAAAATACTAAAAAGAATCCTTCTTTTTTCGAAAGGTTTTCAATCTAGTATATATTACCAACATTTTAAAGGTAATTTATCTCAATCAGGGTTCCCTTTAATACACATAAAATAGACACAGTATTAGCCCACTAATTATTTCACAGGTTAAGTGAAACCACTTAACCTATTCATTCCCAATACATTTCACTTTGCAGGGAATTCTGCAAGAGAATGAATCCAGATCTTCCTTTCTCGTACTGGACCTTAAATGAACGATACAGAGCTCCTGAGGATGAACTTCCTTCATTCAATGTCCATCCAAATGGCGACGACGATGATGGAGATAACGACGACCCTCACCAGCATCCTCTACGCCTCCACAGATTAACCATCAACAGAAGAGAGGATGCATCAGTGTTTGTTTCTGGCAGATACTTTCTGCCAGTTCGGAATCAAACGACGATACGACAGAGAATCTTTAGGCCTAATGCATGTCTACCTTCTGCCTACCCTAGAGATAACATTTAAATGTTGTGGGGCACAATTCAGTCTTTTTCAGCATAGCCTCTGGGGTCTTTGCGTATCAGCAGCTTCCCCCAGGGAGAGGTAGACCCAGGCCAAGGGGATATATTGGGTTTGTTTGAAGTTCCAAGATAGGGCAATGGGAATTCGTAATATTGTAATCTCACATGAGGGGGAAAGTTAAGAGTTTTAATACTTTAGGCAAGCCAATTAAATTTCTATTTTGCCCCTGAGTGGGGGATTTAGACTAGCAATTGCTTCCCCACCCTTGGGTATTTGATCAAAATTTTCTGATTTTTGTCAACATAATCTTTACCAAACCATTTGACCACCACTCTTGCTTTTGACAGTGCTTGTGAACAAAGGAGTTCAATAAACCACCTCCCTGAATAAACCATACTAATACAATAAATTCACACTTGAAGTTTGCGTTTATCTGGCTGGGAGGGGGTGAGCCGGTTACTTGATGCACAGCATGCTTTGGATTTACATGTATCCCTGCTTTCAAATTAAATGATCCAGAGACCCTGGTCAATTGTCTCGAACACTGGTTATTATACAGTGTGACTACTGAAACCAGGGCCACTTATGAACCAGTCAGGAGGAGAAAATGGGAGGTCTCATAAAAAATCTTGGAGAAAAGGGGGTTCCCAAAACTCCAAACACAGACTCTGAATTTCTAACCAGATCTGAAACAACCATGGGGGGCCAGCTCTGGCATAGCCTGTTGTTCAAGAAATACCTTTATTTATTATGAAACTGTAAATATCAATAACTGTAAATATCAATAACTGTAAATATCAATAACTCATAGTTTGAACACATCATCTTGTTTTCAAGAACATCTCATAAAAATTCAATGATTGTTGTTTCTATCATGACACTGTAAATATATTTAGAAAACAACAATAACTCATCACCTAATTTGAATAAATCATCTTCTGTACAAGAGCTATCTCATATTAATCTACAGTGTGGAAAATAACAATGGTATTGCTTTAGTCTTACTGTTGAATAGAGAGCAGACAATATAACCATCAACAAGTAGAGTGCAGACAATATAACCGTGAAAGATTTGACTAACTAAATAGTACTAAACGGTTCACAATCCTTTCTTTTTCTATTGTTTAATCAGTAATATTTAGCACAAATTAGTTACTACTTTTTCAGTTATATTGTCTGCACTCTAAGGTCCAGTTTACACTATCAAATTGTCAGACTGTTTAAACGTCAAAGAGACTGTGAGATCAAAGAAAATTAGGATGTGTTCTATTCTCATCAAAGTACATCAAAGTGTTTGATCAAACATTTGAACAGTATTCACATTGTAACTGTTTGATCAAAGTGTACAATACAATACAATACTTTATTGACAACTCCCCATAGGGGTTTTTCAGTGACAATTGATCCAATAAATAATAAATTAATTATATAATTATATATGTACAAACTATTAAAAATATACTATATAAAATACAAAAACTAGAATAAAAACTTAAATATATATAATTGGCCTAAATAAACTCAAGACAAAAATTGTTTTAAAAGATATGATTTAAGAGTACGTTTAAAACTCAGTACAGAAGGACTTAATTTAATTTTAGGGCAAATAGCGTTCCATAAGCTGACAATACGATAATAAAAAGACCTCTGGCCAGTTGCTGTTTTACAAAGTGGTATATTCAGCTGTTGTGAATTACGGGTCACTCGACCACTGATACTACCTCTAGAAATAAATTGATTACATAAATAATTAGGTGCAAGACCAGTCATGCACTTAAACGCCATAACGGCGTCTCTTAAATATAGGTTGGATTTTACAGGGGTCCATTTAAGGCTCTTCAGAGCAGGTGTTACGTGATCATATTTTCTAGTGTTATAAACTATACGAGCTGCAAAATTTTGAATGCCATGCAGCTTCTTTATATTAGTGTCAGTGGTGTTTGCCCAAACTGAAGAACAGTAGTATAATTTGCTAAATAGTAAAGAATTAATTATAGTAATAAGTGTATCT
The DNA here is from genome assembly GCA_030867875.1 of Actinernus sp. WN-2022. Classification (NCBI taxonomy): domain Eukaryota; kingdom Metazoa; phylum Cnidaria; class Anthozoa; order Actiniaria; family Actinernidae; genus Actinernus; species Actinernus sp. WN-2022. Next base: position 14,125,047 of record JAOWCC010001751.1, read on the forward strand.
TTCCTAAATGCATGTTTTACACGACTTATTTGTCCCAATCCGGACATGCATGAGGAGACAGTTTTAATGGTATGTTCATTGAAGGTGAGATTTTTGTCAAAAATCACTCCGAGATCTTTTACAGTCTCTGAGGGTTCAAGGTCTTTTCCCAATAGTGATAGGCGAAATTCCGGGATTTTTGCTGTCATCTTATTCAGTATGATTCAGTATGACTGTGAAAAGGCATGTGGCATGGTTTGTGTGCCATATATGGTCATTATTGTTGTCACACATGGCACAACACAACATGGACTGTGACAAGTTTTTCACAGTCATACAAAATTTGCTCGAATCTGGTGTACATGAACTACCTCCTATTATTTCTAACACTGATTATCTAGAAAACAACTTTTAGAGTGCAGACAATAAATCCGTGAAAGATTTGACTACCATACTAAAAGGCAAACTTGAGATTTCTAATTGGCAGGTAGTTGGTGAGGGCCAACACTATTATTGTTTTAGTAAAACTCTATTAGTGTTCATATTGCAAACAAAAGCATGTTTTGGTGATTTTCTTCAGAAAAAAAAGCGGGCGTCTCTCTACCCACTATCTATCAGCTGATAGATAGCGAGTACAGTAGCCAATCAGAATTCGGGATTTGCAATAGAACACTAGTAGAGTTTTACTAATATTTATTATACAATTCTGCAAAGAACGCGCCGAATATGCACAAGAACGCGAAAATTATGAGACCGTATTGGGTTAGTAACAGTCGACTGGCTTTCCTGTGAAGCGCGCGCTCTGTGGTAGTTTAGTCACGCACAGTATAAAGGCTGAAAAAGCTCATTAAAAAATACAAAATATGCATTGCTTTGCAGAATTGTATAATAAATAAGTTATTAGTCGACGAACCAGCCAAATACACAGCCGTATTAGATGGTTAGTCGACTAAGAACCTATATTTAATATTAGTGCTATTTACCACTAATTTGTCACTACTTTTTTCAGGGGTTTATTGTCTGCCAAATTGTCTGCAGTTGAATATAACCAAACTAATTTAAACGTAAATCAGCATTATATCTATTATTAGGATTATTCTTATCCCATGTACCTTTCTTTATAATGTTCAAACATCCTTCGAATCTAAATGTTAAAATAACAGGGATGTATCTCCTTGTGAGGGTGCCCAATGTAATGTTCACCACTTCTCCTTTGTGAATGGCTTTCACAAGTTTTGGTAATTTCTCTACCCCACAATACCCCAAGATTTTCCATTCTCCATTGACCAACATTTCAAACCTATGTGCATTAGTATCCTTTATGTTTTCAGGCTCAGGAGAAATGCGAAAATTTGGTGATTCACCTGCACTTCTTTTCCTTGATAGACACTCGAATGCTTTCTGATATCTGTCTTCCCACATACAGCCTTTGATATTAAAGTACTCACTATAGAGAACGTTACTTTGCTGTTGCTCTAAGTTTTGATCTTCGTCGCTTTCTGTTTCTACTTCTCGCTCGTCGTTGTCGTCATTGTTAAGGCCAGTATTTATTAATTCTCCGTCATCTAACAGCAAATCTGCAAGACTTGGTACTTCAACTACTTCGTTTGAATCTAGTTCCTGATGAGCAGCAAACTCGCGAAGACACAAACCAGAAGAGCTATCGAAGCAATTACAACTCAGTTGATATTCTAATTCAAGTGGCGGTAGGAACTGGTCGTCCGGAGCTTTTGTTGGTATAACTTGATGTGCAGCTGGAGCTGGTAACACGTCGAAGTGCCACAATATTGTAGCGATTATAACTTCTTCTCGTTCAACTGCATTGTCGTAGAACTGTAATATAAAATGTTTTTATTAGTTTAATACCTAACATTAAAACTCAAATAGTTTTTTTCTTTAATGAAGAGGTAACTAACCTTTAAATCAGACGATGAATTCACCCTGATAAGGGCAGAACTTCGTACACTTTGGAATATTGTGTCGACAGAATGTCCATCCACAACACAAGGAACAAGAGCCAAGCGTCTTTCGGTAATTTTATCAACAAAACTTACATGAACTTGACGGCAAATTAGCTCGATGCAATCTATTCCTACTATAGATATAGGGTAATCATATTTGGAAATACAGTGAAGATAAACCAGAGAAATATCTCGAAGAGAAGTCGACTTGTTTACACTAACAGTGCGAAACGCCGCCATTACTGTGCACTGTTTGACTGAGACGCGAGAGTGATGACGTCACACTTCAAACGATAATATAGTATGAAACGCAATGCATTATGGGATAGGCCTGGATCCTCCTCTGGCCATACATGAAGCTTTTGTCTGCAGCAAAGGGATCACTTGAATCTTGTCTGAGAAATCGTTGAATGCCAGCTACGCATACATTTTCTGTACCATAATCAGATCTGAGAATGCGCGCTGTGCCACCAACTTCACGAATGCAATCAACGAAATATTTGGATACCACAGAGGGGTCGTTATTGGACATTCCTACCTCAAGCCACATTATTCGTCGACTGAAACCATCGATGCAGCCTTGGATACAAAAGCCAAAGGGTTTCAGTTTGTCATATTCATCAATATGCCAAATGTAATTTGGACCTCTTCCCCTGTACTGTCGTCTTCATTCGAAGTCTGTGTCTTAAACGGTTAGCTACCCCAGTAGGATCGAGGAGTCTCAGAGCGTGACGATCCGTTTCTTTACTCACCACAAGTCGGCGTTCTGTAACAAGCTTGTGCCACAGTCCTGTAGCCAACCATACTTCCACTGCCCTTCAATTCTTCCTCAACTGCACTCAAAACTATTCCCAAATCTGAAGTGTTCAGCCTTCTCCTCAACCCTCTGTGAGCAAGTATTATTTTCAACTGTCGCAGGCTCAGAACAATTCCATGACTGATAATAAGAAATGATAAAATTTCAGTCTGCTGAAATCCCAAGTTGAAATATTGCTCAATAAGCTCATCACGGGAAATATCCGTACTTCCATGTAGAGCAGGTAAATAGCGATCGAGCACACCAATGGAAAGACGGATAGAGATACAAACTCATTGAAAAAACTAGAAGTTTGGCTGCCATAACGTACAACTCACGGCTTCGTGGACTACTGAATTGAGCCTACGAGCCAGATACGGCCGTAAGTGGCAAAAAATGCCAGATACGGTCGTAAATGGCAAAAAATGCCAGATACGGTCGTAAGTGGCAAAACATTCCAGATACTCTCGTAAGCGGCAAAAAATGCCAGATACGTTCGTAAGTGGCAAAAAATGCCAGATACGCTCGTAAGTGGCAAAAAATGCCAGATACGCTCGTAAAGGCCCGTTCAAACGGATTCAACATGTTGGCACAACATCATGCAACATTGTTGGATGCAACATGTTGGATCCGTTTGAACACCCTGTTGGACGATGTTGGATGATGTTGGACAATGTTGCATGAAGTTTGAAACTAGTCAAACTTTTCATCCAACATCGTCCAACATTTCTTTTGTTATCGTGATCGATGAACCATGTCCCAACATGTTGGATCCGTTTGAACGGCTTTCCCAACAATGTTGGACTCGCGAACGCGCACTTCATTCGTCATTCGCGCTGTATCCATGGAGATTTGATTTTGTTTACTAACAGACGATTAGGCGATCATTTCAATTTGCACCATGATGGCGGAGAGTGGAGTACTTTCAGAAGATTTTAAGCAGGAAAACAGGAGCAAAACTCCTAAAAATGGAAAAAGGAAGGCTGTAAACACAGGGACAGAAAGTACAAGACGAGAAAGTGGTCAGACGCCGAAGTTGACGAACTGCTAGATCTGTTAGAGGAGAGAGTTTGCCTTTGGGACGTTTCAAGCAAAGATTATAATCACATCAGGAACAAGAGAGAAAGGGCCTACGAAGAGATGTAAGAAAGACTAGATATAACTATCTCAGACATAAACGCCAAAGTAACAGGCTTACGAGCTCAACTCGGCGGCCGAAAAATCGCGAAGACGAACGTAAACAGCACCGGAATCCTTTGCGATATCACAGTACTATCCAACATGTTGGATTGATGTTGGATCCGTTTGAACACCCCCGTCCAACATCGTGCAACATCGTGCAACAATGTTGGATCCAACATGTTGGACGATGTTGCATCCGTTTGAACACCCCCGTCAAACATCGTGCAAGATCGTGCAACAATGTTGGATCCAACATGTTGGACGATGTTGCATCCGTTTGAACAGGCCTTAAGTGGCAAAAAATGTCTGAAAAAGATATATAAAAAAAGCATGGCTCTTTAGGGGCTCCGTATTGTGTTCCTTTGGGAGGAATCCAAATCCGGATTTCGGATCCAAGATCACTCAGATCATGGGTCCAAAGGAACGGCAATTCGTGAGAAAGGATCAGTTACCACAGTAACGCCATCGTAGTCGATTTCAATATGGCGCAAACAATACAATGTTATGTTATTCTCTTGGGACTAAAGATGTCGCGTGAGAGAAAAGTTGTACATGCTCATGTATTGCTGTTTATTTAACCATTTGTCGACTTTCAGCTTTACCTAACGGAAGGAAAATATACCAGTTAGCGAAATATTTAGATAATCGAGGAGACGAGAGCAAAAATTCGCCTGCTCTAACGAAGTATTTTTTCATCAAAGTGTACGCCACTTGTCAAATATTTTCAGTGAAAGGAAAAAAACAAAATCAAAGTCCTACCGGCTGCTGCATGACCCAGTAATCATCATCGTTCTAATCATTTGTGAAGAAAATAGGAAAGAATACAGAAATCTCACCTACTCTTCGTACAGCTACAGCGCGACAAACTGCTAGGGACCGCTGGACACAATAATATTTTTCGGATCTGTTCCCAAAGGAACGCGAAGGATTACGAATCCGTGAATCCGGATTTGGATTAACGGATTCATGATCCGGTGAATCCTTTCTCGTTTTGGATTCACCGGATCAGAAATCCGTTTTCGGATTCGGCCAAAGGAACACAAAATCCGTTTTCGGATTCATAATCCGGATTTGGATTCGCCCAAAGGAACACACCCATAGACAGCCGACCTGAAAAGATGGGTTTTATCGCTAATATTAATCTAAACTTATTGACTTAGTTGACAGCTTGTCATCTATTTTGATGTTTGAGGTAATTAAATCCTAGTTTATGGTTTCTGAACTGTCAACACTCACGTCATTTCAGCCAAGAAAATCAGACGCCTCTCAGACAGGCGTCTGGTTTTCTCAAGGTTCAGTATAGTTAATAACGTCCCAGTGTGACATCAGCCAATGGCTGGTTACAGGACGGCGACGGCAGTGACGACGGGATGTAGAGGACTGTTTTTTGCCGAAATTTGCTGGTTACTCTTTCCTTTGTTTCTCACAACCAGATTTTCGAAAAATATGATAAGCATAGAGTTCCTTTCACGCCGAACGAAAAACGGTTGATTATCTTTCTTACGTTCGCGTTCTCTTTAAAACGTAAAATTTGGGGGTTTCACGTTGTGATTTTGCAGACAACGGTTGAAATGTAGGCGACTGCGTGCATTTTCACGTGCAGTTATTGTATTTCGTAATTAAGGCTATTGTTTTATGCGGGTACAGGTATATTGCTAGTCATGAAGTTGCTAGTTGTGGTTAGATTAGCGGTGATGTATTTATAATTAGTGACTTGCTCTAAACACCCAAAATTAGTTAGCCACCCGTTGTTGACGGTTAGGGTATTTTTAAATGTAGGGTTAGGATTTGCATTAGTTCATATATATATATAGGGAGAACAAAGAAGCATGTATTGTTTAGTGATCTAGCCCTAAAAACTCATATTAGTGACTAGCTCTAAACACCATAAATTCAGTGAGCTAAATGAGTGAGCACCCGTTGTTGACGGTTAGGGTATTTTTAAATGTAGGGTTAGGATTTTGGATTCGCAACTAGCAACTGCAACTTCATGACTAGCATATTTCCCACACATGACGTCATCTTAGACCCTGTTTATATGAAGGAAAGTTGGCTCGGGGGGGAGGGTCACCCTCCCTCTCGAGCCAACTTTACCGAGCGTTTATATGGAAGAAAAGTTGTCCCGGGTGCCCGAGACAACTTTGTCTTGAGCGAGTCTGGGCACGTAATATTGGATTACGCATGCTCTGTGTGTCCCGAGTTGGCCCGGTTAGGCGAGCCAAAGTGTTTATATGAGAAAAAGTTGGCTCGCCCCCCAGGGCCACCCTACCTTGTGAACCGAGTGCCTCGGGGAGGAGGGTCACCCGCCCCCCCGAGCCAAGTTTGCGGATTCTCATGTAGACGGTTGACTTCGTTTTATAAAGAAATGTATGAAACGTTGGCTCGCCCAGGGTAGCTCGGGGGGAGGGTGACCCTCCCCCCCGAGCCAACTTTCCTTCATATAAACAGGGCCTTAGACGTTGTCGTCGTGGTTGCTTATTAAAGTTCCCTATTATCAATTCGTCACCTGTTCTGTACTCTGTCAAAGAGCTGACACTCGAAACCGTAGGCGCACCTCGCTTTTAACGATCATTGGAACACTCTTTTAAACGTTCTCTTCGTTTAACTCAGTCTCTTTACCCTTAGTTCTACAGTGCATAGTTAACTTGTGACTTCCTGAAGCTTTTATTTCCTTGTTTCCGGGGAAGGTAAATATCTTGCCAAAAAAAATTAAACCTAGAGATACACAATACAGGGAAGGCAAGGAATACACGGCGAGATCAAACTATCATGCCTGCATTAAAACAGAGTTCTCATAATTATAATAACAAATTAAATTTCTCGCCAAATCTATTCCTGGATTTTTGCTACGTTTCACGAAAGTCTATGGACGGTCCCTGGCGCCTGATAAAACAACGTGTTGTTCTAAATGATGTGAATTTACTTTCACCAAAGAGAAAATAAAATGTTCAAACATCAACACATGTTCTGAACATTAAAACTGTAGAATTCGTTATATTTTTCAAGCGTAGGTACATTAAAACGCAAACATTTTATTGTTTGGCGACCTTTTAACAGATCGAGCTGTATATTCTTCATTTTATAAAGGTTCCATTGTTTTCGACAGGGATAAACACTGCAATACAAAACAAACAGGATTATTTTTAAACAAATGCAGGGCTGCTTTTGATTTTAAAATATGAGGAGCATGTCTTCGCTGTTTTTAAAAGAAGAGGAGAGAATTTCGGGGAATATCGAGGAAGATTAAAAAAACAGTTGCAAATTCTCGCAAAATTGCGCCGAAGCGCGAGCGCAAAAATAATGAGGGCTCTATAACGCAGTATGTACTCAGGCGGAGCAAACAGAAAGACAACGCAGCTGCGTCTGGTTTCGTTTTTTCATATTTGAAGTAAATAGTGCAGCTTTCGATTCTCACGACAGAATAAAGAATACTTAAAATCTTTTGTTTAGGTAATGTTTGTACTTGTTTTGTATTGTGGTTAAACAAAAGTAAAATGATTTCCGCACTCGGCTACTCTTAGTTCACTTCAGATCTTCACAGCGTTCGTTTCTACCCACCGTGGCAGCTCTTAACAGGTAAGACATCAGTTTCACATCATGAAACATGCATCTTTTGGAACAACGCACAGCGACAGTTAGAAATAGTTAAACTCGGTTTTTAAAACTTTCCTGGCTTATTGAACACAATACACGAAGCTATTATTTTTAAGAAGCTACGCTTAACGGCGATTTACGACGCACGAGTTTAAAAGGGCTAAAATTTAAATCTGCGGAAAAATTTAGGAGATTCGTGCTCAAGGTTACACTATCATGTAGCGCCGCATTTTTTGGGCTACATAACATCAGACGTATAAGCAAATTCCTATCTCGGGATAGTCTCGCTACTGTGATACACGCTTTTATAACAACCGCTTAGATTACTGCAATAGCCTTCTATATGGAGTACCCAACACTGAATTGGCTAAGTTACAAAGAGTCCAGAATGCTGCTGCTAGATTGGTTACTTCTACGCGTAAATATGATCCGATCATATTTGCCTATTTTATATGAGCTGCGCTGACTGCCCGTCAAATTTAGAACACATTTTAAAATTTTACTCCTTACTTTTAAAGCACTACATGGACTGGCCCCGGACTATATTAGAGATTTGCTTATTATTAGAGTACAAGGGCGTTATTCTTTAAGATCAAATAGTAGCATAGTGTTAGAAGTACCACGGGGTAAACTGCTACGATCATTCGGAGACCGCTCGTTTAGTATGGCTGTCCCTAAGCTTTGGAACGAACTCGCACCAGCACTGCGTAATATTTCCACACTTATAGTGGTTTTAAAAGTAGTCTCAAAACAATTTTTTAGGGTTACTCAGTTACATTTTAACTTTTAGAGCATTATTGCATCGTGCATACACAGCCTTAGATTTTTATATGTATATTTTTGTATATTTGTACGACTTATTTATTATTACTTAGTGTTTATTTTTCGTAATTACTATTGTACAGCGCATTTGATCATTTTACGTTAAAAAGCGCATTATAAATACTAAATTATTATTATAATTATTATCGGTGTGTAAAATTTAACAAACATTCGACACTCCATTGCACCTTTTCAATATTCATCAGCGTTGAATGTTGGAAGAATTTAATACGTTTTGCTTATAAATACAGCGTAGGTCTTATAGCTAAAAGAGATACATACAAATTAAAAGTAAGGAATACAAATAGTGATAACTGAAAATACCTCTGCCTTCCGAAACACTACATTAGTAATAAGCAGACTTGAGAATGTGTATACGTAATATCTATGACGAATATCAAAACAACTTCCCGTTATTGGCGTATGGAGAACAGCTTTTCTACTGGTTTTTGACGTTAGCCACATGTTTTATTGAGTACTTCATAAACATCCAGATCTTATTCAGTGCCAAGCCAAATGGGAGAGAAAAAAGGGGTAATTTTAAGTTTAAAGCGGATTTTTAAGCCTGAGAAGTGAGATAAGAAACACAGCTAAGCTTGAATTCAGAGTTGGATCGAAAGTTTTTTTGGTTTATTTGCAATTGACCAATCAGATCGTTGAACAGCAGACATTATCCGACGTGATTGCTGGAAAACACACGTGTACACATACAGACGTATGAAATTTAATAGTATAGATATAAGTCTGGGGGAGTATATCATATCAGAACATGTTCAAAGCACTTACTTTTATTATTTAAATGTCATACAACAGTATAGAGTGATTTATCTATAAACTCCACTCGCTAATTAAGGACTATATCTGGTTAAGTTTCTTATTGCTAATACTGCTGTTGCTGTGGGGTGTCTGCAACACACACTGAGGGATTAAGCGGGAGTCGAGATCTTGTAGTGGACTTGTTTTATTCAGCTTCTCTTCTAGATGTACATGTGGTCTGAGTGCAACTCGCACACACACACCCAGTGTCACCGTCAAGGAGAACTTGGGGCGTTCCTTATAAAGAGCCCCTCACGAACTCCTCACTGATTAACACTTGTCAATCATTACTATAATTTGATTGGCTAAGAATAAGTATTGTCTACAAATAATATGATATTACGAAAGTGTAGTAGATTGTCAATCAAATCATATAAATATTATTGCAACACACAGGACCTCTGGCTTTGCCTTGGTTGTAGAGATAGTATTTTTCCTTTTAATACCTTAACGGATAAGGAACTTTTTGAGTTATGTTTTAATTCTAATTCCTTCTTGTTTATGTACTAAACATATTTCACTCGCGACACTAAGTTATTTATCCAGTTTTTAATTTATATTATCTTCTATTGATAACTTTTCAAACTTATCTGACATGGACTTTGACACCCACATTCCCCAATATTCCAATTTTGCTTATTATACATTACATAAATTTCATAATAACGTAAACTGTGCTGAAAATTCTCTATCTGCAATTCATTGTAATATCTGTAGTCTTCAAGCTACCTTTGACAGCCTCACAAACATGCTTGCTGATCTAAACTTTAATTTCTCTATTATTGGTTTATCTGAAATTGTATAGATAATTTTAACTCTCTTGAAAGATTACACTGTAGGGCTGCACAAATAATATTCAACTTACCAAGGGATATGCCTTCTAAAGACGTACTAAATCACGCTAAATGGTCAACGCTATTCGATAACTATAAGTTAGCTATTGTTAAATTAATTCATAAAGCCTACCTAAATAGGTTACCTACAGTTATGTCAGGCATAATTGAAAAGCGCCAACCAAAATATTCTTTCCGTGCTACTGACCAACTTATTACGCCACGTTTCAATACACGTTACATGAAACACTCCATTGCCTATAGAGGCTCAACATTGTGGAACGCATTAATATCAAAGAACACTAGCATTGTTACTTCATGCACCAAGGCACTATCAAACAAAGTAGTAAAGATGGATACTTTTAAAGATTTTAACTTCTCCACTAATTCAGTGCAGACTACTAAATTTAGACTAGGGGAATATTTATATACATAATTCATATTTTAACTTTAAAGCATTATTTCTTTAATTATTGTAAATAAATTTAGACAGTAGTTATTTAATTCGTCCGTTAGATGTTTTTATATTATTATAATCTTATAATCATTGTATATATATTTAGTTATACACGACCCCACAAGCTGTAAGCTTTAATAATTATCGTGTTAAAATAAAGGTTATTGATTGATTGATTGATTGATGAAATCAAATTTCAAACAGGAAAATACATTACTTCAAATATTGCACTGCCTGGTTACTCATTTATTTCACAATCAAGTCATTATTTCTCTGGTGGTGTTGGTATGTATATTAAAAACAAATTTACTTTTATTCAGAGAGATGATCTAAGTGCATGCACAAATGATTATGAATCCATTTGGATCGAAATTGACATATCTTGGGGTCTTAATTGATGCTAATCTAAATTGGAAATACCAAGTCCACGAAGTATCCAAAAATCTCTAAAAGTAATGGCATCATCTCAAAGATTAGACACTATGTTAACACAGATATCTTAATTAAAATTTACTATTCAATAATATATCTTTATCTTACATATGGTATCTTATCCTAGGGAAACAACTACCCTACTACACTAAAAAATCTCATAGTCATGCAAAAGAAAACATTACGGATTATTACATTCTCTAAATATGATGCTCATACTAACCTGTTATTTAAGAAACTAAACATTCTCAAATTCCTTGATATAATCTCTCTACAGATTGCCATCTTTATGTTTGATTATCATAACCATAATCTTCCTTCAGCTTTTGATACTTTCTTTATTCAAAGTTCTAAGGTCCATAATTATAATACCAGATTAGTATCTAAGTCTGCACTTTTCATTCCACAAATTCGAACAAATTTTGGTAAATTCAGTCTAAGATACAAGGGTGTCATAATCTGGAATGCACTTAGAAGACCTCAGAAATCTGAACTCCAAAACGTCATTCAAATCAAAACTGAAACAAAAGTTTTCTTCAGAATATTAAGATTCGAATTTCTCTAAACCTCTACTAATACATATATTTCAAAATTTCTCTGTATTTACTTATACCAGTAGAATCAGGCCTCCAAATGTCATTTTTGGTCCTACTACTACTAGCTTGCATTAATGTTTGTAACCTATAATTATCGTGTGTTTTGCCTTGCTTTGCTTCGACCCAGAAAAATACATTTAAACCTACTTTTTCTGGGATGCCTGACTCGATTAGTCTCACATTATTTCAGGCCTCCCAGCACTCTCAATATTACATTCTATCATTTGTATTTATATGACACAATCTAGGGTACAAAATAAAGCTGTTGTTGTTGTACATACTCATTATCTTAGTGTAAAAGATTGACAAAAGTAGATTCTCGTTATGAAAAAGAGCTTGGTATACAAAGACAAGACCTGTACTAATAAGTCAAGGCACGGTCTATGTAACACTGATAACATAAGTAAGTCTTATCCGGTGGAAGAAATAGAAAATGAGTTCATACATGTAACCAAGAGTAAACAATATTATTCATGAACAACGCATTAGTCCCACATTCAAGGACTGGTCTTTTCATAGATATTCTATTCCAAAACATATGGTTATTCCTACTGATGGTGTTCTCAAGTTTTACTTCCTCTGTTCCTTTGGTCGTGACAATCAGGCACGACAGAACAAACAAACAAATAAACAAACCAGAGCTTTCTCAAGAGTTAACGAGATAGAACGACTGAGTACGTTTACTCTAGTTAAATATGTGTTTGCTTAATTCTATCTGAAATAAAGAAGAACTCATTTTAACTTCCCCAATTATGGATAACTCTTAAATTATGAATCATTTCGGAAACTTTAAATCTGCTAATGAGAATCAACCCGTGAACCAATTACTATATTTTCAGTTTCACTTATCAGCTCATTGGTCGTGACTAACAAACAACTGTACAAGAAGAACTATCCGTTTCTTCCGCACTCTGTTTTGTTATGGTCATGAATAGTTTCTTTTAATTTCATTTTTAATTTTGTTCGATAACTATCATTTCAAAATTGAAAGGACTAATTATGTCGTAACACTGCTTTGTTTCATTGTTCTTTTAGCTATATATATTCCATGACTCCAATAACCAGTCTTTTTAACTAAAATAAGTATTTATATTACGTAGCTTTTAAAACTTTCTGATTGCATAGTATGTCTGTAAAATCTGGCTCTAAAATTTACAGTTTTGGTATTTCCTATATAAAATCTACATATTTCCCTTCCGGTTATTCTGCGTATGCTTAATTTATGCGAATCTTGAACTGTGAACGACTTAAGAGACAAGTCTCCGTAAAAGCGGTCCACGCTGCATTTTGGATCGGATGGGGACTATGATAAATATTCATACGTTAATACTGAGGATGACGAATATTAATACGTCACTTAGGAGAGCATAATCAATATTAATAACTTACTAGTAGAATAGTAATAAGATAGAGAATATGACGAGTCGAACAAGCCCAGGCAAGTCTATTGTGTATTAACAATACCCCTCTGATGTAACAAAAGCAACGCATTCACTTATTTGAACTCCGTTCAGTTGTGTTCTCCTGAATATTTCTTTTTGCGATATTTTTATCCAAATCATGGAATATCCTGTGGCCAACGTGAACAAAAGAATTACTAGAGTGAACGAGGTAGAGCAAACGAGAGAAACAAGATGCTTCAACTGATTTCCCACATGTTTCACTTATCAAAACTATTTATCTAGCAGAGAGATCAATTCTCTGTCGCCCACAGTAACGCCTATACGGCCGCAGTTACGCCCGTGTATCAGGCGTACAAACGTAGTTACGCCCGTATGGCCGCAATATCGCCCACACATCGACCCTGTATTGATCTGTCATCGACCCCAAATACCGCCATCGGTCATTTTACAACAACCGCCATTTTTTTCGCAATCTGATTGGCTAATTTTCATATGCAATATTTTAATAGACGCGCGTCCGGCTTTCTTCTCGAAGCGGGATTTGCAGAGCCAGGTTGTGTATACATCTGTTCCATAAAGCAAGAAAATGAGGATTTTAAAAGGATTTCATCACTGGGAAAAGTTAATCGGTGAGTCAAACTTCCATGTGTGGTGCCATTTGTCAAAATTTGAGCTTTCCTTCGAGTCGAACAAAGCATTTTCGGCTAATTTGTGATCGACATTATGACAAGTTCGACCGATCTTTTAGAACTAGAACTGAGACATGATCTTGAATTAAATACATAATCTTCTAATCTCTTTTGCAGGATATTTACATAGCGTTATTAAGTAGAAACAAACAGTTTAGGAATTTTTTATAGAGTTCGGGAAAGCATAAAGACGTGTTTACGTTTTGGACTATTCGACTCGAAAGGCAGTTTGTACACACTCGTTTGAAGCTAAAAGTGTTTTGTTGTTGTAAAATTGACTATTTAGTTTGTTGTTGTTGTAAAAAACAAATTGAAGTTAGTTTTTTATGTCTCTCTCCTAATATTGAGAATGATTTTCGTAATAACATGGCCAAAATAGCTGCGGATAAACTAACTTCAATTTGTTAAAGGGGTTGTGTCACGGTAAGACTTTACATTCGTTTTTCCGGGTCGGAAAGAGCTATTTCCACCGATTTTGATATGACCTAACGAACCTCTCGGCCATGTGGGATGCTTAAAATAAAAGCAAATATGCAAAAATGACTAACAAATGGTGTATATAAACAGTCTCAAGGGAAAATATTGAAAATCCTTTCAATCAAGCATTGAGGGAGGGAAGTTTAACTGTTTGTATCCAATTAACAGCCACTAAACGAGCGATTACTAGACACATGCGCAGTACCATGACATAGCCCCTTTAATTAGAGAATTCAAATATTTTTAATTACTGTCACTGTTATGAACTCCGCTATTGTTCTTAGGGATTAGTTGTCATTACTTGATCCAATTGAGGAAGAAAAGCTAGGCTATTGTGAATATAAAACCACACCCTATTGTTTTGGGAAAAACCTTAGTATTAAAAACAGTGTGTTTGTTACTTCTATAAAGTCATGGCCTTCTAAATATCCTCTGCTTCTTCCCTTTCTTCTGTTTTCTACAGCCATCTGTATCTACTAAACGTTCTTCTTTCTCACAAAGCTCCTCGATTAATACTTCTTTTTCCGTCATTTTACTTCAATTCCACTTGCAGATTCTTCCTCTCTCAATTCCATTTCAAAATTACTCTGAAGTAAATTCTACCTATCCCCCACACTTCTTTTATCCCTTAGCTTGAATTTTGGCAATTCACACTTGTTCAGATTTTTCTGAATCAACTCCCGATTTGTTCCTCTGTCGGGGGTCCCTTTTCTGAATGAGAACATTTCGGTTAAGATCATTTCTCTCAGCATCACCACGTCATGGCTAGCAGCCCATTCCATCGTAGTTAACTTAAAACGATGAAAAATCAAACATATTCTAACATTATTTCTGCACGAGTTTTAATTCCCTGCTTGCATGTTGTTGTTATCTAACTTGTAGTGTACGACCTGGTAAATGGGCCATTGAAGTTGTACTTTTTATTGCATATAAGCTAGCAGCTGTATGAAATAAACGTTTTAGGATTTGTTTTATGTATTTCTTTGAAACGGCTGTAGTGCATGATAAAAAAGAATAGCTAGTACATGCAAATGCTCGATAGTTTGTTCTGAAAAGTGAAGGAAAATAATGAATGAAAAATGATGAATGAAAAATGATG
Organism: Actinernus sp. WN-2022; assembly: GCA_030867875.1. Classification (NCBI taxonomy): domain Eukaryota; kingdom Metazoa; phylum Cnidaria; class Anthozoa; order Actiniaria; family Actinernidae; genus Actinernus; species Actinernus sp. WN-2022. The sequence continues at coordinate 14,140,183 of JAOWCC010001751.1, forward strand.
GTTAAAGCATAAATTATAAAATCAATACTTTCTTCCTGAACTTGAAGTTAATGAATACCCAAAAAATTAACAATTTTCCAGATAATGGATAAGAAGATAAGAAAAGAAAACAGGAATAACAAATTTGGAGAGCAAACTTACTGAATATCTGACATCGCACTGGACTTTCAATTCTCCTGGCTTGGCACCCTAAAACAGAAAAAAAAAATACATTTAGGTAGTTCCCTTGAACCGCACAAATATCTGAAATGCAAGGTCACTTAAATAAAGTGCGTTACAAACGAAATAAGTCGAACATTAGAATATGTAAACGCAACAAAATGAATTTGTGTACTCACGTTTTGCACACAACTGCAAAACATACTGATCTCACGTCCGCGCCGAGCAGCGAGGATGGCCCGCGAAAAAGAACAGCGTCTCCCGGAAATGGATCTTACTTCCGGTCGCTGTTGCCGTCGATAAAACGTCTGGTGATATAAAAGGTCCCAAATTTATATACCGACGGTAGTAGAAGTAGTAACTGACAAAGAATCGGTGATGGGGATCTGGGAGCGAGTATTTTAGGCATGTGGACTTGGGAAATATCTCCACATGAGAATACCGATAATATCGATTTGCTAACGTCTTAGTGAGTGCATGAGTGAGTTGATTTCCCCATACAAGTAACTCGTGGGTCGCTAAGCAACATAGACTGCGTCAGAATTATTACGGTATAGCAGTGTGTCGTCCTGTTCACATTTATTGTCGTATGAAGACGATTTAGATTTAGAGCCGTTGGCAACGCCACAATACTACAAAATAAATTAGTAGTCTTTAAACGCTCATTTATTTCACTTTATACCAATATAAATTTATTTCTTATTTCAAACTGTCCATGATATCGTAGAAAATCAAGATACATGTAGTGTCTTGATATCGGGGAATATCTGAGAGTAGATCTGGCTTCTGATTGGCTGATTAACAATTAGACTACGAGCTCGAGGATTCTATCGGCGCAGCCCCGAGTCAAGTAGATAGAAACCAAGAGCGACAAGTCTGATTGTTTTAGCGTAACCAAGCCTCCGTTCTATCAACTTAGTGATCTTAAACAGTTATTTCCAATTTTCTCCGCTTCAGAAATGAATCTTTTGTCTGGACTTGGTCTAATCTGCCTCGCCTTGCTGATCCTTGGTGATGCCGAATCACCTAAACTTGATGAGCCAGGTTTTGCAGATGGTGCTACCGATCCTGTGGAAAAGCTCAATAAAACCGTTGATTCGATGAAGAAAACAATTGGTGCAATGGCTCGACAGATGATGTTACAACAATTGTTTATCGAGGAAAGAATAAGATCAGATGGGGACTCTGGAGTAAAGCAAGTTCGACACTTTCTCGAAGGGACTCGTAACTACCACTCGGCAACGCACACCGGTCTATTCGGGACTGTCTCGATTCATGACCATTCCAATAACGACCGTACTGTCGGCATGGGTGAGTTTGTTGGGGTTCTCAATGGAGTGGAGTTCCGTACAAGACATAACGACTATCGTCTGTATATGCCTCACCCGACCAGCAGTGATTGGCATAAGACACAACTCATTCCTTTCCCTGATGTTCCCCCAGAGGTAAAAAGCAAGAGCAGCGTGAATGAACAGATAGTAGAAATGCGTGAATGGTTTAAGGCTTGGAAAAGTCAAAACCATGCCGTGAGAGACTATCGAAAGTACTTCAAACCAGTGCTTTGCTATCTCGAGGGAGCCTGGACAAAAGAAACAAAAGGAGAAATTGACGAACCGTTTGAAAGCGACAGGCATTTTATTGACGCCAGCAGCTGGTTTGACTTACAAGAAAAAGTGCGTTTCACCTCCTACGCTGGTCGCAAAGATAACTTGGAGAACTTCTCGTTTCTTCCAACTACAATTATTAATGTTACAGAGGACGGATATCCTCAATTTTCCCAATGGAACTACCGCATCCTATGCAATCCAATTGGTCGACACATTCCTCTTAACCGGCTCCGGGTAATCGACGAGCTTGGTCCAAGGATGACGGCCCAACGAACATACGAGGAACACGCCAGGTCCCGTCTTGCGCGGTTTCAACTCAATCCCTTTGACACAGATAACTGGAGGGAAGGCATCATTGGAAAGAGATGGGGACTTCTTGACGAACTAATGAGCGAGGTGTGTATGTTTATTACCGCAATATATATTAATGGCAGCTCAGTGAGCGGGCAAGATGACTCTGAATGCTGCAATCTGATTGGTTGTTCAGCAGGCAATATTGTTTCATCTTGCCCGCTCAGGAGTTTCCAAAAAACTCTTCGTAAACAAATAGCGATAAAAACCCATACATAAAAAAACAATAAACAATTTGTCATATAAAAGGCAAATACTAATTTAACATAATTATCTTTCTGCTTTTCCATTTTTCAGCTAAAATTCAACTGTAGAGCGATTAAAGAAGTTTTATAGACTCGCAAGTTAATTCCGAATTCTTAATACACAAAGAAAAGTACGGCTACCTCACTACGCTACTAAAATAGTGGTTAGATCACCGCCTCACTGGTTAGCTCAGTTGGCAGAGCACGGTCTAGAGTGCGGGAGGTCGGGGGTTCGAATCCCGGCCGCGTCCTTGGGCAGGGACGTATAAACCGTTAGCCTTGTCCCCTTCCTCTTATAATATACGAGGGCGACGTAAATGAACCGGTTGCGTTATTTCGAGAAAGAGTAGGGCATTGTCTCCCGACACAACAGCCTGGTATTCTAAGGAAGTAACAATCACTCATGATTGTAAACTGTACGGCAGCACATTGCGCCACAATATCAGTCTGTATCACAAAAATAACCTTGTGAAGCGCATTTGAATATATTCATATAGAATTTGCGCTATATAAATGAATCTCTTTACCTTTTACAAAGAAGATTATTACGGAAACGAGTAAACGTAACAAAGTTTCATCAAAGAAAGCAGTTTTTTTATTGTATGGGCTGAGAAATTCAACATTCACATTTGGTAATTGGCTTATAAATTAAGAATATTACTATTTAATACTTAAACGTTTATTCGTTTTCTACTACAGCTCTTTTTGTCAAGTTTTGCATTGTCCTTATTGCCACTCAAGTGATTTTATCTGGTTGCGGGTTTTCATCTCTCAAACCTTCCACAAATATGCACATTTTTGCCTTCGGGTTCCTGGTAAAGTTGACATTGAAACTTAGTACATCTATTTAAAATACAAGGCAGTTTTGATCCATTAAAAACATTTTTTTTGATGTCGGAAAACAAACTCTTTTGAACGCCACGAGGTTCAACTTCAAGTCGAGTCTCCGTCTAATTTTAGCTTGATTTCTGTTCGCTCGTCACTTTACCGCGCAATGGATTCCTGGCAATGGGTTTTGTCAATATAATAAAAACCTTATTGACCAAGCACGTTCTGTCAAGATCGGGGATATTGGACTCGTTCATTTTGTGCGTTTCATAGTTATGGACTTCAACTTCGTCTCGGTCCATAAACACGCAAAAAAATGCACTTGACCAATATACCGCCATCTTCAACTCACGCTTGGTCAATAATCTTTATATATACTTCCACAAGCATCCAACGTAAATTAACTTTTCTCGCAATAAAATATGAATGCCTGATGAAGGCCATTCAAATGGTCGAAATTTAGATGGTTAATACGTAAATTATCTTATTGTTATTTCTCATTTGTAATAAGCAATGTCCAAACTTTGTTGTTGTGTTACAGACATTTTAGAGACACGTGACCTGAGAGAAATTTAGAGACACGTGACCAGTCACGCCGTAGAGGACACATGTGGAGAGAGAGAGAGAGAGAGAGCGAGCGAGCGAGAAAATTTTGTACTCGTGCGAGTGAGAGTTCATTCTGAGACAGTTCTGAGATTAAAAGTCTAAAATACCTAGTTACGAGCCTGAATATTTACTTCTGAAGATAATAATTCTAAACATGGTCGTTCGAGCCGGATAAATGGATAAGAAAGCAGCAGAGTAAGGGAATGCTCGCTCCGGGAACAGGATTTATGTGAACAAGATCGTCGAATCTGTCAATGAACTTGTTTCGGGCGACGAAATGGACTCTATTCCAGTCTTAAATAAGTTGAAGCTAAAAAAAAAAGTCGCTAGAAGAAAAGATCCAAGTCTTGGATGGTATCAACAAGGAAATATCCGACTTCTCGAAAATGAAGACGATAGCGAGAAGGAAATATGTGAAGCAGGACACTTCAAGAGAGTTACGCAAGACGCCATTTTGAAAATAGAAATCGTGTTGTGCAAGCACGAGGAACCGCAAGATAAACCGCATGTGTCAACTGAGACAAGTCGAAAGGTTAGTCAAACTACTTGTAGGCTGCCGTATAATAAAGGGATTTAACGGCGATTTGTCTAAATGGTGTGAATTCTGGGATGGCTTTGAGTCGGCTGTATACCAATCCCAGCATTTCATCCATTGATAAGTTTAACTATCTTCGTGGTCTCCTGGAAGGACCCGCGGCATCCGTGATCGCAGGATTGTCACCATCAGCTGGGAATTATGAGGTTGCTGTAGATTTGCTGAGAAACATATTCGGCAACCCCCAAAGTATAATTGCGAGCCACATGGAGAAGCTGCTAAAAATTCAATGTGTGAGTAGCGTAAATGACACGAAGCAGCTGAGAAATGTTTATGATAACATTGAGTCGAATATTCGAAGCTTGAAAACTATGGGAATAAACTCTGAGCAATATGGATCTCTCCTATACCAGTTATGCTCCCGGTTAGCTCAGTGGTTAAGCGCCGGTCTGTTGTGCGGGAGGTCGCGGGTTCAAACCCCGGCCGGACCAACACTCAGGGTCTTAAAATAACTGAGTAGAAGGTGCTGCCTTTGTGAAACAATTTCGTTCACGAGCTGCAAATGGTTAGACCTTCACGTCTTCTCGGATAAGGACGTTAAATCATAGGCCCATCAGTGGATAAAGAGCCACCTCGTGGATATGCCACTGATTAATCCGTTATTATTATATTATTATTAATAAAATACCTAAGGAGCTTCAACTCGCCATCAGCCGAAAGTTTGATAAGGATATATGGGATTTTAAACTATTCTTGAAGACATTCCGCAAAGAGCTTGAAGCGAGAGAGGGTTGCTAATCTATTGGCATATTGGCCAATTACAATTACAATGCAGCGACTGTGAATAAGAGATCAAGTTATAGTCCAAGGCCAACAACACCTGCAACTGCGGCTGCTCTTATGTCATCTAATCAGCAGAAAATAACGGTTAAATATTGCAAATTGGATCATTCTTCTGCAAGTTGTGTAATTGTGACTGATATTTTTGCTCGTAAGAAAGTCCTGAGGGCCGAAGGTCGATGTTTCGTGTGCCTCAAAAGGAAACACCTGACTCGAGATTGCAGGTCAGGGATGAAGGTAGAATACACTATGCAATGCAATTGTTTGTGGCAAGCGTATATAGCCCTCTCCCAACCAATCAGGAATGAAAACAGGGGCGATCAAGTATCAACAGCTACAACAAGGAGCACTTCCACAAATCTGTACTTAGACAGCAAGGCCAGCATTTTGCTACAGACTGCTTGTGCTTATTTATCAACCCCTAACACACCTGGCACACATATTGTAACACGCATCATTTTGGATCTGGGGAGTCAAAGGAGTTAAATAACCAACGGGCTGACAAATGAATTGAAGTTAACTTGCCAAAAATTGGCTCAGAAAACCTACTTGTGAAAACCTTTGGCTCATCTTCGGAGCATTTCAGAGTTTGTGACGTGGTTCAAGTGTGTGTTGAGAAACCTACATTTGGCAGACCACTCTTGCAATGACGGTGTGGAGATAGAAATGCTGACTGGAGCTGATTATTTCTGGCATATTGCTACGGGCAAGTTGATACGGGGGGAGCAGGATCCAGTTGGCATGGAAACAAGGTTAGGGTATGTGCTGTCAGGACCAGTGCATGAGAGAGCCCCAAATGTTCCTACGGTGGTGAACATCACATCCACACATATTCTGAAGGCAGAAGCTGTCACAGTGCACTCCCCAGAAGAGAGTCTAGAACAACAGCTGCAGCGTTTCTGGGACCTAGAATCTATCGGGGTGCAGTTAAATGAGAAATCAGTTCTTGATGACTATAGTGAGAATGTTCAGTTTAGAGGAGGTAGATATGAGGTCTGTCTATCATGGAGGATGGAACACTCACTATTGCCAGATAATTATGAGTTGAGTGTAAATCGGCTGAAGAGTCTGTTAAGAAAGCTGAGAAAGGATCAGGTACTTTTCGGTGAATATGATGAACTCATAAGTAACCAAATGAAGTTGGGGATTGTGGAAGAGGTACCAGTCAATTCTGAGCCCGTCATAGGGAAGGTTCATTACATCCCTCATCACCCATTTATCTGTTGGGACAATGAGACTACCAAGGAGAGAATTGTCCATGATGCAAGTACCAAGCAGTATGGAGCATCATTGAATGAATGCTTATATACTGGGCCTCCCTTAGTACCCAAGATTATGGACATTCTGATCTGATTTAGATTTCATGAGAGTGCACTTGTTGGTGATGTAGAAAAGGCTTTTCACCAAGTGTCAATCACACCAGGGGATCGCGATGTGCTGAGGTTCCTGTGGATCAAGGAGGGAACAGCCCATACCAGCCAAGGCTGCTTGCTTACCGATTCACCAGAGCAGTACTTTGCGTGAATTGTAGCCAATTCTTGTTGAACGCTACTATATCCCATCACATTTGTAGTTATACAGAAGATTCATAATTTGTTGAAGCATTCCTATCTGCTCTATATGTACATGATTTGTCAGGAGGGGCTGCTAACACAGAGGAGGCTTGGACTGATTGCACGGGTGGTACTGCCAATGAAATTGCTCTTCCAATCATTGTGCTTAGACAAGTCAAATTGGGACTCACCACTTTCTGGTGAACTTTGCCTGAGGTTCAAGCCTAGATATCAGAACTGGAGACTGTCAACTTGGTCACCCTGCCACGTTGCTATCTAAGGGACATGTTTGGAGGCATCACGTCAATTGAATTGCATGGCTTTGCAGATGCTAGCAATGTAGCATTTAGTGCTGTGGTGTTTATCAGGATTGAGACAGAGATAGTGTGTCGTGTACGAATAGTGTGCTCCAAGTCGAGAGTAGCACCCTCGGCAAAACAGAGCATTCCTAGACTGGAACTGTATCAGGGATTGACCCTGGCAAGACTAATTACAACTGTGAAGGAGGCGTTTCAGCCAGTGGGAAAGGTGGACAGAATTTGTTGGCTAGATTCCTTGACAGCCCTTTACGGGATCATACAGGAGGGTAGGAAGTGGAAGCCTTTTGTACATAACAGAGTAACTGAGATCCGTCACCTTGTTGCACCACACTTCTGGTTTCACTGTCCTTCTAACTAGAATGTTGCTGACACTGCTAGGGACTAGTTGATTAGAAAAGACGGTGGAATGGACCTGAGTGGCGGACCCTTGCAGAATGCAGTTGGCCTAGTCTTAAGACGCCCAATAAACTCCCAAACACTCGCAGGATGCAATGAGTGAAATGAAGGCAGCAGAGTTGAGTGATACCAACCAGTCTAACCACCATTTCTCAACCCAATGCCCATGTGACAAATGTAATGCACTGTGATAATTACAGCAACATACACAAGCTGTTACGAGTTACTTCATTTTTGCTGAGATTCATTCACCACCTAAAGAGCTATGTAGTAAGAAGGCGGATGTGAGGCGTGGACCCCTGACTACTGAGAAAGTTGAGTATGCAGAGAACCTGTGGGTGACATCTGTACAGCGTACATTGCAACAGTAGCACAAGTACACACAATGGTGTGAACAATTAGGATTGTTCACCGATGACAAGAGCCTAATTCGATGCAAAGGAAGAATAGGACGTGCAGACGTGCCGTATGCTACTAGATATCCTGCACTTTTTCCTCCCTCTCATGACTTCACCAACCTTGTGATACAGGATTGCCATCGCCGAATTGGCCACAATGGATTGAAAGAAACCCTATCTGAGCTAAGGACATGCTACTGCATTAGCAGAGGAAGGCAAGTAGTGAGAATAATTATGTTCCGTTGTTGTGAGTGTCACAAATTCGAGGGGAGACCCGACTAGGCAGAAGCTCCAGCGCCCTTACCTGAGTTAAGAGATGACCCTGCCTTCACGACAACAGGTATGGACTATTCAGGACCGATCTATGTGTATGGCATTACAGCCAAGAAAGAAGAGTCTATACTAAGGTATATGTGGCACTGTATACCTGCGCAAGCTCTAGGGATGTACAATTGGACGTTACCACAGATCTTATAACATATGCTTTTCTAAGATCCTTCCGCAGATTTATAAGCAGGCATGACATACCAAAGGAAACGAGGAGTGACAATGCCAAAACATTCAAGTCAGCATCCAAGAGATTAACAAAACTGTTTCATCTACCAGAAGTACAACAGTTCTTGTCAGAAAAAAGAGTTCAGTGGACCTTCAATCTCTCGAAGGCCCCATGGTGGGGAGGTTTCTTTGAACGACTGATAGGATGCAGCAAGAGATGCCTCGAGAAGATGCTTGGAGGAGCTAAGGTAACCTATGAGGAATTGCTAACATTAGTTATAGAAGCTGAAGGTATCCTGAACACACGGCCACTGACCTATGTGTACACTGATGATAAAGAGGAACCCCTCGCTCCATCAAATCTTGTTACTGGAAGAAGACTGCTGTCAATTCTATATGACAAGGTAGCTGAACACACTGACAGTGAGGATGAACACTGTGTTATGACGAGAGGAGAGAGGTACATTGCAGTCCGATTGGGTCATTTCTGAAAGCGCTGGAGAAAGGAATACTTGTTGGAGTTACAAGAGCACAATAAGTTATCGGTCAAAAGAAATCAGCTGCCATAAATTTGCAAGGGTGACATAGTAACTGTCAAGGATGATGGAGAAAAACTAGCCAGATCTCAGTGGAGAATGGGGAAGGTGGAGCAGCTGATTGAAGGAAGCGATGGCCTGGTCAGGAGTGCGATAATTAGGGTTAGCTCGAGAAGGGGATGGCCAATTCAGAAGCTGTATCCACTGGAGGTAAGACATGTAGAGTCCAGCCAAGATGCTCTATATACTACAAAGGTGGAACTACAGGGACCAAAAAGAGAAGCGGCAGTCGCCGGAGTGATGAGAAGACGAGAGGTTGACCTGTGTTCATCGGAGGAGGATTGAAAGTCGAACCTCATTCACTAGTCAAGGGGGGGAAGTGTCGTAACTTTGTTGTTGTTCTGTTACATACATTTTATAGACACGCGACCAGTCACGCCGTAGAGGACACGTGATGTGGAGAGAAAGCGAGCCAATGAGAGTTGATTCTGAGACAGTTCTGAAAATTGAAGTCTTAAATATCGAGTTACGTGCCTGAATATTTACTTCTGAAGACAATAATTCTAAATAAGCAAGAAAGTGTACAACTCTATTTGTTAAGGCCTCCAATGCAATTATATCAATGTCACGGAGCCTTTGTTCACACAGCAGAGTATGGTTTGAGGTACCGTTTTACTGTACAGTAATATGTTAGTAATAAAGAAACCCAAAATGTGCTTTTCATGTGTTCCTTACTGGTTTGTCACCTCGAGGTATTAATAAAATCAGTTACTCAATCAATAAACAGCCGTGTTAGATGTTGTTGTATACTTCAAGCATTATGATATTGCATTTCTTATGAAAAGTTACCTTGATAGACAGTGCTAGACACTATATAAACCGTTTCCCCACCCACAATTCCCTCTTTTGCTCTGACGAATGGCTGCTAATCGCTTTCCGCGGTGGTTAGCATACCTCAATCGACTTTAGTTGATTATATACCAGTGCTAGACAGTGACCACGGTGCTAGACAGTGACCACGGTGCTTGACATGGTATATGGATACCTGATGGACAGCTTTTATAATTAATTGTTGACAGGTGCCAGGAAAAGACAACTATCAAGGCAATCTGACAGACGACGCATTCTATTTAGCAGCACTTTCATTGGCCCCAGGACAACAAGGCAAAAAGTTAAATGTGGCCAAGTATCATAGGTGGTTCAGAGTTGGTGAAAAAGGTGCAATGGGAACATCTACACGCCATCGAGGATACGCAGACGAGAATCTCTTCATGGCTATGACCACCCAGCCCAAGGTTGCAGGAATGAGCGTAGAAACCTGTAGAAGAGCAGCTAACAGGGAGAAGGTTTGTAAATCCATCACTCAAAAATGGTCCTACGCCATTCCGCTTGAAATCATCTACCTAACTCCCCTGAGCAAGTGGAATCCGTATGACATTGAGTACAAGGGAAATGCTGTAAAGGAATGGGGAAAGACAGTTGAAGCTGGTGGGAGAAATGGTGGTAAAACGTTGGCGAAAGCATACAACGGGACGCATAGTAGGAAGTTTTACCAGACACCAGTTGCGTTCTTCTCAGGAAACGAGGTCGGGTCGGGCGCAGCTGATACAACCAAAAACTCTGTTGGAGTGCTGGACAGGAAAGGTATTTTCTATTTCAAAAGGGTCGTATGATAAATCACAGCCTAATTGCTGAGCCTGTATTAATTAACCTTTAACTTATATGTTAATTTTGTCAATCTCTTTCCTGGAGAATTTTAGTTTAATAGAAAATTCCATCTACTATCGCAAACACCTACGTAGTTGAACTCCGTTGCTAAAAGAAAACAGCGAGTTTACCAAACCACGACGGCAACATCTAGGATGACGACATAAAACAATAGCCTTAATAACAAAATAAAATAGCTGCACGTGAAAATGGACGCAGTCGTCCACAATTCGACCGTCGCCTGCAAAAAAAACACAATGTTTGAAAGAGAACGCATACGTCAAAGAGTAAATCACCCTCGTTTAGCGAAAAGAGAACTCTACGCTTATCATATATTGCTAAAATTGGGATGTGAAAAGTAATTAAAGGCGAATAAAGAACTAGTAAACACCAAATATCAGCTGAAAACACCTTTCTACGTCCCGTCGTCAATGCCGTCGCCGTCCTGGGTTCCTAAAATCCCTAATGGGTAAGAGATTATTAATAGTTATTAATAAAACTATTTTGGTAATCTATCTAACTGGTTTGCAGTTTCAACAGCTATTTCATATTTCTGTTTTATTATTTCACTTTAGCTTCAAGTGTTTACTAAGCATTATCTTATTGACTTAAGCTATTGTGTTGAGTGTATTCAATAAAATAATAACTTATACGCTTAAACTGAAAGTGGAAACTATTTGAAAGGTAATTTGCGGACCACGAAAGCCTCTGGAACACGAATCTTCTTCCCTACGATCCCTGGAGTCGGCATCCTACGTCAACGTTATCCCATCATGCCAGTGCATGGGGAAGGAAGTGCCATGTGGAAGGAACTTGAAGCCTTGAAGGACCTGGTGTTGAAGTCAAAGACATTTGGTTACATCTTCCGGGAGCCCTTGGCAGCTGGTGGTTCGCGACCAACTGAGCCCCCGAGAAAAGCCATCAAGCTGCAAATTACATACGCAAAGCGTGACCCCCCTGGCCCCCACGCCCACGAAATTACCCTTCAGCCTGATCAGGTGAGTAAAGTGTAAAGATACAATATAAAGTTAAGAGAGAGGGGCAACCAGAATGCTGAATGTGCTATATCCCCTGTACTATCATAGACCAGTGGATCTTACAATAAGTTGAAAAAATTAAAACTAAACGAGAGACAATACATAAAGTGTCGAAAATTGTTTTCACTTAATTTTATGAAACAAGGTTGAAGTTATCGGCTTCTGTTGTTAGAACTGAATATCCTACCCTCCAAAACTGCTAAAGCTCAGTCGAACATGGCAAAATTCATGCGACAAATTTCGCTCAGTCGGAAGCATGTAAATTAGGCCTGTGACGTAAATACCTTTGCACGCGCTTTCGTTTTCAAACTCTAAACAAAAGCGACTGCAAAGGTATTTACGTCACAATTGTGTTCCAGGCCCCTTAGAATCTGTCGCACAAAAAGTGGTTATTTTGGGTCTGGAAAAATTGTTTTTCCATTTGAAATTTTCTTTTACATCAATTGTGTATAGTTATATAATTTTAAATAATTTTCCCTTAAAACTGTAAAAAATTTCGCTTCATAGACACTTTAAGCAATATAACACGCTTTCCATGTCTTTGACATCTTTTATAAACACGCGGGATATGTTGGGAGAACAAAGAAATATTCGAAAATAAGGAGCCGCTAGGTTTTTCTGCGTACTCCCAACATATCCATGCTTTTATAAAATAAAAACAGGAAAAACACGAGAAATAAATCTTATGAACGCACGATCATAAGATCAATTCTCCTAACAGTAACAATCGTCAGAAATCGACCGACAGTGAGTTTGCACAGCGCGGGAAATCCTCCGAAGGCAGAACTGAGAGAAACGAAGGCACTTCTCCGTGTCAGTGTGGCTCTATTTTGAAAATATATCCTAACAACATCCCCCAAAATGAATAACTCAAACTTCAAGACATTGTTTGTTGGAAATTTAAGCTAAAAAGCATTCAAGGAATAGATGACTTGAACTGGGTGTCTTTGTTGCTGAATGTACATGAGGAAACAAGATTCCCGTCTCCGTAGAATTTTGATGTATAATTCGAAGCAGGATTTATAGTTGACTGCACCTTTATTTTCGCCAAAACTAGCTGCTGGGACCTTCCTTCCAGTGAAATGAGGCTAAGAGTGCAAGGTAAGAGGGAAAAAACTCGCTTTTGACATTATGTTCTGTGAAAAAGCAACAAGTTTGATTTCACAACTGTGTCACCTCAATTTGCAAAATTCGGATTTTCTTTTCGAGTAGATATTCATAAAATGGTAAGGAGAAAGCTAAAAACCTTATCAGAAGTACCTTGGACCAAGCAGGGTAATGATAACCATTGGCCTTAATAATGCTTATCATTTCGTGACTTCGTCGCTGAGAAAATGACGGACCTGACCTGAACTTGTTAAGCTTACATCTTAATTTGAGATAAAAAAGACATGGAAAAATTCGAAAGAGTGTTACTTTTCCCTCACTACTACTCTAGCTCGATTCCTCACTTTGTTCGTCTATCAGGATTGTTTGAAAATTAGACTTGTTAGCCGTTTATGTGTTTTACGTACATGTACATAATAATAGCCCACTTTCGCGATATGCTTTACTTGTCACGCACAAAGGTTTCAATACGAGGCCCTGTGCTAAATTAAATTTATTCTTTTCACAGAGAAAAGTATAAATTTAATTTACACGGGGCCTCGTATTGAAACCTTTGTGCGTGACAAGTAAAGCATATCGCGGAAGTGGGCTACTGAGTTAAAAGAAAAGTGAGTTTGTTTCTTGAATCCGCGAATACAAATATCTCGTCTGGGATGGTTAGCAAATTTCATGTTCATGTCGGTTGTGAAGACGTTGTAGTTTTGTTAAACTATCTCTGTCAGTTTTACTGATTAAAATCACACTGATAGTCAATGTTTGGTGAAAACATTCTTCCTTGGCGTTTGCCATTTTAATTTCGTTCACAATCGCGTGCCAACACCACAGCAAGACGGCAGCGAATTTAGACTCTCATATAAATACGGCTTTCAGCCAATCAGCGCGCGAGTTTCCTTTGGGTTATTTTATAATAGTTATTAGTAGAAATCAACTAGTGTTCTATCACGAATCCTGCAATCCGACTGGCTAAGCTACTCACTATCTATTCTGTGATAGATAGTAAATAGCGAAAAAGCCGGTTTTCAAAAGCAAAACAATGGCTGCCAATTCGTCAAAATGTCAAAAACATATTTCTGTATCAGTTTAAGATTGAAAACAATTAGACAACTCCCTCTCAGTTTCTATGGCTGATAGTTGCCTCGGAGCGTACCGATAGAAACTTCGAGCTCATAGTATAATTGTTAAATATAAATACATTGGATGAAAATAAGACACAAGTGCATAGAGGCTGAAATAGCCTGTTGGCTTTCGTGTCAACCTCTACTTATCTTAGTGAAAAACATTACAGTACACCTTTAAACAATAAAGACAAACATAAAGCAGACATTTATTTGGATAAACATAGTTTTAACTACACTACATGCTTTAAATGAAGCAAATCAATACTGTAAGAAATGAAGATTTTAAGAGCATTTGAAAAACTAAATTTGGTGAGGTTTTAAGTAAACAATGAATTTAATAAGGCTAACAAGGCTGGTTTTGTAGTAAATATATATCTTGTATATATTTTTGAATGCTTGACGGTGTAGATTTTTTTTAACTAGTGGGGGACAGTCTCCCAAACAACTGAGCTTGAATATTTGGAGGTAAATTTCCCGTAATTAGTCCGTATACAACTCCTATGAAAGTTTTGATCAGAAGTGGTGTTGTGTGAAAAGTAGATGCTGGTCTGAGGATGTTAGAAAAATAAATAAAGGAGTAGATTGTTTTGGAATAGATTTTGTGAATTAAGGTACATAATTTCAGTTATAAATATTATTCAAAGTTAAACTATCTAATAATTCGCTGAAACGGTATCTAACAATTAAAATCAAAATTATATAACCGATTCAGAGTTTGCCAGGGTAAGTTCGAGATTCAATGAAAAAAAAAATGAATTTGGGTATCATTCATTGAAAGTGTGAATACCACATTTTCCTTTTCCTTAGTGTAGTGTTCCCGCATGGAATCATGGGAATAAAGGGACACGTGTTTTGGAGTTCAATCTGTGCGTGCGTGTTCGGTCTGTTAGTCCGTGTTAGCTTAGATTAGTAAGGCGAGAAGCCGATAATCTACATTGGCGACGAGGTAAATACAAAGAAAAAGGGTTTGGAAATATTTTGAGACGGAATTATGGCGTCAAACGGTGACAATGGAGGCATTCCGCACTTTGATTATCGAGGTGACATAACCAGCGTGGGGCCAAGATGGCGGCGCTGGAGGAAAGCGTTTCAATACTATGTCGATGGAAAAGGGATAAAACAGGCGGCTAGGAAAAAGGCTCTCCTGCTGCATTGTGCTGGAATGGAATTGAAGGAGATTTACGAGACGCTAACTGATCCCGGAGTACCGGAGGGAGAGGAAAACGACGACGAGTACAAGGCTGCATTACGAACACTAGATGCGAACTTTGCACCTCAGGTAAATGTACCATTCGAGAGACATTTGTTCAGGAAAATGCGACAAGAGGATAGCGAAACGGTTAATCAGTTTATCATTAAGCTTAGCCAACAGGCACAGAACTGTGAATTTGGCGAACAGAAAAGCGAACAGATAAGAGATCAAGTCATTGACAAATGTAAGTCGACGGTTTTGAGGAGGAAATTCCTGGAGAAAGGACAAGGTCTAGTTCTTTCAGACGTGCAGAGAATCGCAAGATCAGTGGAAGCGTCGGAGATACAAGCGCAGAAGATGGAGAGTGGTTCTGGCGAAGCTGTAAACAGTGTTAATAACAATAATTTTGGTAGCAAACCAGGAAAAATACAAGAGAATAAGTGTTATCGGTGCGGTCGCTCAGGACACTATGCACGCGATCAAGCTTGCCCAGCACGATCACAAACTTGCCGGAAATGTAATTTGAAAGGGCACTTCGAAGCAGTTTGTAAGAGCTCGAGTCAAGTTGGGAAACAGAGTAGCAAGAAGAAAGCTAGGAACAACATTAATTGTTTAGAGGACAATGAAAGTGAGGACGAGTATGCTTTCACTATTTCGCAGAATAAGACGGCTGATGGAGCTGTTAGTGGAACTGTTGACTTGGAAATTGGTGGAGCAGTAATCAAAGGAGTGCTCAGTGATTCAGGAGCAACCTGTAATATTATTGATGAGTCAACATGGAATGATCTGAAACAGCAGAAGATAAAGTGTCAGTCAGAGAAAATAGTCAGAAAGCTCTATGGTTATGGATCATCAAAGCCATTGGACACTCTGGGCATGTTTGAAGCAGTCGTCAGTACAACTGAAAAGGAAGTAAAAGCACAATTTGTGGTCATAAGCAACAAAGGGAGCCACAGAACTTGGTGTGTTAAGGTTTGGACCACAGGTTAATGTTGTGAGTGGAACTGACATTGTAGATAAATACAAAGAATGTTTTGAGGGAGTTGGCAAACTGACTGACTATAAAGTTAAGATTCATGTTGATGCGAATGTTCAGCCAGTTGCTCAGAACACTAGGCGAGTCCCATTCCACTTAAGGGCGCAAGTTGAAGACAAGCTAAAAGAGTTGGAGGAAATGGACATAAAAGAGAAAGTGGAAGGCCCTACTCCCTGGGTTAGTCCAATAGTAGTGGTACCAAAGTCTTCAGGAGAGATTCGTCTGTGTGTGGATATGCGTAGAGCTAATGAAGCTATCATCAGGGAGAGACACCCTATTCCTACTGTAGAGGAAGTTCTTTATGATATTACACCAAGTGGTGTATTTTCCAAATTAGATTTAAGATGGGGCTACCACCAGTTGGAACTGGATGAAGAGTCGCGAGGGATTACGACATTCACAACACATGCAGGACTATATCGTTATAAGAGACTCATGTTTGGAATATCATCTGCACCTGAGACATATCAGTATGTATTACAACAAGTTCTGAGTGGTTGTGAAGGAGTACGTAACATATCTGATGACATCATTGTGCATGCTAAAGATGATAAGGAGCATGATGAGAGACTTGAGGAAGTGCTTAAGCGGCTAAGAGCCCGAGGACTGACTCTGAACAGAGCTAAGTGCATGTTTAAGATGCCACAGCTAGAGTTTATGGGGTATCTGCTTTCTACACGGGGCATTGGACCAACAGATATCAAAGTGCAAGCAGTAGTTAATGCTAGAGAACCAGAGTCAGCCACAGAATTGAGAAGTTTTCTAGGTCTTGTGAATTTTAGTGCAAGATTCATTCCAGACTTAGCAACGCTTGCTGAGCCACTTAGGAGACTGACACGTACAGGAGTTAACTTTACGTGGGGTCAAGACCAGAAAGTAGCCTTCGAAGCACTGAAGGAGAAGCTAGCTAGTGCTGAGACACTTGCATACTATGACAAGGACGCTAGAACACAGGTCATAGTGGATGCGAGTCCAGTTGGGCTAGGGGCCATTCTTGCTCAAGAGCATGATGGGACATTTAGACCGGTGTATTATGCAAGCAGGAGCTTAACAGATGTAGAGCGCAGATATTCTCAAACAGAGAAAGAAGCCCTGGGACTGGTATGGGCATGTGAACGGTTTCATGTGTATTTATATGGCATGAAATTCGAACTTGTGACTGATCACAAACCACTTGAAGTGATTTACTCAAGTAAATCCAAACCATCAGCGAGAATAGAGCGATGGGTTTTACGGTTGCAACCCTATGATTTCACAGTCAAATATCGGCCGGGTCCACAAAATGCAGCTGATGCTTTATCTCGGTTGACCCAGATTCAAGCAGAGAAACAGAAGAATGTGGCAGAGGAGTACATTCGATATGTAGCTATGAATGCTACCCCTTCAGCGATATCAATTCAGGAAATGGAGAGGGTGTCGGCTGATGATGAGGAGATATCATGTCTGAGGAAGTGTATTCAGACAGATGACTGGAGTGAATGTGAGCCAGTATACAGAAATGTGAGGAACGAGCTTACGGTGCTCGGTAAACTTGTCTTGAGAGGGACCAGGATTGTAGTCCCCAAACAGCTACGGAAACAGGTTATAAACTTAGCTCATGAAGGTCATCAGGGGATAGTAAAGACCAAGGAAAGACTTCGCACAACGGTCTGGTGGTCTGGGGTTGACAAGGATTCAGAGCGGAAGTGCAGGACATGTTACGGTTGTCAACTTGTTGGCAAGCCCTTCCCGCCAGAACCAGTTAAAACAACAGCACTACCTACACAGCCATGGCAAGACTTAGCGGCTGACTTACTTGGACCTCTGCCGACAGGTGAATACCTATTTGTAGTTGTAGACTATTACAGTCGTTTTTTTGAGGTGAAAATTACCAAGTCAGTGACAACAAAGAAAATTGTAGACTGTCTAGAAGTTATATTTGCTACACACGGGATTCCACTGTCTATTAAGACAGACAATGGTCCACAGTTTGTGTCTGAGGAATTTGAGGCATACCTCAGAGACAATGACATTACACACAGAACGTCGACTCCAGTTTGGCCACAAGCAAATGGAGAAGTGGAAAGGCAGAATAGGAGTTTACTTAAAGCTCTTAGAGTGGCACAAGCAGAAGGCTTGGATTGGCATAAGGAACTGTCCAAGTTTTTACTCGCATATAGGAGTACACCACACTCAACGACAGGAGTTAGTCCGGCTAAATTGTTATTTGGTCGAGAGATCCGGACTAAGCTTCCAGATATTGGACACTTTCAGCCTACTGAAACAAGCAGCGAGGCTCTTGACAGAGACAGAGAACGGAAGCAGAGAGGGAAAGATTATGCAGATGAACGGAGAAGAGTGCAAGAAAACAATCTTCAGTCTGGGGATGAAGTACTTCTACAGAGACCTAAGGTTAACAAACTCTCTCCTACTTATGAAGCGACGCCATACAAAGTAGTGAGCAGGCAAGGTGGTCATGTTGAGATTAAGTCTCCCAGTGGGGAGCATTACAAAAGAAACATCACGCATCTAAAGAAGTTTGAGTCGGAAAGAGATGCTCAGACAACAATTCCGGACAAAGAACAAGCTGAGGGAGTTACTGGGGACAAACTATGCATTGGCGGCGAGGAGTCTATTCAGGAGTGGCAGCATGACTTGCTTGATCTAGCATCGAGGCCTCAACGTGGGCATCGACCACCCGAGTACCTTAAAGACTATGAACCATATTGAGTCTACATTGAACTGAATCATTTTGGAACTGAGACAATCATTATTCATTATTCCATTGTTTTGCAACATTAGTATTATGCAGTTACTGTTATGGATGTTTATTGCAATTTTGATTCTGAGGAAAAAGAGGGATTGTAGTGTTCCCGCATGGAATCATGGGAATAAAGGGACACGTGTTTTGGAGTTCAATCTGTGCGTGCGTGTTCGGTCTGTTAGTCCGTGTTAGCTTAGATTAGTAAGGCGAGAAGCCGATAATCTACACTTAGATACTAAAATTGTAAAATGTTTATGACATAACGAAATTACAAGTAGGTTTGCGTTGTGTCTTAGGTGGACTTCCTCAAGCAGCAAGGAGGATCACTAACACTTACCAGCAATACCGCATCAGGTCACGAACATACGGTAATGGTGAATTGGATTGTTGGAAGCAAACGTTATGTCATCTCCAAGTGCGATTCCTATGACAAAGGAAATAGAAGATGCTGGGATCAACACAGTGCTTCACTTGTGGTGATGCCGGATGAGTAAGACTGAATTGGGCTTACAAATATTGATTCGGAAATATTAGTTGTTTGTGTTCAATTAAATCTGATGCAGCTATGAAAGGACTTGTGTTTGTAATGTTTGAAACGTTTAAGTAATTAGTGGTAGAGTAATCTTAAAGTATTTTATCATTAAAATCGATTCAATATCAACTAAATAGTTCAATGTTAAAATATGTCTTAATCTGAACGTTGCGTCTATGAGTTATAAAGATTTATATGCCAAGCACGTGACGTCAAACAGGACATTTACTGTCATTTCGTTCTCAATGAGAATTCCATTTACTTCTGATTTAGACAAAATATTTAGTAAAATATTCGTTAAGCAAAAAAATTCGTTAAGCAAAAACAAAGGAAATTAATAAAACATCAGTGTCTTTAATTCTACTAGATATTTCGTCCTGATTTACATAAACTTTGGCTTCCATTTTCTCGGCCAAAATAAGTCGTATCGCCAAAATAACTGAAACATGACTCTGTACATCTAGACGTTGATAACTGAGATACAGAATTCGCGTCCGATCTTTATGGGATTTACAAACTCTCGCTTTCAGCTCGAGTTTGTAAATCCCATAATTAATAAAGATCGTCCACTCATTATTTTTCTAGTACATAAAAGATAAAAGATCATTTATCTCTACCAGCAAGTTTTTGTATAATAAATTATTTCCTGTTTGGCATCACGTCATTAACACATTCGAAATATAAACTTTTGTAACTCATTGACGCAACGCTCAAATTAAGAAATATTTTACTGTTCAACTATTTACTTGATGTAGAACGATTTTAATTATACAAATTAGGATTCGTATGCACTTTCACATTTTACCCTCATAACCACTCACCCCAACTGTTGGAAAGTGCGTTAGCCATGTGTTACCCATTATATTTATAGCAAGGTTCTGGTCATGCACTAACTATTATTAATAGAACACAAACAATACAGTAGACTGTAAGCCAGACATTACGTGACAGTTCATGGGCTCATCTAGCCTGCTATGCAGACATATTTTTTCACTTTCATAAATTTGAAGAACAAAAGTAATGTCTGCTTACCCGAGCGCTTAATTAGTTTCCAATATGCACACTTCATTGTGTTATGGACCAATCAGATTTTACCTTCCATTTCCTGGAAGGTGACGTAATGTTGCATTTAACAGGATTCAGACAATGGCTTTGATTGGCAGAAAAATAAAATAAACGTGCTTGCATATTGGAAACTAATAGGCCTTTTGCATCAATTGATCACGTGACGATTTTCCCATAGCAACGCCTGTGTGGAGGGCAAGTCATTCTAACATTCCTTGACAACAGAGAGAGCGTGAGAGACGCGAGCGTGAAACCTCGATACTAGAAGTTCTGCCGGTTCCTTTGTTATTCGTTTTCAGCCCAAATTTATCAGAACTATTTAGCTTTAAATCTTATAGTTCAGTGTTAGAGGATTTTAAGAGCCGTAAGACGAGCAGAAATAGCTTTCTGAAGCCAAAACCGAACCAGAATCTGCGAGTTACTCGCAACATGATGGCGGCCTCAACAGACAACAGGTAAGAAGCTGACTTCGGGAATGTACTTTTCTTCCACGCTTTAAATCGTCTTTATGTTCTAGAAAAATTATGCGATGACAGGAGATGTATATATCACCCTAGCTATCATAGCCGAGGAGACGCTAGGAGATGCTGGTGTTGTACGAACTGGAACGCGTTACAGGCTACAGGGATATATAACTGAAGTACGAATAACAACTTGATATAGGTTGTTGAGTAGCTGGTTTTCCTATGTGACAGGTTCTCTTTTTTTTAGATCACCAGCAACACTAGAGCCTGTAATCTTGAAATAAAGCCCCTCGTTACTTCGAATTTTGGTGATCCACTGATACCTTAATCCCATGTCTTTACTGGGGAATTTTTGCGATGAAAGGAAAGTCCATCGTTGTAGCGTGAATCACCACTGCATTTTGTGGCACACAACAGTGGTAGCGCATTCCAGTTCATACAACACCAGCGTCTCCTCGGCTATGGTAGAGTAATAGATACATCTCCTGTCATCACATAATTTTTCTAGAACATAAAGACGATTTATAGCGTGGAAGAAAAGTACATTCCCGAAGTCAGCTTCTTACCTGTTGTCTGTTGAGGCCGCCATCATGTTGCGAGTAACTCGCAGAGTCTGGTTCGGTTTTGGCTTCAGAAAGCTATTTCTGCTCGTCTTACGGCTCTTAAAATCCTCTAACACTGAACTACATGTATAAGATTTAAAGCTAAATAGTTCTGATAAATTTGGGCTGAAAACTAATAACAATGGAACCGGCAGAACTTCTAGTATCGAGGTTTCACGCTCGCGTCTCTCACGCTCTCTCTGTTGTCAAGGAATGTTAGAATGGCTTGCCCTCCACACAGGCGTTGCTATGGGAAAATCGTCACGTGATCAATTGATGCAAAAGGCCTATTAAGCGCTCGGGTAAGCAGACGTTACCTTTTTCTTAGAATTTATGAGTGAAAAAATACGTCTGCATAGTAGGCTAGGGCTCACGAGGTTACAACATAAAATGAGAGCACCAAAAATCGAAGCAAGGATAAAACATGAAAGTGTGGACCTGACATATAAATCAAAGACAACAAATTATATCGGGGCTAAAACTAGAGAAAGTAGTAGTAAAGGAAAGGAAATGAACTTTATTTAACATCGGTAGCTCGCGAGTCTGGTGATATTGATAAACGTGAGGCCGATGTGGAACCTACGATTTTACGTTCCTATCCGAGAAGACGTGAAGGTCTAACCATGCGCGGAGTGCCTTCGACATTATAACAGGCAAAAATGGCGAAACATGAAACTGTCATGGGATTAACACTGTTATAATCTTAGTCGATTAAGGTATGCTAACCGCCGTGGGAAGCGAGTAGCAGCTGACGTTTTAAGCGCTAGTCCTTTGTCAGAGCAAAAAAGGAATGGGATAGGATTAGACATGGAAATAGACAGTTGTAAAAAGCAATACATACTGTAAGTTAGAAACAGAATATAAACGAAAAGTTTTACAGCAGTCATCGGAGCTCTGACTTTCAGATGTAAAAGTGCAAAAATCATTTAAACAAGGACCCGCACTATAAAAGGGCAAAGTCCCTCCTGCTTCTCGCCCTTTAGTATTCTAAATTTGACTTTCAAATTCAGAACAGTCTATATATGATTTACGTACTTATATATGATAATTCGCAAAGGTATACCATCAACTGCGAATATATACTAGAAGTAATTATTGATTATCAAAGTGCGTTCGACATATTTTTTGAAAGAGAAAGGACTGTGGTGACACAAAAGGCTGAAAAGTTGCTGCAATAATGTGGACGTTGTAAGTAATTCTGATCAGAAATGCTTTAAAAAAAATTAATGTTAAAATTTTGATGTCTGGACTTATAAGTTAATATACAAGGGGATGCATCTGGCTATAAAACTGTAATTATCTTTGTGTAACATTAAATCGTTGGACACGATGCTTATGCGGCTATGTGTATACATGATTGTTTTTTTTTATGGTTATGGCATTGATTTGAGAATTCGTCGCACATCTTGCTTTGTGGTATACAGTGCGTGTAAAGCAATAATTGAAGTTAGTGTAGAACACAAATCAACCCTATAGCTACGTACATTTACATACATACATGTACATGCATAAATGAACTTTATTTGAGTGTCAAAAGTATTTAGCTGTAAAGCTAATTGGGGACACTATATTACAGGATGTATAAAGTACGTATAAATAAACATTACAAGCAAGCTACGGCTATTCAGATGTGAATAAACTGCATTCCAGTTCCTAGAACATAAACTATATATGCATGTGTATAAAGTACACCCCATACAGTTCGTTCAGATCATTCACATTATTTCCCCCGGGTATTTTTCAAGCGAGAACAAGGTTGACATTCAGTGTAGATTAATTGATTAGGGAACACAGCAATGAACTCAGTACTTTAAATTTCCCTCACCTTGTACTGTGTTGATATTCTAGTTCCTTGGCATATCAAAATGTCGTTATAGATTAAACTCTCTGCCTGAATGTAGTGTTAATTTGAATCCGTTAATTTGTATAACCAAGATGTACACAGTGTCGCAACTAACACAAGATACGGCGATTACGGGTAACTAGAAAACTCAGACCTAGATTTCTCTTCAGCCAGGTCATCTTACTGTTTGTAGTTTCGGTATCTGTATGTACAGCGAAAAGCAGAATCCAGTACAGCGAGCAAGCCAACAGAATTCACTCCGGTTGTTTACAAATTATGGCGAGTTGATTTGACGTCACTGCGCCGAGAAAACAGACCATGTTTGACTTGATATAGTTTGGACATCAGACTTTGTCGAATGCTACAGAGATGGCACACACTTTCCTCAGGCTTTGATATATCGTACTTGCTAACTTTTTAAACATTATTGCATTGGACTGGGAAAATAATACTCAACGTTTGTGCACATGGCGGCCGAGCATCGTGTAGTTACCAGTTCCCCGGCCGAGATAATTTATTCTAAAAAGTACAAACATGAGGACGGACATATACGGATCTCGATTTCTTTCGCCTAGGCAAGCACAGGTAGCCCACACAGGCCATAGGGAGTCCACTGCAAGATTAGGATGCGTTCTCCTTCGTCGAATGCAATAATATATAACATACAAATAATAATAATAATATATTTAAATAATAATAATAGATTTGAATTAAACTACATCATTCATTACAAAAAATAAAAGAAACAATAAATGGAGACTGGGCCGAGTATGGTAGGGTGAAGGTGACTCAAACGTGAGCTCCTGCGGAAAAAATATTAAATATCTGCAATTTTTCATGGATCTGCCAACTTTCCTTAAAAGAAAAGCTAGAGGTCGCCGCAGTACCAGCAGTTCTTCACTTAGAGAAACTCTTTCCCCGGATTAAAGCGCTTAAGAGAAGTAGAAGCGGACTCTCAAGACCACGAGGCATACGCCATTATCGAAGGTCTCCCGACTCTACAAGATAACCAGACGACGTCGTATTATCCGCTTTGGATATGGCCGAAGACTTCGCTTCAAAAGTTGATGAAATATTATCTAAATTGGGAAAACTCGACCTTAATGCTTCTCAAATTAAATCACTTCACGAATCGGTCGATAAGATCGATACAACGGTTGCCGGCTTACGGGATGAGTTCCGTCGTCTGGAACAAGGTCTTAGAAAAGCTGTCAAAGACACAGAAGATCTGAAAGTTAGTGTAAATTATCTTAACAAAGAAGTAGAGGATGAAAAAAAGAAGCTAGAAGACTCAGAAAAAAAGACCCAACAAGAGCTGGAGAATTTGCGCCTGCAACTACTTAACTACGAAGTATATAATCGTCGAGAAAAGTTGCGGTTTTAGGGAATCTCCGAAGAGGACGAGGAAGAATCCACAAAAGAAATTCTTTACGATTTCTTGGAGAATGAATTACAAGTAGAAGATGCCAGGTCCATCGAATTTCACAGAGTCCACAGAATCGGTAAAAAGAACCGAGACTCGAGTAAACCACGAACTATTATAGCGCGCTGTCTTCGCTTCTCAGAACGCGAATTCCTTTTCTCTCCGTCGCTTTCTCATCGATAAGGAATCGAGCTATGGCATTGGCCAAGATTTACCTCGCCAAGTCACAGAAATGAGGAAGAAGCTGATACCAAAGATGGTGGAGGCCAGAGATCAGGGAAAAAGAGCTGCTTTCAGCAGAGTCGAAGCTTATAAGCTTTATATAAACGGTGTATAGATCAAATAAATCAGGTTAGTTCCAGGAAATGGTTCCAGTGAAATGGTAAAAAAAATGTATACGCTACGTTCCTGTGCTATAATCCATTTTCAATACTGTACCTCCGGGCTATACGAATGAAGAAAATGCTTATAAATCAGGTATCTTTAACTTTAGGGTTACTTTTGAAAGTTTTCACTTAGATAATATGGAAATATTTTGCGAAGTTATTTTGGGTTAGGAGCTATTACATTTAGCATAATTTGTGACTGGAAACAGTCATGCATAGCTTTAAACAGTGTGTTCATACTCGCTATGTTTTAAATATTTTGGTTTATTGTTTGTACACATGTTTACGTTTTCAAATATGTCGTAAATTTAGTGAATTGTTGTAGTTTTATTATATTATTTGCAACATAAGGAATCTTTACAGCATTTGTCAGGTTTAAAGGTGTCAGCCACTGGGTGCTTTCTTTCTATACGGTTCATTAAGAGGAACAATGGATCAAAATAATATTAATTTTAAATTAATCTCGTTGAACGTTCGCGGAATGGGGCGGAGATATGTTTTTTGCTCATGGCTCTAGTCGAGGAGTCGCTGTGCTTGTTCGGGAAACTCTTGATTTCAAACTACAAACATTGCAGTCTGATTTTGAAGGCAGGTTTATTTTTTTAGAGGCCATGATTCAGGATACCTCTTTTCTGCTAATTAATATTTATGCACCGAATAAAATTACAGAACAATTTTTCTTTAGAAAAATATCTGAAATAATGAAAGTAAAGGGAAATGATAACGAAAGCTGTTGTTAGGGGGCGACCTTAATGTTACGCTAGACCCAGTATTAGATTGTTCGGGTGGGAATACAAAACTCAAAGAATCGGCTAAGGATGTAGAGGATATAACTATCGAAAATGATTTGATAGATATTTGGAGAATAAGAAATCCTGAAAAGAAAAGGCTTACTTGGCGACAAAGATCCCCAGTGATCCAAAGACGGCTTGACTACTGGTTAGTTAGCAACTCACTCCAAGACGACATAGACAAGACAGACATTAATACTGCTATAAAAACAGACCATTCACCGGTAATAATAGATGGTTTACAGTCAATCCCCAGAGATTCAAACGACAAAGGGCATGGCGGCCATGTTGGTGTACCTAACAGCATACCCATTTTTGATCATAGAGTTCATGAATACGATATAATCACTCTTATACTTGTTTTCTCGGGCAAACCTAGACTTCAGTTAGCGAAGCCGATACACTGCGAGTTTCTCATTATTTGGCAGCTGGACACTATCCTCGCGGAACGGTAAAGGCATCTCATAATGGCCATCAGGTAGGTGCTTCACTCCGTCTGTCAGCTTAGTTAGGAATAACCGATCTTCATGTGACAACGCTTGCACCGTGGTATTATCGCTCTCATTGAAATCAAGTTCAAACATCCTCTTAACTGTTTGGGGGTCGATTATTTCCTTAACTCTTGTCTCTGTAATGAACCTGCCGGTAGTCTGCCGTTGGTTGCCAATCTCGAAGGCTGCAATACGGTTGCACGAGACATCTGATACTTGGCTATGCTTGTTGGTTGCGTCGACGGGACCGATAATCCCCCAACCAAGCAGAGTTCTGACTGCATAGGGGTCGTTACTTTTCCCTGGAATGATCTCTCTAGGTTTAATTGCCCTAGGACAATTCGAGCCTATCAGAAGACCAACCTCGATTTCACTCTGGTAAGGCGGTATTTGATCTTGCTCAGATGCTTCCACTTTGCAGCAGTTTCTGGTTTGGGAATTTCACTCTTCTTAGATGGAATCTCTGCTCTGGAAAATACCTTTGGCAGCTCAATTTGCACCTTCTTATCTAGACGCTCAACAATCAATCCATTTAACTTCATCGTGGGAACTGTTTCAGTGCCATGTATTGTGTTTAGCTGCAGGTGAATTTCAATACCACTTACTTCTAGTTTCTCCAAGACTTGATCTGTAATGAAGGTGCCATTGCTAGCTGGATCGAGTAATGCGTAAACCATTGATTGACGCTGTGGGTTATCCTTGTGATGCAGCCACACAGGAACAATCATAGAGTTTGTTACATTGTTGCAAGCTCCAGATGCATTACAGACACTGATGCAGCTGCTTGTAGCTGTGTCTTCAACAGTGTTGTCTTTCGTTTCTGCTTTGGCAGCCTCTGTAGTCAGCGGTCGGGGAAGATGGCGGATGTGTTTTTCTGTAGCTCCGCCATTAGTGCAATTTAAGTGTTTGTTTTACATGTTTTGTGTCCTAGTATTCCATGATTTCTATTTTCATCATGACTTCAACTAATTTTATAACATTAGAGCAGTTAAAAGCCACTTTGGACGACAAACTAGCGCCTTTAAAGAATAACATTTCCGAGTTGAAAGAGAAGCTCAACGAAGCCACAGAGTTTCTTAATTTGGCGAACACCAAGTACGAGGAGGTTATGAATAAGATGGTCGAGCAAGAAACAGAACGCAAAGAGATCCAAGCAGAAAACTCTATCCTTAAATCTACCATCAATACGTTGGAAGGGAAGCTGGATCGACTGCACGTGTCCTACAACGAGATGGAGCAGTATTCCAGGAGGGAGTGTCTAGAAATCCAAGGCATTCCCTCGCCAACCGACAGCAACGAAGAAAGCACTAATGATATAGTGGTCAAGATTGGCGAGCTGATGAATGTTAGCGTGGATGAGGGTGATATATCTGTTAGCCATCGCCTTCCGGTAAGCAGGAATTATAAAGGCAAGATACAGGATCCAAAGATTGTCGTGAAATTTGTGCGAAGGGATATCAAGGAACTATTTTATCGATCACGAAAGGAACTCAAAAATGTGACAACGGAAGATCTTGGATATTCTGTCTCCAATTATATATATATCAACGAGAGCCTTACTGAATCCAACAAGGCACTATTCAAGGACTGTTTGAAAGCTAAAAAAGATCTAGGTTACAGATTTATCTGGACATCAAATGGTAAGATTTATCTGCGTAGAGACCAGCACAGTCATGTTATACATATCAAGAATAGCGATGACATTATCAAAATGCGTTCAAGCTAAGTACAATTAACATGTATAGTTAAATTAACTATGTCTAGACTATTAGCTACTGACTCAAGTATAGATTGCTCTATTTGTTTGGGCAATTCTCTTGATATATCTGAAATCTCAGATAGAATAACCGAGTTTAGTAATTTGCCTTGGCTTAATATAACTTCCCCTGTTTCAAATATTCCCCATTTGACCGATTTAGATGTTGACTTGAATATGCCCCTAGATCAAAATTTTAGATATTATACCACCCATGACTTTCACAGTGACTCTGATATTAATGAATGCTCATCAGATCCTAAATCATTCTCGGCTTTAAATTGTAACATTAGAAGTTTAGCAGCTAACCATGATAATTTGCTGCATATGCTTTCTGATTTAAACTTCTCATTTTCATTAATTGGACTTACTGAAACTAAATTTAGAGTTGATAAGAATACATTGTTAAATGTCAACATACCAGGATATAATTTAATCTCTCAACCCAGTCTTTCAAATGCAGGGGGGGTTGGTTTTTATGTTAAAAATAATTTGAATCTTACTATTCGGTCAGAATTGACAACCTCTAATATGGATTTTGAAACTCTTTGGATAGAAACCCAGTTTGTTGGCCAACCTAATATAATATGCGGAGTTATATATAGACATCCTAATGGAAATTTAGAAAATTTTATAGACTATATTAATTTAACCATAGAAAAAATTCACCAGGAAAATAAACTCTGCTTATTTATGGGGGACATGAACATAGACTTGATGAAAATTGAATCACATCCTGCCTCTGAAAATTTCCTCAACTCTCTTGGTTCTTTCTTTTTCCAACCTCAAATCTTACAGCCAACTAGAATTACTGATCACTCTTCTACACTAATTGATAACATTTTCTTTAATTCTATTGAACATTTTATTATCAGTGGTAACTTGGTATACGATTTGACAGATCATTTACCCAATTTTGTAATTATTAATAAGTTTTCCTCTCTTCCACCTAATGTTAAAATATATAAAAGAGATTTTTCAAAATTGAATGAGGATACATTAATCAATGAAATTCAATCCATCAATTGGGAAACAGTATTTACATCCACAGTTGATCCTTCTTGCATGTTTGATTTATTTTATTCTAGAATATCAGACATAATAGACAAGCATATTCCTGTTAAACAGCTCTCTAAAAGAGAAGTTAAACTCCGGTCAAAACCATGGATAACTCCTGCAATTAAAAGATCAATATGTGTTAAGACTAAACTACAGTAAAAACCCGCGTATAAGAACAAGTGGATTAAGAACACCCAGGCCTGATTTTAGGAAATAAAGTACCATTTATATAAGAACACATTCAGCCTGAAAAATGAAAGTTGTTCTTATACATGTATGGAAAAATATCAAAGGTCAACACTACTTTTCATTGCACACATAATAGTTCCACCCCAATTATATGTAACAAAATATTAAACAAAATATGTACTGTTTTTTAATCAAAATTTTTGCTAAAAACATACTGTACTTCAGATCACATATTTCCTGAAAAAGCTTATTCTATTTAGAGATTATGCATGTATAAAGTTGTATTAAAAGTTTTAAAAAGGCTACAGTTGAATGTATTTCCTATGATAAACAAGCAGTTCTGTCATGTTTGAATGTTTTTTCCCTTCAAAGTCTCTTCCTTTACAGTATACCTAATTGGAGTGTTCTATATGACTGCTAGCTGTACTACAGTATTATTATTCAATCAAAATGTGTATTTGCTGCAAACACAACATGGGGAAAGTGTTGATAGACACAGGCGCGGATCCAGGGGAGGTGAAATGGGTGAATTTTCACCCCCCTTTTTCTTTTTTTTCTTATCCCTCAAATATTAGGCTTTGGTTCTATTACATTATTACAAAAATTCACCCCCCATTTCAAAATTCACCCCCCATTTCAAAATCCTGGATCCGCGCCTGAGACAGTCTGTAAACTCTGACCTTGCAGTTGAACTGTTTTTGTTTCCATCTCACAAATGACCAATACACATTGTCAAAACTTGGTAGATTAATCACACTTTCGTATACCACTTATTTTCCAATCTAGCTCTTCTTTCTCCTGTTTTTTCTGCAGTCTTGTGATCACCTTTCTCAAATAGCGAGCATTTCCAACAAATCTATAATCAACAGGAAGTTCAAGTCCTTTGCCTTGGCCAGTGTTAAATCGGCTGCCAATACATTCTGCCTCAAGTTGTCCATACTCTGACAAAAACTTATAACAAATCCTGGATAACTCGATTGGAACGTGTCCGACAATCTTCTCTTCTTTATTATTTACAGCCACTGCATATCTGTCGTGGTCATTCTCTGGTTCCATCTCGCAGTCCAATATATCCCCAACATGCACAGTTGATTCTTTAAAATAAGCATGGTACCCACGTACGCTTGCTTGGATGTAAAATTCGTATTCATCTGCCATTTTTGTTCGATTTGCGAAGAAAGCAGGTGAGATTTTCAACGAAGAATCCAAAATGGACGCTTCAAATTTCTGCTTTGACAACCTCGATCCCAGGGTCTTCTGGGTAATTTTCAAAATGGCTCGGTCCCATGACCACAGAAACCCAAATTAACACGCAACCAAGTCGTTCCGAAGCCGAGAAAGCTTTGCGGTTCTCCGGGTTTGTAGCAGATTTGAGGCTCACTTTGGACATCTACATGAATCGTACATTATTCTCTTGTGGTTTACGAAAATCAGTAGAGTTGAAAGATGGGAGGCTGTACGACATAACAACAACATTAGAAAAAGAAGTTAACCTGGTCGGCATTAAATGCAAACACTGTGACAGATCGTTCAAAGGTCAACAGTATCTGGACGGCCATGTGCAATTCAAACATCCAAACATTGCCGAACAGAACTCGAACAGCAACAGCTCAGAATCTACCAGTACATCGACCATTGTCGTCAATAACAACACTCCGATATTGGCTGAGAGTCCAAACTTTGAGAATGTACCACGTGAATCGGCATGTGCTGCCCAAGGTAAAGTTCAAAGTCGCAGCAACAATCGAAAGGGAAGTAACACACGGAAGTCATACACTGTCGAATTCAAAAAGAAAACACTTGACCTTTTGGACTCGCTGAAATCATCAACCAAAAAGTACAACATAGTTGCAAAGCAACAAGGGGTCAACAGATCGCTGGTGTTTAAATGGGACAAAAACAGAAGCAAAATTCTCACAGAGCTGAGTCAAGATCAATGAGACAAAGGAGGAGGATCACTGCAAATAAATCGGCACGTGCGGATAAATACCCTCTGGCTGCCAATCTTTTAGTTGCTGAGTTCAAGCTACGCAGAGCAGCTGGAAGCAAGGTGACCAAACTTTGGCTGAAGAAGAAAATGAAAGAGAAAATCGGGGCATGCTACGGCACAGAACAAGCTGCAAAATTCAAAGGAAGCAGCAATTGGTTTCAGCGATTCAAGAGGAGGCACAACATAGTACTCAGAAGAAGAACGAATAAAAAGAAAGTGTGTGCAGACGATGGAAGGGATACAATCCTCAAGTTTCATAGGGGTTTGCGAAAATCCTTGAAGACAAAGAGGAGGAGAAATAAGTCATCTGAAGTTGATCCAAAGTATGGGAGATGGACACCTAAAAATCGATACAATGTCGACCAGGTTCCTCTCCCATTTGTGAATGAGCGAGGGACAACCTATGACACATTAGGGGCGAAGCAAGTGTGGGTTTCACAACCTTCATCTGGCTTAGATAAACGGCAGGCTACCCTACAACTCTGTATCAGGGCTGATGGGGAACAAAATGTGAAGCCAGCCCTTATCTTCAGAGGAAAGGGGCGTGTGGCCACTGCAGAGAAGGGAAAGTACGACAAGCGAGTTGATGTCTATTTCCAGCAAAATGCTTGGATGGACAAGGAAATTAATATGCAGTGGGTCCAGGGTACCCTTATTCCAGGAATTGGAAAAGGCAGCGATGAAAAAGTTCTGTTTGCCGACAATGTTGGCTTCCAGCAGAGTAAAGAGTTTCATGAGACATGCAGAGATGAGTTGAATACAGTAGTCTATATGTTACCTGAAAATCATACGGACAAACTCCAGCCCATCGATGCAGGATGTGGGAGAATGATGAAACTCGAAATCGGTGCTGCCATGGAAACGTGGCTGGAAGAGAAGGACAATCTAGACAAATGGCAGGATAAACTCTCGGCAAGGGAACGTAGGATCTTGATGACCCAATGGACTGGCGAAGCATGGTCTGAATTGTGTAGTAATCAGACATTTTTCAAGAGATTATTTGAGAAAACTGGCTGCCTGATAACATCAGATGGCTCTGATGATTTCAAGATCTCACCCCAAGGCTTGGAAGATTATGTATCAGATTTGAATGGATCAGTTAATTAGTATAGAGAACAAGGAAGTTTGCTGCTGACATTTTGCTCTCCTAGTTTACTTAGGATAGGGGGCCAGCCAAAAGTTCCATTTTGAATTTGTATGGTTTTGTTTGGGTCTTAGTCTGTTCTGGAGTGCAGGCTGTACTCCACAATATACAGTTGCATCAATACAGTACAGTTGCCTTGATTTATCAAAAAATTTTAAATTAAAATACAATTGTGTGCATATATATTGATTTCATCTACATTGGTAGCCTAGTATGTTCCTTATTTTAAGAAACTTTTTTTAAGAACACTTAAGAACACTTACAGGCTGATTTTGCAGATTATAACCCTTTATATAAGAACCAAATCAGCCTGAACCGCCAAAATAGGTGTTCTTATACGCGGGTTTTTACTGTATATAAGAAATTTCTAAAAACAAAATCATCTTACTGTCATTGTAAATTTAAATATTATAGAAACAAACTGAATCACCTTTTGAAAATCAGCAAAAGGCAGTATTACAATCACTATTTTTTGGAAAATATCAATGATAGTAAGAGAATCTGGAATGGAATCAAACAAATTATTCACTCCAAACCAATAGCCAGTCAGAAAATTTATAAAATTGTTGAAGATAATCTTGAGATGACTGATCCATTAATGATTGCTAATGCATTTAATAATTATTTTTCTAATGTAGGAAAAAATTTAGCTAGTCTAATACCAGATTTTCAAAAATCGCCCATGGACTATTTAAAGTCCCCATCGTGTAACAGCTTTTGTATTTTTCCCACTACTGCCTCTGAAATTGAAACAGAAATCTCCAATCTCAAAACTGGCAAAGCTAATGGTCCTTTTAGTATTCCAATTAATATCTTAAAAATTCTAAAAACAGTAATCTCTAAGCCCTTAGAAACTTTATTTAATGCTTCTTTTTCAGCAGGTATAGTCCCAAGCAATTTCAAATTATCAAATGTAATACCTGTGTACAAAAAAGATTCACAAACTTGCCTCTCAAATTACCGCCCAATTTCTCTTCTTTCTGTTTTTAATAAACTCTTAGAGAAGCTAATGTGTAACAGATTGCTGGACTTCCTTGAAAAGAAAACAAATTTTTTGATAAACAATTTGGCTTTCGAGCCAAACATTCCACTGACCATGCAATTCTTAGCATTATCGATAAAATTCAAAGAGCAATTGATGAACGTGATTTTTCATGTGGAATATTTCTAGACTTTAGTAAAGCATTCGATACCGTAAATCATACAATATTAATAAAAAAACTTGAATATTATGGTATTAGGGGTATCGCTAAAAACTGGTTTGTATCATACCTCAGTAACCGCCAGCAAACTGTAACCATAAATAATACAACCTCAAATCCAACTGATGTTTCATGTGGTGTTCCCCAAGGGTCTGTCCTTGGACCACTACTATTTCTGCTCTACATTAATGACTTTCATCTGTGTTCTGACCTCTTTGATTTCCACCTATTTGCTGATGATGCTAATTTATTTTATCGACACAAAAATCTTTCTACTTTGCAAACCAATATCAATATCGAGTTAAACAACATTCATGTCTGGCTGTGTGCAAATAAGTTGTCACTTAATGTAGAAAAATCTAATTTTGTAATTTTTCATCCACCCCAAAAGAAAATAACCTACAATGTTGAACTTTCTATAAATGATAAGCCTCTTCGACAAGACACATGCATAAAATACCTTGGAATTCACATTGACTCTAATTTAAGCTGGAAACCTCAACTTGACTACATTACTAAAAAAATAAAGAGAAGCATAGGTATTTTGTCTAAAATACGATACTATGTTGACATTTCAATTCTTATCAACCTCTATTATGCATTGATTTACCCATTTTTAATATATGGTATAATTATTTGGGGTAGCACATACCCAACTACTCTCCAACCTCTTTATATTTTGCAAAAAAAAGCCATGCGCATTATAACATTTTCAAAATTTGATGAGCCTTCAAGCCTTCTATTTAAGAAATTGAATATTATTAAGTTATCTGATCTTGCTTCAATCCATATCTCAGTATTTATGTTTAAATTCCACAATCAGCTTTTGCCTTCAGTCTTTAATTTTCTATTTACTCCTGTCAATGAAATTCATAATTATAACACACGATCTGCAGCAAAACAGTCCTATTATCTACCAAGAGCTAGAACAAACTACGGCCAATTTAATATTAGATTTCAGGGACCAAAAAATTGGAATTCAATTGAAGAACAAATAAAATTATTAACCTCACTGAGACAATTTAAAACAAGATTAAAAAACATTTTTTTATGTAAATACTGACCCTGCCTATTTCTCAAGATAATATGACTGTTTTCTCTTTTCTCCTTTCTCTTTTCCTTTTATACAAAATCAATTAAACTAAGTAAATACATTACTTCAATTGTGCGTTAAAATAGAATATTAGGGTTTTTATTTTATTTTATTTGTGCCTAAGTTTGTGTGTTTTGTGCCTGTGTGTGAATTGTACCCGACCTAATAATGTAATTTTCTTACTTGAAATCTGGCTTCCAGGCATTTTTAGCTTTTAAGTTATTTCTGGAAGCCAGTACCCTATATTATTTTCAACTTCCTTATGTTTATATTTCTCTATTGTAATTTTAAAGGGTACAATAAAGATGTTGTTGTTGTTGTTGTTGTTGTTTCTTCTTTAGAAGCTTTCTTATTTTCTTTCTTCTTGGACTCATCGTGCAGTGTTGTAGAGTGTTGCCTTTTGCAGCTCTGACATGTCTTCCTAACGGTGCAGTGTCTGGACATGTGACCGAGGCCAAGACAACCAAAACACAGTCGCCCTTTCTCTACAAAACTCCTCCTTTCAGACAAATTGTTCTTCTTAAAATCTGCGCAGTTATCAAGATCATGATTCCTGGAGCACATTGGACACTTAACTGAGGGTGGGCCGGTTTTATGACCTGAGGTATCGGTAGCAACTGTTCAGAAGCTGCTAGACCCTTTATCTCTTGTTTGTCTCGAACTTCGATTGTTCCTTGCAGGAGGTGAGCCGAATTCCTGTCTACGTTCTGCTTTGAGAGCTTCAGGAGAAAAGACAGGGTCTGTTGCTAAAGCTGCTTCTACCTTGGTAAACTTTACAAGGTCATGAAAGGTGGGAAATGTATCCTCTCGTGTCATAATATAGTTAGCCTTACGACACCATCTGACACTCAAGTAGCTTGGTAACTTAGCACTAACTCTTCTCAAAGTTTCTTCAGAATTGAGACCTTCTAAATATTTTATGGTTTTCATAGCCTCCTCACACTGGACTAGGAAATCACAAAACCTCTGTAAACTTGTGCCACTACCCTCCTTTACAGGGGGCCAGTCTCTTAGCTTGTCTGGGATACACGGTATGGACGCCCGTATCTCTCTTTAAGGATTTTCCTTGCCTTTGAATAAGCATCTACAGAGTTGAGAGTGACAAGACCTTTGATGATATCATTGGCTCCCCCTGACGTGTACCTATCTAGGTAATAAAGTCTCTTCTGGGGGTCTTCGACTCTAGCTTCAATGAGAGATTCAAATGCACTTATGAACTTTGGATAATCAAAATGATCTCCTGAGAATGTGGGGGGTTCTTGTACTGGGAGGAGACTGGCCTTTTGTTGCTCTACCATCAGGTGCAGGGCCTGTGTTAGTCTTTCATCAGTACTTCCCTGGGATATATTGACTTGGGATTGTGGGGGTATGAATTCCTGACAGTTTGGGTCCATACGTATTCTACCGTGTTGGGGTTGATTGTGCTCTCTCTTGACATGAAAACCAGATGTTCCCCTAGTACCACCAACTTGGGAGCTTGTTTCTCGTTTAATGTCATGTTTAATGTCAAGGTGGGGCTGGTTTCCCTGTCACTAACTTGGGGTAGAAATGTCTCCGGATAACTGAGCTTAGACTTGTTTTCTTTCTTGATGTCAAAGTGGGGCAGGGTCCCTCCATTACTATTTTGAGGTGAAAATGCCAATGAGGCACTGGCTAGGGGCTTTGTTTCTTGTTTGATATCAAAATGCGGTTTCGTTCCTATATCACCGGCTTGGGATATAAATGTCTTTGAGGAGGGCTTGGGTCCCTGTTCAATACCACTATGTACAATACCTGCTTGGGGCATTATTTCTGTAGCATTCGTATTGTGCTCTGATCCCAGTTTGGTACTAGTGTTTATATTACCCACATCAATGTTAATTACTTGCGGAGTTTCATATGCAAGGTCAGGTGATTCATCAAACAATCGCATTGTCCTCTCTTCAGCTCGGGCTTTTGCAATTTCCTTTGCAATTTGCAGTCTCTTGAATTCAATTTCACTCTCTAAGTAATCCATTTCGACTTCGAGGCTAGCCGCTCTAGCAGCTGCTGTTATCCTCATTGAGCGAACAGAGGGCACTGAGCTATAGGAACTTCTTCGAGAGCTTCTTCAAAGGCTTACTGGAGCAGCTAGTGGCCATACATTTACGTGTATTTCTCGGGCTCTAAGCCGTTCACAAATTCGTGTACGTAGCTGCAAATACTCTATATCTCTGATGTCATACCACTGATAAGCAAGCTGTAATTCCTCTGGATCTTCAAGCTCATTGTAATAGGTGATATGAGCTTCATTTAGTTTATCTCTAAGCGAATCCAGATTTTCACGCTCAGCTTCTAAAACTGATAGATTGCATTCGGCGTTATCTTTGAGAATACTGTTTATTCGGCCAATTATTTTCGCTAGAGCAATTCCGGCTGCTTTTCTCTTCTGTAGTAGATTATCTAGCTTAAATGACCGACCTTTTTCAGTAGAGACTCTTACTCTGGTGTTTTCTTCCACTGCAGTGCCACCCCGGAGTGCCACCCAGATCCACAGATTTCTTGTCTAAACTTTCTTCGGGACTTTCTTGAGGTGGTTGCTTGTCTGCATGTAAACTT
This sequence comes from Actinernus sp. WN-2022, assembly GCA_030867875.1. NCBI lineage: Eukaryota > Metazoa > Cnidaria > Anthozoa > Actiniaria > Actinernidae > Actinernus > Actinernus sp. WN-2022. Next base: position 14,177,599 of record JAOWCC010001751.1, read on the forward strand.
AAACCCAGCGAACTTTGCTCTGATTCTTCGCCATCCATCATTTCGGGGATTTTGTCACTGTAAGCGATAACTTAGTTTAGCGCTTAATATTAGGCTTGTTTGTCACTGACAGGAACAATACACTTGGAGGTCAGCTTGAGACCTTGATATTTATTGACCTATCGTGAAAACTACAAATAATAATGATGATCAGCTTCTAATACAACAAAATGTTACTAGATTAAAATGACCAACATAAACTGAAATCACACTTACAATCGTGCCGGTTATAATGACAGAATCTCGGCGAAACTTGACAAATTAAGATCGAAAACATACAAAACAGCTCTACTCGTGAAAACAAAATGGCGGTAGTAAAACCATGCGCCCGTGACGTCACTAATTGGGATCCAGACCCCAGCGGGCCAGCCAAGCAAGGAAACCCGGCTGAAACTAATTTGTATGAATATTAACAATGTCTCTAACAACCCTAAAAACCCTAAACTGGAATCTGTGATGTAGCACATGTGCCAGTTGAGGTCACAGTTCTTTATTTAGATTGGCATGGGATAAACCGGGGGGGGGGGGGGGGGGGGGGGGTACTCCCTAGAATTAGGATGGGGGTGTGCCACTGAGCCCTTGAAACCCTTACCCTATTCCAGACTAAGAAATTGTATTTTTGCAACCCTGTTCCAGACAATATGGCAAAAAAGGTACCTTGTTCCAGATTAGAAACAACAAAAACACACCCTGTTCCAGGCAAAATGGCAAAAAAGATATCCTGTTCCAGACCAGGCTAGCGACTGATATGGTACGCGCGAGACGTTGTGCTCCACTTGCCACTCGAATCATAAACAGATAAATGGACTCTCTGTTTGCAGCGGCACGTGAATAACTCAAAGTGTCCTAAGGCCCTTCCCAAAAATTACAACCCTGTTCCAGACCAAAACTGATTTATATACCCTGTTCCAGACTAAGAATTGTCAAAAACCATACCCTGTCGAGCGGCACATACCTGTACAGCCTAAAAATGGGAGTACCCCCCCGGAATATAATAGTTAATATGCAATGTTTTCTTGTGGTATGCCATGAATATTCAATTCGTGACAATTTTGTTTTCAAGTTACTAGCATTTCGTGATTAGTATGTAATACAGTCTGTGTGTCTGTAACAAGCTAAACATATTCAACACAAAGTTGGTAATCACTTTTGATTTTTTGTATTCAAAGTGAAAACAACAATATAGATGATATTGATCACTAATTTCTTAGTCTAATTTGTTCAGAAACCCATATAGCTACTGTGCTGTAAGGGGATACCCGGGTACCATAATTTTATCTTTCAAACACACAGGTATGGCATTGGACTTTCAGCCATCCGATCAGCCTTGCAGTCTTCATAACTCAAGTCGACCTTCAAAATGGCCCAATCTACACAAAATAATCTTAGTAAAAACATTTCTTCGAGCATATATACCACAGTGGTGAATCTGACGGTGGTGACTATTTATTGTCAATTTCTTGGCAAAGTCCATACTTCCTCTTATTGAAGAAAACAATGCATGCACTTTTCCTGAAACAAAGAATGGTACAATAATATTAATGTTGTTTGTAGAAGAAGAAAAAAGAGGTAATTTAAGCAACCTCAAATATGACACGACTACTGGACAGGTAGAGGGTTCAATTTAAACTGCCACAATGCAAAAGGTGGACAAAGTGGGGTGGTTATATTAAAAATTCCCATAAAGGATATTTATATTACTAGTATTAGGAGAACATAAAAATGGACAGATAGTGCTAAAACAAGTTGCCTTAGTAACCTTATCTTATTTTTACATTTGCTTGCTTCTGTCTTTTGATACATTTAGCGAAACTTTATTCCTCCGTTCCTCGGCACTGCACATGGCTTTGTTATTATAGGTTCTTGGTTAGTAAAGAGAAAAAGTAAACACCGACAATGTCCAGTGACCGAATCAAGAGAAAGAGTAAATTAAACTTTCATTTCTCCGGCCTGATGCTCACAGATGTTTACTTCGCCTGCAACAATGGATCCGTAAGCACTCTAATCTTCTATCAACACTCGATTGATAACGAAGAGTTCATTTCCGTGTTTTGCAGACATACAAACAAATGACGAAGGTGCGTAGAAGGACGATTTTGTACTCCGCATTTGATCGATCGGCAAGCCGAGGGAAACGCGCGCGAGGCGAAAACAATAGAAGCCTCGGTTTCATGAAAATCAAAACAAAAACAGAGGCGCGCAAAGCGTAATGGTCCGTCCTGGGTCTTTAAATGCCGATCACGAGGTCCCGTAGCCTCCGATGCAGACGGCTTGTGTGGTTCGATCCGTATCTGTATTTTAATGCGTGCCCCCATACAAAATTCATCATACGACGAATCTTGGAACTCAGAAATATAAATCTGGTCACTCGAGGGAGAAAATGAGGGCTCAAATTTCTTTGAATTGAATCTTAGCCATTTTATTTTTCGTTATTTTCACTCGTGGTCACTCGACAACAAATATGGCGTTTGTAATTAAAACCCTTATCACTATTGTTTCGGTTTTCGTTTGTCTCGTTTTCGTCCCTAATCTGTTTACACTATGACCCTACTGTAAGGGCTTATTTCAATACAGCGCAGCTAAAATACAAATATTAAGGTTCGTTTAATTGCTTGCTAAACTAAAATATCAGATAAAAAGGTGATAACGGAGGGACGAGGAGCAGCCGAAAGGAGATGGTGAACGAAAGTAAATACAAAAAGAAAACTAACGATAATCCAAATGTTTTGAAGCTCTAAACAGTGTAGCACAAGCACAGGAAACCCAAGCTCTGTTTGTGTTTTAAATAAGAAGGGTTTGTATGAGATTTTTAACGAGTATTTGGTTGTACCGTTAGGCCAGAAATACTGAAATAAAATCAATGAAAACTTACCTGAAGTCTTTATCTGTTCTTCATTGGCCTCTGTATGCAATTTCAGCGAATTCTGTTGAAATTTTACCCCTCGACCTCTCCAACTAAGAAAGAAGGCAAGGACGAACGCAGCCGACATTCCCCGATCCCAATCACTCGAACATCACGCTTGAATTTTCCTCCAAAATCAATGCCGACCGCAACTAAACCTCAAATAATAGCAAAACAGTACTTATTTCAAGAGCCTCGTGCCGTCTAATTGAAATAATCCCCATTTCTCGAGCCTAATTCGAACACAATTTCAAACAAATCCGCTCGTTGGAATCCGTGATCAGCAGAAGTTGCCAACGCTTAGCAACGGCAAGTCGCCTCAAAGTTCACGGGCTCAGAATGATACATATAATTTATTTTGAAAGTGGCCTTCAAGTAAACTGCTCTATGGTACAGTGGTTTAGTACTGTTGTGCTATTATTTGAGGTTTAGTTTCGGTCGGCATTGGTTTTGGATGAAAATTCGAGCGTGATGTTCGAGTGATTGAGGTCGAGAAATGGCGGCTGCGTCCGTCCTTGCCTTCTTTCTTAGTTGGAGAGGTCGAGGGGTAAAATTTCAACAGAATTCGCTGAAATCGCATACAGAGCCCAATGAAGAACAGATAAAGACTTCAGGTAAGTTTTCATTGATTTTATTTAAGTATTTCTGGCCTAACGTTATACAACCAAATACTCGTTAAAAAATAAATATCATACAAACCTTTATAATTTAAAACACAAACAGAGCTTGGGTTTCCTGTGGCACAAGTTGGTCAAGGATCCTCTCCATTAATGTCCATACCCCATTTGTTCGCCAGATATCTAATGGCTGAGGTCACACTGGACGAAGTTTACTATAGTTAAGCGGATTTAACTATAGTTAACGGCATCCTCAGTGTGACCTGCATTTTACGGTTCACCGTAGTAAACTCAACTGTGGTTAGTTGCTCTGACAACGGCGGCAGGAAGAAAGAAAAGTTAATTATAGTCAGCCGACCTGAAAAGATGGGTTTATCGCTAATATTGATCTAAACTTATTGCCTTAGTTGACAGCTTGTCATCTATTTTGATGTTTGAGGTAATTAAATCCTAGTTTATGGTTTCCGAACTGTCAACACTCACGTTGGAATGCATCATGTCATTTCAGCCAAGAAAATCAGACGCCTCTCAGACAGGCGTCTGGTTTTCTCAAGGCTGATGTCACACTGGGTCGTGAACTATACTGGCCAATAGGGACCTTACGCAACCAGGACGGCGACGGCAGTGACGACGGGAGGTAGAAAAGTGTTTTCACCCGAAATCTGATGTTTACTAGTTCCTTTATTCGCTTTTAATTACGTTTCACATCCAGGTCTTCGAAAAATATGATAAGCATAAAGTTTTGCTCACGCCGAACGAAAAACAGGGTGGTTTACTTTCTTAAGTTTGCGTTCTCTTGTAAACTTTGGGGTTTTCACGTTGTGTTTTTGCAGACAACGGTTGAAATGTAGGCGACTGCGTGCATTTTCAGGTGCAGTTATTGCATTTTGTAATTAAGGCTATTGTTTTATGCGGGTACAGGTATATTGCTAGTCATGAAGTTTGCTAGTTGCGAGTTGCTGGTTGTGGTTAGATTAGCGGTGATGTATTTATAAAACCCAAAATTAGTGACTAGCTCTAAACACCCTAAATTAGTTAGCCACCCGTTGTTGACGATTAGGGTATTTTTAAATGTAGGGTTAGGATTTGCCGATTAGTTCATATATATAGGGAGAACGAAGAAGCATGTGTTGTTTAGTGATCTAGCCCTAAAAACTCATATTAGTGACTAGCTCTAAACACCATAAATTCAGTGAGCTAAATGAGTGAGCACCCGTTGTTGTCTTAGTGTATTTTTTAATGTAGGGTTAGGATTTTGGATTCGCAACTAGCAACTGCAACTTCATGACTAGCATATTTCCCACACATGACGTCATCTTAGACGTTGTCGTCGTGGTTGCTTATTAAAGTTCCCTATTATCAATTCGTCACCTGTTCTGCACTCTGTCGAAGAGCTGACACTCGAAACCGTAGGCGCACCTCGCTTTTAACGATCATTGGAACACTCTTTTAAACGTTCTCTTCGTTTAACTCAGTCTCTTTACCCTTAGTTCTACAGTGCATAGTTAACTTGTGACTTCCTGAAGCTTTTATTTCCTTGTTTCCGGGGAAGGTAAATATCTTGCCAAAAAAAATTAAACCTAGAGATACACAATACAGGGAAGGCAAGGAATACACGGCGAGATCAAACTATCATGCCTGCATTAAAACAGAGTTCTCATAATTATAATAACAAATTAAATTTCTCGCCAAAACTATTCCTGGATTTTTGCTACGTTTTACGAAAGTCTATGGACGGTCCTTGGCGCCTGATAAAACAACGTGTTGTTCTAAATGATGTGAATTTACTTTCACCAAAGAGAAAATAAAATGTTCAAACATCAACACATGTTCTGAACATTAAAACTGTAGAATTCGTTATATTTTTCAAGTGTAGATACTTTAAAACGCAAACATTTTATTGTTTGGTGACTTTTTAACAGACACAGATCGAGCTGTATTTTCTTCATTTTATAAAGGTTCCATTGTTTTCGACAGGGATAAACACTGCCATACAAAACAAACAGGATTTTTTTTAAACAAATGCAGGGCTGCTTTTGATTTTAAAATACGAGGAGCATGTCTTCGCTGTTTTTAAAAGAAGAGGAGAGAATTTCGGGGAATATCGAGGAAGATTAAAAAAAACAGTTGCAAATTCTCGCAAAACTGCGCCGAAGCGCGAGCGCTAAAATAATGAGGGCTCTATAACACAGTATGTACTCAGGCGGGGCAAACAGAAAGACAACGCAGCTGCGTATGGTTTCGTTTTTTTCATATTTGAAGTAAATAGTGCAGCTTTCGATTCTCACGACAGAATAAAGAATACTTAAAATCTTTTGTTTAGGTGATGTTTGTACTTGTTTTGTATTGTGGTTGAACAAAAGTCAAATGATTTCCGCACTCGGCTACTCTTAGTTCACTTCAGATCTTCACAGCGTTCGTTTCTACCCATCGTGGCAACTCTTAAAAGGTAAGACATCATTTTCACATCATGAAATATGCATCTTTTGGAACACTGCAGAGCAAAACAACGCACAGCGACAGTTAGAAATAGTTAAACTCGTTTTTAAAAACTTTCCTGGCTTATTGAACACAATACACGAAGCTATTTTTTTTAAGAAGCTACGCTTAACGGCGATTTACGACGATTTACGACAAGTTTAAAACGGCTAAAATTTAAATCTGCGGAAAAATTCAGGAGATTCGTGCTCAAGGTTACACTATCATGTAGCGCCGCATTTTTTTTGGCTACATAACATCAGATCAGACGTATAAGCAAATTCCTATCTCGGGATAGTCTCGCTACTGTGATACACGCTTTTATAACAACCGCTCAGATTACTGCAATAGCCTTCTATATGGAGTACCCAACACTGAATTGGCTAAGTTACAAAAAGCCCAGGATTGGTTACTTCTACGCGTAAATATGATCACATTTCGCCTATTTTATATGAGCTGCGCTGGCTGCCCGTCAAATTTAGAATACATTTTATAATTTTACTCCTTACTTTTAAAGTACTACATGGACTGGCCCCGGACTATATTAGAGATTTGCTTACTATTAGAGTACAAGGGCGTTATTCTTTAAGATCAAATAGTAGCATAGTGTTAGAAGTACCACGGGGTAAAATGCTACGATCATTCGGAGACCGCTCGTTTAGTATGGCTAACTCTAAGCTTTGGAACGAACTCCCACCAGCACTGCGTAATATTTCCACACTTAGTGGTTTAAAAGTAGTCTCAAAACATATTTTTTTAAAGCTAGCTTTCAATTTTTAGGGTTACTCAGTTACATTTTAACTTTTATAGCATTATTTCATCGTACATACACAGCCTTAGATTTTTATATGTATATTTTTATATTTGTACGACTTACTTATTGTTACTTAGTGTTTATTTTTCGTAATTACTATTGTACTGCGCTTTTGATCATTTTATGAAAAAAACGCATTATAAATACTAAATTATTATTATTATCGGTGTGTAAAATTTAAAAAAACATTCGACACATTTCACTTTTCAATATTCATCAGCGTTGAATGTTGGAAGAATTTAATACGTTTTGCTTATAAATACATCGTAGGTCTGATAGCTAAAAGCGATACATACATACAAATTAAAAGCAAGGAATACAAATAGTGATAACTGAAAATACCTCTGCCTTCCAAAACACTACATCAGTAATAAGCAGACTTGAGAATGTGTATACGTAATATCTATGACGAATATCAAAACAACTTCCCGTTATTGGCGTAGGGAGAACAGCTTTTCTACTGGTTTTTGTGACGTTAGCTACATTGAGTACTTCATAATCTTATTCAGTGCCAAGCCAAATGGTAGAGAAAAAAGGGGTAATTTGCAGTCTAAAGCGGATTTTTAAGCCTGAGAAGTGAGATAAGAAACACAGCTAAGCTTGAATTCAAAGTTGGATCGAAAGTTTTTTGGTTTATTTGCAATTGACCAATCAGATGTTGAACGGCAGACATTATCCGACGTGATTGCTGGAAAACACATGTGTACACATACAGACGTATGAAATTTAATAGTATAGATATAAGTCTTGGGGGAGTATATCATATCAGAACATGTTCAAAGCACTGACTTTTATTCTTTAAATGTCATGCAACAATTAAGGACTATATCCGGTTAAGTTTCTTCTTGCTAATACTGCTTTGTTTCATTGTTCTTTTAGCTGTATATACTCCATGACTCCAATAACCAGTCTTTATATTACGTAGCTTTTAAAACTTTCTGATTGCATAGTATGTCTGTAAAATCTGGCTCTAAATGTATATAAAATCTACATATTTCCCTTCCGGTTATTCTGCGCATGCTTAATTTATGCGAAGAGGCAAGTCTCTGTAAAATCGGTCCACACTGCATTTTGGATCGGATGGGGACTTAGCCTGTTTAGTTTTTTTTAGTATCCAGGGCCTGTGAACAGGCTAATGGGGACTATGATAAATATTCATACGTTAATACTGAGGATGATGAATATTAATATGTCACTTAGGAGAGCATAATCAATATTAATAACTTACTAGTAGAATAGTAATAAGATAGAGAATATGACGAGTCGGACAATCCCAGGCAAGTCTATTGTGTATTAACAATACCCCTCTGATGTAACAAAAGCAACGCATTCACTTATTTGAACTCCGTTCAGTTGTGTTCTCCTGAATATTTCTTTTTGCGATATTTTTATCCAAATCATGGAATATCCTGTGGCCAACGTGAACAAAATAATTACTAGAGTGAACGAGGTAGAGCAAACGAGAGAAACAAGATGCTTCAACTGATTTCCCACATGTTTCACTTATCAAAATTATTTCTCTAGCAGATAAATCAATTCTCTGTCGCCCACAGTAACGCCTATACGGCCGCAGTTACGCCCGTTACAGTTACGCCCGTGTATCGCGCGTACAAACGTAGTTACGCCCGTATGGCCGCAATATCGCCCACACATCGACCCTGCATTGATCTGTCATCGACCCCAAATACCGCCATCGGTAATTTTACAACAACCGCCATTTTTTTCGCAATGTGATTGGCTAATTTTCATATGCAATATTTTAATAGACGCGCGGCCGGCTTTCTTCTCGAAGCGGGATTTGCAGAGCTAGATTTGTGAATCCAGGTTTGTATACATCTGTTCGAAAAAGCAAGACAATGAGGATTTTAAGAGGATTTCGTCACTGGGAAAAGTTAATCGGTGAGTCAAAACTTCCATGTGTGGTGCCATTTGTCAAAATTTGAGCTTTCCTTCGAGTCGAACAAAGCATTTTCGGCTAATTTGTGATCGACATTATGACAAGTTCGACCGATCTTTTAGAACTAGAACTGAGACACGATCTTGAATTAAATACATAATCTTCTAGTTCGTGATTAAAATCTCTTTTGCAAGGATATTTACATAGCGTTATTAAGTAGAAACAAACAGTTTAGAGTAGCTTAGGTATTTTTTATAGAGTTCGGGAAAGCATAAAGACGTGTTTACGTTTTGGACTATTCGACTCGAAAGGCAGTTTGTACACACTCGTTTGAAGCTAAAAGACAGTGTTTTGTTGTTGTAAAATTGACTATTTAGTTTGTTGTTGTTGTAAAAAACAAATTGAAGTTAGTTTTTTTTGTGTCTGTCCTAATATTGACAATGATTTTCGTAATAACATGGCCAAAATAGCTGCGGATAAACTAATTAACTTCAATTTATTAAAGGGGCTGTGTCACGGTAAGACTTTACATTCGTTTTTCCGGGCCGGAAAGACCTATTTCCACCGATTTTGATATGACCTAACGAACTTCTCGGCCATGTGGGATGCTTAAAATAAAAGCAAATATGCAAAAATGACTAACAAATGGTGTATATAAACAGTCTCAAGGGAAAATATTGAAAATCCTTTCAATCAAGCATTGAGGTAGGGAAGTTTAACTGTTTGTATCCAATTAACAGCCACTAAAAGAGCGATTACTAGACACATGCGCAGTACCATGACATAGCGCCTTTAATTAGAGAATTCAAATGTTTTTAATTACTGTCACTGTTATGAACTCCGCTATTGTTCTTAGGGATTAGTTGTCATTACTTTATCCAATTGAGGGGGAAAAGCTAGGCTATTGCGAATATAAAACCACACCCTATTGTTTTGGGAAAAACCTTAGTATTAAAAACAGTGTGTTTGTTACTTCTATAAAGTCATGGCCTTCTAAATATCCTCTGCTTCTTCCCTTTCTTCTGTTTTCTACAGCCATCTGTATCTACTAAACGTTCTTCTTTCTCACAAAGCTCCTCGATTAATACTTCTTTTTCCGTCATTTTACTTCAATTCCACTTGCAGATTCTTCCTCTCTCAATTTCATTTCAAAAATACTCTGAAGCAAATTCTACCTATCCCCCACACTTCTTTTATCCTTTAGCTTGAATTTTGGCAATTCACACTTGTTCAGAGTTTTCTGAATCAACTCCCGATTTGTTCCTCTGTCGGGGGTCCCTTTTCTGAATGAGAACATTTCGATTAAGATCATTTCTCTCAGCATCACCACGTCATGGCTAGCAGCCCATTCCATCGTAGTTAACCTAAAACGATGAAAAGTCAAACATATTCTAAACTTATTTCTGCACGAGTTTTAATTCACTGCTTGCATGTTGTTGTTATTGTTCCGATAAGTTTTGTTATTATATTTGATTGATCTTGATTGACATTTAATAGGATCAGATATCGCACGCATAGTCAGTGTTTACGCAATCCGTAACAGCAAGAGCAAGGACTGCGAGAGCTAACCCGTAATCAGAGAAACTGTAAGCTAACCTGGAAACGAAAGGATCACAGAAAACTGTAAGCTAACCTGGAAACTAAAGGAGAATTAATACCCGCCACAGAAGTAAGTGATTCGCATTGATTCCGCCTGTTATATTATTGTACAGAATACTAGCACTAGATAACCAGAGACTCATGATTTGTTTCAGATTGAATAATTATCAAGTAACACGGAAATCAATATACGAGATTCAAGATAATAAAGTACGACGATATAATTATACGATTTGTGGTGGAATTCAATGGGTTTAAACGGAACATTACATTCAATTTCTTTGGGTAAACTGGTGACGGAAAAGGAAGTCAACAATACTGGACGGTAACTGGATTGAATATGGAAGCCGCTTTAAAACAAGCCAAGATTGAACGGAGGACAGCGAAGGCAGCCCTGACGAGATGCGGTAAAGCCATCAATAACCTGATTGAAGGTAAAAGACCTTCTGCAGAGGTAAGAGAAAAGCTAATCAAGTATCAAGAAAGTTTCGAAGTTCTAGTAGAGAAACATGAACAGTATGTAAAGCAAATAGATGATGATCACGAATTTGAGACCGAAGAGGGCTGGCTTGCCCAGTGCCAAGAGGGTTTCATGGAAACGGAATTTCATGCTAAGGTTTATGTCGAGACCAATATCAGCAAAGGGAAAACAATTATGAATGAGAAAGGGGCTTCCACTAGTGGTTTAGAGGGAGACAAATCCTCAGTTCCAAAGCCAAATCAATCCAGTGGAATGATCGGAATGTCGGCTGTAAACACAGAACCGGAACTGGAAAACAACAATGGAATGATCGGAATGTCATCAGCCAACAACGCGCTGACAGCTGATTTTGACGCTAACCAGGTACCTACTGGTACAGGAAATTATACAAGCCTGTCGACGGGTGATACAGTACTTATCGCAGACAAGTCGGCTGCTGAAAGTACAACGGCTCAGGAAATGGAAAACACGTGCAGCTTTAAGCTAGAGAAACCCAAGTTACCCAGTTTTAGTGGAGATGTAAGAGAATACGCTATTTTTAGATCGGATTTCAAGCACGCTATCGAGAAAAGATTCAGAAAACGAGACGCGATAACGATGCTCCGCATGTGTTTGAAGGCAAAGCCGCTAGAGTTAATCAAGGGGATTGGGACCGACTATGATGCGGCGTGGGATTATTTAGACGCTATTTACGGGGACCCGCGCTTTGTTTCAGACACGGTCATGCAAGATATTATGACGTTTAAGAACTTAGAAGAAGGGGAAGATGCTCGATTTTGTGACCTTGTACACTTAGTCAATCGAAGTTACAACACGTTGAAAGAAGTTGGCCAACCAAGTGACATGGATAACAGCCACGTGCTGTCCATAATAGAACGGAAAATGTGTGCGGATGACAGTAAAGTCTGGTCCAGAGATCTAGAGAGAGAAAAGAAACCTGCTACACTGCAAGCGCTGTTAAGCTGGATGTCTATTGAGATGAAATCCAGAATGAGAGCCACAGCCCCCATCAGAGCAGGCACACCCAACAGGCGCCATATCAACCACTTTAATGTGGAAGAAGAAAACAAGGACATGCCTCTGAGACACAAGTGCTGGATATGCAAGGAATCTTCGCACTGGCCAGATCAGTGTCAGAAATTCGCTGCCCTCGGGATCGACGAGCGAGTGAAAACAGCCAAGGATAATCACGTTTGTTTCAGTTGTTTGAAGATAGCAGGAAGGAATCACAATATGGATAACTGTACTAGAAGCCGACAATGTTCGAAGACAGAGAGCGGCGTCCAGTGTCAGCAAAAACACCATCCGCTGCTCCACAAGAGCAACTCAATCAAGATAGGCGTCGCCATGGCAACCAATGCAACTGAGGCTGTGCTTCCAGTTCTGACTGCAAATATCACAGGTGAAGGTGGGATTTTCAAGCGAGGAAACGTACTGCTAGACTCCGGGGCGCAAGTCAGTTTAATCCGACAGTCAACGGCGGACTCCCTCGGCCTAAAGGGCAAGGACACCACGGTCACGATTACCAAAGTAGGTGGAGAAGACGAAACCATTAAAACTAAAGTGTACAAAGTGCAACTTAGCTCAGTAGATGACAACAAGAAATTCACAGTTATAGCGTTAGGAATTCCAAGCATAACCGACGAGCTCGAGTCAGTCAAGACGTCAAGCCTACCAGATCAGTTCGGTCTACCGAATACACGCTTTCGCCGGGGAAAAGGTCACGTAGACGTTTTGATTGGAATCGACCACGCCCTGATGCATACAGGAGAGACAAGACAGTCCGATCACCTGCTTGCACGCCACTCTCCACTCGGTTGGGTCGTTTTTGGAGGGAGACCAGATGAAGAGTCCTCACCGGCTGGACACATACTACACGTGAAGTACGCTGCCCCAGTGGACATGACGGACTTCTGGACTACCGAGACAATGGGAGTGGAGGTCAAACCCTGTGTCTGTGATGCAGACAAACTAACACAAGCGGAAAGAGAAGAGGAGAAGTTAATAGAAGAGTCGTGCATCAAAGTTGGAAATCAGTGGATGGTTAAGTACCCATGGAGGAAGGATCCAAGTCTACTACCAGATAATAAAGGCTTGGCACTGAAGCGCCTGGAATCGACAGAGAAAAGACTAAAGAAGAACCCAGAACAAGCCAAAGCTTACAATAATCAGATAGTAGAAATGAATAACATGAACTTTGCTCGAAAGCTGTCCAAGGAAGAGATGGAATCGTACAAAGGTCCAGTCCATTATTTGTCACATCACGCCATAATCAGGCCCGAGAAAAAGAGTACACCCGTGAGGCTGGTTTTCAATAGTTCATCGGTATACCAAGGCCATAGCTTAAATGATTACTGGATGAAGGGCCCTGATCTCCTAAACAGTCTCTTTGGAGTCATTCTGCGATTTAGAGAAGAAAGAGTAGCAATCGTAGGAGACAGATCGAAAATGTACCACCGCGTTTTGATTCCAGAGCAAGATCAGCACGTCCATCGATTTCTATGGCGAAACCTGGAGGAAGATAAGGAGCCTGATGTCTACATGAAAACGGTTCTCACATTTGGCGATAAGCCTGCTCCCGCAATGGCCCAAATCGCACTAAGGAAAACAGCACGGGAAAGCAAAGAAGTCCTACCAAGAGCAGCGAAAGTACTGGAGAAGAACACCTACATGTACATGGACGACATTTGCGACTCTGTGACAACAGTAGAAGAAGCGCGAAGGCTGACTGAAGATATTGATAACGTTCTAAGAAAGGGAGGTTTCAAAGTTAAAGGCTGGGTCTCCAACAAATCACTGAAAGACGGTGAGCAGAAAGAAGTTGCGGAGGGGATGTCAATATTTCAAGAGGAGATTGAAGAAAAGGTGCTAGGCATAGCATGGAACAACAAGACGGATCAGTTGTACTTCAAAGTCGAATCCGCGTTGCTAAAGTCAATCATTACGAAGGATCCGAATCAGGCAGATGTGACTCTAACGAAGAGAATGCTGTTAAGTCAAACAGCGCGAATCAATGATCCCATTGGATTTGCCGCCGCGTTTATTATCAGAGCGAAGATAGGAATGCAAGAACTGTGGCAGATTGGAGTAGGCTGGGACGAAGAACTCCCACCAGCAATCCAGGAAAAGTGGCTCAAGCTACTCAAGGAGATGACGGAACTCAATGGCGTCACATTCCCGCGACACCTGTTATTCGTTGATGAGGCTACAGACGCGCCAGCACTATGCGTTTTTTCTGACGCATCTGAAGAAGCTTTCGGAGCATGTGCATACATTAGGACCAGAAAGAGCGACGGCACGTACGAAGCTAAACTAGTTGCAGCCAAATCACGAGTAGCGCCTTTAAAGCAGCTGAGTATCCCACGCCTAGAACTGCAGGCCGCAGTTCTAGCATCGCGCCTCGCGAAAACCGTGCAGGAAGAATCGAGAATAACGTTTCAAGACGTCTACTTCTTCACGGACAGTACAATCACGCTAGCCTGGATCCAGAGTCAGTCACGTATGTTCAAGCCATTCGTATCGTCACGAGTAGGAGAAATACAGAGCAACTCGAACCCATGTCAATGGAGACACATTCCGGGAGAGGTCAATGTAGCAGATGATGTGTCGAGAGGAATTCACGTGAGCAACCTCGCGGGAAGATGGAGCGACGGGCCGGAGTTCCTGCAACGACCAACAGAGTTCTGGCCCCAAGAAGTAGAGCAACCAGTCTCAGAAGAGCATATGGAACGCCGTCGAGTAGAAACGGTCTACCAAGTAAGCGCCGCAGAAAGACCAATCGATCCCGAATCGTTTTCAAATTGGAGGATACTGATTCGAGTTACAGCACGTATCCAGAGACTAGCAAAGAAGATACGCTTGAGAAAACACGGCCAAGAAGGAGTAGAGGGTCCATTAGCATCCGAAGAGCTAAATAAAGCAGAAATGTTCTGGATCAAGAATGCGCAAAGGAGTCTACATAGCCGCATGACAAAGGGCGAATTCAAGTCGTTAAGCCCGTTCGTAGATGACAAGGGTGTCATCAGAGTTGGAGGAAGAGTCGACCGAGCCTTGGTGTCATATGAGAGGAAACACCCAGCCCTTCTCCCGGACAAGCACTGGGTATCGCTGTTAATAACAAGAAACGTACATCAATTCGGGCATCCAGGAGTAGCGACTACAACCGCCAAAGTAAGGCTACAGTACTGGATCCTGAAAGGCAACAAGCTAAGTAAAGCAGTCAAGTTCCAGTGTGTCTTCTGTAGGAGGTTTGCGCACAAGGCTGAGTGTCAAGTGATGGCAGAACTACCTGGACTACGCCTAGCCCCCCACACTCCGCCATTCCACTATACAGCGTGTGACTACTTCGGGCCGATGAATGTCAAAATCGGACGAAACAAAACAACGAAGCACTACGGAGTAATTTTCACCTGTTTAAATACAAGGGCAGTCCACCTTGAATT
This sequence comes from Actinernus sp. WN-2022, assembly GCA_030867875.1. Classification (NCBI taxonomy): domain Eukaryota; kingdom Metazoa; phylum Cnidaria; class Anthozoa; order Actiniaria; family Actinernidae; genus Actinernus; species Actinernus sp. WN-2022. The sequence goes on from JAOWCC010001751.1 coordinate 14,192,868, forward strand.
AGCAGTTGACCTTTCTACGATGGAGTTTATGCAAGTTCTGAGGAGATTTCTCTCCATACGCGGTCAACCGTCGATCATCATGAGTGACAACGGAACCCAGATGGTTGGAGCCGCAAGGGAACTAAGAGAGATGATTGAAGGGTGGAATATCGATGAGCTCCGAGCGTTTTGCGCAGAGAAAGAAATGAGGTGGATATTCACGACACCTGCAGCTCCACACCAGAACGGCAGCGTAGAGGCACTCGTGAAAACCTGCAAAACGGCGCTAAAGAAAGCCATAGGCGACCAGGTCCTGACACCATTTGAATTGTATACCTGTCTCCTCGAGGTAGGAAACCTAGTCAATCAACGCCCAATCGGCCGCCTACCTAACGATCCTGACGACGGATCGTATGTGTGCCCAAACGACATGCTGTTGGGACGAGCCTCGCCTACAGCACCACAAGGACCATTCAAGGAGACGAAGAATCCGCGAGAAAGAGTGCAGTTCGTCCAGAAGATAGACGAATCTTTCTGGAAACGGTGGAGTAGAGATGTCTTTCCAACGCTGATTCCACGAAAGAATTGGCACGCTGAGCGGCGTGACGTGCGAATCGATGACATCGCTGTGCTATCGGACAATCAAGCCTTCCGCGGAAAATGGACCATCTGTCGAGTGGTTGAAGTGTTCCCAGGACCAGACGGACGGGTCAGGAATGTGAAGGTGAAGACAGCAGAAGGCGAATACAACAGACCGGTGACCAAGATCGCCGTAATCTACCCAGCTGAGGGATATAACTGAACAATGCAGGAGAAGCAGATCTGACGTCAATTAGAGGAAAAGGACTACGCCCTTTTTGGGGCGGAGAATGTTCCGATAAGTTTTGTTATTATATTTGATTGATCTTGATTGACATTTAATAGGATCAGATATCGCACGCATAGTCAGTGTTTACGCAATCCGTAACAGCAAGAGCAAGGACTGCGAGAGCTAACCCGTAATCAGAGAAACTGTAAGCTAACCTGGAAACGAAAGGATCACAGAAAACTGTAAGCTAACCTGGAAACTAAAGGAGAATTAATACCCGCCACAGAAGTAAGTGATTCGCATTGATTCCGCCTGTTATATTATTGTACAGAATACTAGCACTAGATAACCAGAGACTCATGATTTGTTTCAGATTGAATAATTATCAAGTAACACGGAAATCAATATACGAGATTCAAGATAATAAAGTACGACGATATAATTATACGATTTGTGGTGGAATTCAATGGGTTTAAACGGAACAGTTATCGAACTTCTAGTGTTGGCCTCGTAAATGGGCCATTAAAGTTGTACTTTTTATTGCATATAAGCTAGCACCTGTATGAAATAAACGTTTTAGGATTTGTTTTATGTATTTCTTTGAAACGGCTGCAGTGCATGATAAAAAAGAATAGCTAGTACATGCAAACGCTCGATAGTTTGTTCTGAAGAGTGAAGGAAAATAATGAATAAAAAATGATGAATGAAAAATGATGGTTAAAGCATAAATTATAAAATCAATACTTTCTTCCTGAACTTGAAGTTAATGAATACCAGAAAAATAAACAATTTTCCAGATAATGGAAAAGAAGATAAGAAAAGAAAACAGGAATAACTAATATAATCTTGAGAGCAAACTTGAACCGCACAAATATCTGAAATGCAAGGTCACTTATTTAAGTCGAAAATTAGAATATGTAAACGCAAAAAAATGAATTTGCGTATTCACGTTTTGCACACAACTACAAAACATACTGATATCACGTCCGCGCCGAGCAGTGAGGGTGGCCCGCGAAAAAGAACAGCGTCTCCCGGAAATGGACCTTACTTCCGGTCGCTGTTGCAGTCGATAAAAGGTCTGGTGATATAAAAGGTCCCAAATTTATATACCGACGGTAGTAGAAGTAGTAACTGACAAAGAATCAGTGATGGGGATCTGGGAGCGAGTATTTTAGGCATGTGGACTTGGGAAATATCTCCACATGAGAATATCGATAATATCGATTTGCTAACGTCTTAGTGAGTGAGTGAGTTGATTTCCCCATACAAGTAACTCGTGGGTCGCTAAGCAACATATACTGCGTCAGAATCATTACGGTATAGCAGTGTGTCGTCCTGTTCACAGTTATTGTCGTATGAAGACGATTTAGATAATTTAGAGCCGTTGGCAACACCACAATACTACAAAATAAATTAGTAGTCTTTAAACGCTCATTTATTTCACTTTACACCAATATAAATGTATTTCTTATTTCAAACTGTCCATGATGTGGTAGAAAATCAAGATAGTGTCTTGATATCGGGGATTAGTATATACCACACCAGTGAATATCACTTTTCGCGCGCTCTGATTGGCTACTCAAACAGAGTAGATCTGGCTTCTGATTTGCTAATTAACAATTAGACTACGAGCTCGAGGATTATATCGGCGCAGCCCCGAGTCAAGTAGATAGAAACCAAGAGCGACAAGTCTGATTGTTTTAGCGTAACCAAGCCTCCGTTCTATCAACTTAGTGATCTAAAACAGTTATTTCCAATTTTCTCCGCTTCAGAAATGAATCTCTTGTCTGGACTTGGTCTAATCTGCCTCGCCTTGCTGATCCTTGGTGATGCCGAATCACCTAACCTTGATGAGCCAGGTTTTGCAGATGGTGCTACCGATCCTGTGGAAAAGCTCAACAAAACCGTTGATTCGATGAGGAAAACAATTGGTGCAATGGCTCGACAGATGATGTTACAACAATTGTTTATCGAGGAAAGAATAAGATCAGATGGGGACTCTGGAGTAAAGCAAGTTCGACACTTTCTCGAAGGGACTCGTAACTACCACTCGGCAACGCACACCGGTCTATTCGGGACTGTCGCGATTCATGACCATTCCAATAACGACCGTACTGTCGGCATGGGTGAGTTTGTTGGGGTTCTCAATGGAGTGGAGTTCCGTACAAGACATAACGACTATCGTCTGTATATGCCTCACCCGACCAGCAGTGATTGGCATAAGACACAACTCATTCCTTTCCCTGATGTTCCCCCAGAGGTAAAAAGCAAGAGCAGCGTGAATGAACAGATAGTAGAAATGCGTGAATGGTTTAAGGCTTGGAAAAGTCAAAACCATGCCGTGAGAGACTATCGAAAGTACTTCAAACCAGTGCTTTGCTATCTCGAGGGAGCCTGGACAAAAGAAACAAAAGGAGAAATTGACGAACCGTTTGAAAGCGACAGGCATTTTATTGACGCCAGCAGCTGGTTTGACTTACAAGAAAAAGTGCGTTTCACCTCCTACGCTGGTCGCAAAGATAACTTGGAGAACTTCTCGTTTCTTCCAACTACAATTATTAATGTTACAGAGGACGGATATCCTCAATTTTCCCAATGGAACTACCGCATCCTATGCAATCCAATTGGTCGACACATTCCTCTTAACCGGCTCCGGGTAATCGACGAGCTTGGTCCAAGGATGACGGCCCAACGAACATACGAGGAACACGCCAGGTCCCGTCTTGCGCGGTTTCAACTCAATCCCTTTGACACAGATAAGTGGAGGGAAGGCATCATTGGAAAGAGATGGGGACTTCTTGACGAACTAATGGGCGAGGTGTGTATGTTTATTACCGCAATATATATATTAATGGCAGCTCAGTGAGCGGGCAAGATGACTCTGAATGCTGCAATCTGATTGGGTGTTCAGCAGGCAATATTATTTCATCTTGCCCGCTCAGGAGTTTCCAAAAAACTCTTCGTAAACAAATAGCGATAAAAACCCATACATAAAAAAACAATAAACAATTTGTCATATAAAAGGCAAATACTAATTTAACATAATTATCTTTCTGCTTTTCCATTTTTCAGCTAAAATCCAACTGTAGAGCGATTAAAGAAGTTTTATAGACTCGCAAGTTAATTCCGAATTCTTAATACACAAAGAAAAGTACGGCTACCCCTCTACACTACTAAAATAGTGGTTAGATCACCGCCTCACTGGTTAGCTCAGTTGGTAGAGCACGGTATAGAGTGCGGGAGGTCGGGGGTTCGAATCCCGGCCGCGTCCTTGGGCAGGGACGTATAAACCGTTGGCCTTGTCCCCTTCCTCTTATAATATATACGAGGGCGACGTAAATGAACCGGTTGCGTTATTTCGAGAAAGAGTAGGGGGTTGTCTCCCGACACAACAGCCTGGTATTCTGAGGAAGTAACAATCACTCACTCATGCTTGTAAACTGTACGGCAGCACATTGCGCCACAATAGCAGTCTGTATCACAAAAATAACCTTGTGAAGCGCATTTGAATATATTCATATAGAATTTGCGCTATATAAATGAATCTCTTTACCTTTTACAAAGAAAATTATTACGGAAACGAGTAAACGTAACAAAGTTTCATCAAAGAAAGCAGTTTTTTTATTGTATGGGCTGAGAAATTCAACATTCACATTTGGTAATTGGCTTATAAATTAAGAATATTACTAATTAATACTTAAACGTTTATTCGTTTTCTACTACAGCTCTTTTTGTCAAGTTTTGCATTGTCCTTATTGACAGTCAAGTGATTTTATCTGGTTGCGGGTTTTCATCTCTCAAACCTTCCACAAATATGCACATTTTTGCCTTCGGGTTCCTGGTAAAGTTGACATTGAAACTTAGTACATCTATTTAAAATACAAGGCAGTTTTGATGCATAAAAAAAATGTTGATGTCGGAAAACAAACTCTTTTGAACGCCACGAGGTTCAACTTCAAGTCGAGTCTCCGTCTAATTTTAGCTTGATTTCTGTTCGCTCGTCACTTTACCGCGCAATGGGTTCCTGGCAATGGGTTTTGTCAATATAATAAAAACCTTATTGACCAAGCACGTTCTGTCAAGATGGGGGATATTGGACTCGTTCATTTTGTGCGTTTCATAGTTATGGACCTCAACTTCGTCTCGGTCCATAAACACGCAAAAATTGCACTTGACCAATATACCGCCATCTTCAACTCACGCTTGGTCAATAATCTTTATATATACTTCCACAAGCATCCAACGTAAATTAACTTTTCTCGCAAAAAAATATGAATGCTTGATGAAGGCCATTCAAATGGTCGAAATTTAGATGGTTAATACGTAAATTGTCTTATTGTTATTTCTCATTTGTAACAAGCACTGTCCAAACTTTGTGGTTGTGTTACAGACATTTTAGAGACACGTGACCTGAGAGACATTTAGAGACACGTGACTAGTCACGCCGTAGAGGACACATGTGGAGAGAGAGAGAGAGAGCGAGCGAGCGAGCGAGAAAATTTTGTACTCGCCAGAATATTTACTTCTGAAGATAATAATTCTAAACATGGTCGTTCGAGCCGGATAAATGGATAAGAAAGCAGCAGAGTAGGAATGTTCGCTCCGGGAACAAGATTTATGTGTACAAGGATCGTCGAATCTGTCAATGAACTTGTTTCGGGCGACGAAATGGACTCTATTCCAGTCTTAAATAAGTTGAAGCTCCAAAAAAAAGTCGCTAGAAGAAAAGATCCAAGTCTTGGATCGTATCAACAAGGAAATATCCGACTTTCTCGAAAATGAAGACGATAGCGAGAAGGAAATATGTGAAGCAGGAGACTTCAAGAGAGTTACGCAAGACGCCATTTTGAAAATAGAAATCGTGTTGTGCAAGCACGAGGAACCGCAAGATAAACCGCAAGATAAACCGCATGTGTCAACTGAGACAAGTCGAAAGGTTAGTCAAACTACTTGTAGGCTGCCGAATAATAAAGGATTTAACGGCGATTTGTCTAAATGGTGTGAATTCTGGGATGGTTTTGAGTCGGCTGTATACCAATCCCAGCATTTCATCCATTGATAAGTTTAACTATCTTCGTGGTCTCCTGGAAGGACCCGCGGCATCCGTGATCGCAGGATTGTCACCATCAGCTGGGAATTATGAGGCTGCTTTAGATTTGCTGAGAAAAATATTCGACAACCCCCAAAATATAATTGCGAGCCACATGGAGAAGCTGCTAAAAATTCAATGTGTGAGTAGCGTAAATGACACGAAGCAGCTGAGAAATGTTTATGATAACATTGAGTCGAATATTCGAAGCTTGAAAACTATGGGAATAAACTCTGAGCAATATGGATCTCTCCTAGTACCAGTTATGCTTCCGGTTAGCTCAGTGGTTAAGCGTCGGTCTGTTGTGCGGGAAGTCGCGGGTTCAAACCCCGGCCGGACCAACACTCAGGGTCTTAAAATAACTGAGTAGAAGGTGCTGCCTTTGTGAAACAATTTCGTTCACGAGCTGCAAATGGTTAGACCTTCACGTCTTCACGTCTTCTCGGATAAGGACGTTAAATCATAGGCCCATCAGTGGATAAAGAGCCACCTCGTGGATATGCCACTGATTAATCCGTTATTATTATATTATTATTAATAAAATACCTAAGGAACTTCAACTCGCCATCAGCCGAAAGTTTGATAAGGATATATGGGATTTTTAACTATTCTTGAAGACATTCCGCAAAGAGCTTGAAGCGAGAGAGGGTTGCTAATCTATTGGCATATTGGCCAATTACAATTACAATGCAGCGACTGTGAATAAGAGATCAAGTTATAGTCCAAGGCCAACAACAGCTGAAACTGCGGCTGCTCTTATGTCATCTAATCAGCAGAAAATAACGGTTAAATATTGCAAATCGGATCATTCTTCTGCAAGTTGTGTAATTGTGACTGATATTGTTGCTCGTAAGAAAGTCCTGAGGGCCGAAGGTCGATGTTTCGTGTGCCTCAAAAGGAAACACCTGACTCGAGATTGCAGGTCAGGGGTGAAGGTAGAATACACTATGCAATGCAATTGTTTGTGGCAAGGGTATATAGCCCTCTCCCAACCAATCAGGAATGAAAACAGGGGCGATCAAGTATCAACAGCTACAACAAGGAGCACTTCCACAAATCTGTTCTTAGACAGCAAGGCCAACATTTTGCTACAGACTGCTTGTTCTTATTTATCAAGCCCTAACACACCTGGCACACATATTGTAACACGCATCATTTTGGATCTGGGGAGTCAAAGGAGATAATTAACCAACGGGCTGACAAATGAATTGAAATTAACTTGCCAAAAATTGGCTCAGAAAACCTACTTGCGAAAACCTTTGGCTCATCTTCGGAGCATTTCAGAGTTTGCGACGTGGTTCAAGTGTGTGTTAATGGATTGCATAATGACCTAGTATCTGTGCACCATTCGGCCACCAGCCTATAGATGTAGCGGTACAGAGTTATCATCATTTGAGAAACCTACATTTGGCAGACCACTCTTACATTGACGGTGTGGAGATAGAAATGCTGACTGGAGCTGATTATTTCTGGCATATTGCTACGGGCAAGTTGATACGGGGGGAGCAGGGTCCAGTTGGCATGGAAACAAGGTTAGGGTATGTGCTGTCAGGACCAGTGCATGAGAGAGCCCCAAATGTTCCTACGGTGGTGAACATCACATCCACACATATTCTGAAGGCAGAAGCTGTCACAGTGCACTCCCCAGAAGAGAGTCTAGAACAACAACTGCAGCGTTTCTGGGACCTAGAATATATCGGGGTGCAATTAAATGAGAAATCAGTTCTTGATGACTATAGTGAGAATGTTCAGTTTAGAGGAGGTAGATAAGAGGTCTGTCTATCATGGAGGATGGAACACTCACTATTGCCAGATAATTATGAGTTGAGTGTAAATCGGCTGAAGAGTCTGTTAAGAAAGCTGAGGTACTTTTCCGTGAATATGATGAACTCATAAGTAACCAAATGAAGTTGGGGATTGTGGAAGAGGTACCAGTCAATTCTGAGCCCGTCATAGGGAAGGTTCATTACATCCCTCATCACCCATTTATCTGTTGGGACAATGAGACTACCAAGGAGAGAATTGTCTATGATGCAAGTACCAAGCAGTATGGACCATCATTGAATGAATGCTTATATACTGGGCCTCCCTTAATACCCAAGATTATGGACATTCTGATCTGATTTAGATTTCACGAGAGTGCACTTGTTGGTGATGTAGAAAAGGCTTTTCACCAAGTGTCAATCACACCAGGGGTCGCGATGTGCTGAGGTTCCTGTGGATCAAGGAGGGAACAGCCCATACCAGCCAAGGCTGCTTGCTTACCGATTCACCAGAGCAGTACTTTGCGTGAATTGTAGCCAATTCTTGTTGAACGCTACTATATCCCATCACATTTGTAGTTATACAGAAGATACATAATTTGTTGAAGCATTCCTATCTGCTCTATATGTACATGATTTGTCAGGAGGGGCTGCTAACACTGAGGAGGCTTGGACTGATTGCACGGGTGGTACTGCCAATGAAATTGCTCTTCCAATCATTGTGCTTAGACAAGTCAAATTGGGACTCACCACTTTCTGGTGAACTTTGCCTGAGGTTCAAGCCTAGATATCAGAAGTGGAGACTGTCAACTTGGTCACCCTTCCACGTTGTTATCTAAGCGACATTTTTGGAGGCATCACGTCAATTGAATTGCATGGCTTTGCAGATGCTATCAATGTAGCATTTAGTGCTGTGGTGTTTATCAGGATTGAGACAGAGATAGCGTGTCGTGTACGAATAATGTGCTCCAAGTCGAGAGTAGCACCCTCAGCAAAACAGAGCATTCCTAGAGTGGAACTGTATCAGGGATTGACCCTGGCAAGACTAATTACAACTGTGTAGAAGGCGTTTCAGCCAGTGGGAAAGGTGGACACAATTTGTTGGCTAGATTCCTTGACAGCCCTTTACGGGATCATACAGGAGGGTAGGAAGTGGAAGCCTTTTGTACATAACAGAGTAACTGAGATCCGTCACCTTGTTGCACCACACTTCTGGTTTCACTGCCCTTCTAACTAGAATGTTGCTGACACTGCTAGGGACTAGTTGATGAGAAAAGTCGGTGGAATGGACCTGAGTGGCGGACCCTTGCAGAATGCAGTTGGCCTAGTCTTAAGACGCCCAATAAACTCCCAAACACTCGCAGGATGCAATGAGTGAAATGAAGGCAGCAGAGTTGAGTGATACCAACCAGTCTAACCACCATTTGTCAACCCAATGCCCATGTGACAGATGTAATGCACTGTGATAATTACAGCAACATACACAAGCTGTTACGAGTTACTTCATTTTTGCTGAGATTCATTCACAACCTGAAGAGCCATGTGAGTAAGAAGGCGGATGTGAGGCATGGACTCCTGACTACTGAGAAAGTTGAGTATGCAGAGAACCTGTGGGTGACATCTGTACAGCGTACATTGCAACAGTAGCACAAGTACACACAATGGTGTGAACAATTAGGATTGTTCACCGATAACAAAAGCCTAATTCGATGCAAAGGAAGAATAGGACGTGCAGACGTGCCGTATACTACTAGATATCCTTCACCTTTTCCTCCCTCTCATGACTTCACCAACCTTGTGATACAGGATTGCCATCGCCAAATTGGCCACAATGGATTGAAAGAAACCCTATCTGAGCTAAGGACATACTACTGCATCAGCAGAGGAAGGCAAGTAGTGAGAATAATTATGTTGCGCTGTTGTGAGTGTCACAGATTCGAGGGGAGACCCTACTAGGCAGAAGCTCCAGCGCCCTTACCTGAGTTAAGAGATGACCCTGCCTTCACGACAACAAGTATGGACTATTCAGGACCGATCTATGTGTATGGCATTACAGCCAAGAAAGAAGAGTCTATACTAAGGTATATGTAGTACTGTATACCTGCGCAAGCTCTAGGGATGTACATTTGGACGTTACCACAGATCTTATAACATATGCTTTTCTAAGATCCTTCCGCAGATTTATAAGCAGGCATGATATACCAAAGGAAACGAGGAGTGACAATGCCAAAACATTCAAGTCAGCATCCAAGAGATTAACAAAACTGTTTCATCTACCAGAAGTACAACAGTTCTTGTCAGAAAAAAAGAGTTCAGTGGACCTTCAATCTCTCGAAGGCCCCATGGTGGGGAGGTTTCTTTGAACGACTGATAGGATGCAGCAAGAGGTGCCTCGAGAAAATGCTTGGAGGAGCTAAGGTAACCTATGATGAATTGCTAACATTAGTTATAGAAGCTGAAGGTATCCTGAACACACGGCCACTGATCTATGTGTACACTGATGATAAAGAGGAACCCCTCACTCCATCAAATCTTGTTACTAGAAGAAGACTGCTGTCAATTCTAGATGACAAGGTAGTTGAACACACTGACAGTGAGGATGAACACTGTGTTATGACGAGAGGAGAGAGGTACATTGCAGTCCGATTGGGTCATTTCTGAAAGCGATGGAGAAAGGAATACTTGTTGGAGTTACAAGAGCACAATAAGTTATCGGTCAAAAGAAATCAGCTGCCACAAATTTGCAAGGGTGACATAGTAACTGTCCAGGATGATGGAGAAAAACTAGCCAGATCTCAGTGGAGAATGGGGAAGGTGGAGCAGCTGATTGAAGGAAGCGATGGCCTGGTCAGGAGTGCGATAATTAGGGTTAGCTCGAGTAGGGGATGACCCACAACTATTCAGAGGCCAATTCAGAAGCTGTATCCACTGGAGGTAAGACATGTAGAGTCTTGCCAAGATGCTCTATATACTACAAAGGTGGAACTACAGGGACCAAAAAGAGAAGCGGCAGTCGCCGGAGAGATGAGAAGACGAGAGGTTGACCTGTGTTCATCGGAGGAGGATTGAAAGTCGAACCTCATTCACTAGTCAAGGGGAGAAGTGTCGTAATTTTGTTGTTGTTCTGTTACATACATTTTATAGACACGTGACCAGTCACGCTGTAGAGGACACATGATGTGGAGAGAAAGCGAGCCAATGAGAGTTGATTCTGAGACAGTTCTGAAAATTGAAGTCTAAAATTTTGAGTTATGTGCCTGAATATTTATTTCTGAAGACAATAATTCTAAATAAGCAAGAAAGTGTACAACTCTATTGCTCCAATGCAATTATATCAATGTCACGGAGCCTTTGTTCACACAGCAGAGTATGGTTTGAGGTACTGTTTTACTGTACAGTAATATGTTAGTAATAAAGAAACCCAAATTGTGCTTTTCATGTGTTCCTTACTGGTTTGTCACCTCGAGGTATTAATAAAATCAGTTACGCAATCAATAAACAACCGTGTTAGATGTTGTTGTATACTTCAAGCATTATGATATTGCATTTCTTATGAAAAGTTACCTTGATAGACAGTGCTAGACACTATATAAACCGTTTCCCCACCCACAATTCCCTCTTTTGCTCTGACGAATGGCTAGCGCTCGAAACGTCAGCTGCTACTCGCTTTTCGCGGTGGTTAGCATACCTCAATCGACTTTAGTTGATTATATACCAGTACTAGACGGTACCCACGGTGCTTGACATGGTATATGGATACCTGATAGATTGTCAGATGGTATAATTAATTGTTGACAGGTGCCAGGAAAAGACAACTATCAAGGCAATCTGACAGACGACGCATTCTATTTAGCAGCACTTTCATTGGCCCCAGGACAACAAGGCAAAAAGTTAAATGTGGCCAAGTATCATAGGTGGTTCAGAGTTGGTGAAAAAGGTGCAATGGGAACATCCACGCGCCATCGAGGATACGCGGACCAGAATCTCTTCATGGCTATGACCACCCAGCCCAAGGTTGCAGGAATGAGCCTAGAAACCTGTAGAAGAGCAGCTAACAGGGAGAAGGTTTGTAAATCCATCACTCAAAAATGGTCCTACGCCATTCCGCTTGAAATCATCTACCTAACTCCCCTGAGCAAGTGGAATCCGTATGACATTGAGTACAAGGGAAATGCTGCAAAGGAATGGGGAAAGACAGTTGAAGCTGGTGGGAGAAATGGTGGTAAAACGTTGGCGAAAGCATACAACGGGACACATAGCAGGAAGTTTTACCAGACACCAGTTGCGTTCTTCTCAGGAAACGAGGTCGGGTCGGGCGCAGCTGATACAACCAAAAACTCTGTTGGAGTGCTGGACAAGAAAGGTATTTTCTATTTCAAAAGGGTCGTATGATGAATCACAGCCTAATTGCTGAGCCTGTATTAATTAACCTTTAACTTATATGTTAATTTTGTCAATCTCTTTCCTGGAGAATTTTAGTTTAATAGAAAATTCCATCTACTATCGCAAACACCTACGTAGTTGAACTCCGTTGCTAAAAGAAAACAGCGAGTTTACCAAACCACGACATAAAACAATAGCCTTAATAACATACGTTTAGCGAAAAGAGAACTCTACGCTTATCATATATTGCAAAAATTGGGATGTGAAAAGTAATTAAAGGCGAATAAAGAACTAGTAAACACCAAATATCAGCAGTAAACACCAAATATCAGCTGAAAACACCTTTCTACGTCCCGTCGTCAATGCCGTCGCCGTCCTGGGTTCCTAAAATCCCTAATGGTTTAGGGATTATTAATAGTTATTAATAAAACTATTTTGGTAATCTATCTAACTGGTTTGCAGTTTCAACAGCTATTTCATATTTCTCTTTTATTATTTCACTTTAGCTTCAAGTGTTCACTAAGCATTATCTTATTGACTTAAGCTATTGTGTTGAGTGTATTCAATAAAATAATAACTTATAGGCTTAAACTGAAAGTGGAAACTATTTGAAAGGTAACTTGCGGACCACGAAAGCCTCTGGAACACGAATCTTCTTCCCTACGATCCCTGGAGTCGGCATCCTACGTCAACGTTATCCCATCTTGCCAGTGCATGGGGAAGGAAGTGCTATGTGGAAGGAACTCGAAGCCTTGAAGGACCTGGTGTTGAAGTCAAAGACATTTGGTTACATCTTCCGGGAGCCCTTGGCAGCTGGTGGTTCGCGACCAACTGAGCCCCCGAGAAAAGCCATCAAGCTGCAAATTACACAGGCAAAGCGTGACCCCCCTGGCCCCCATGTCCACGAAATTACCCTTCAGCCTGATCAGGTGAGTAAAGTGTAAAGATACAATATAAAGTTAAGAGAGAGGGGCAACCAGAATGCTGAATGTGCTGTATCCCCTGTACTATCATAGACCTAAACGAGAGACAATACATAAAGTGTCGAAAATTGTTTTCACTTAATTTTATGAAACAAGGTTGAAGTTATCGGCTTCTTTTGTTAGAACTGAATATCCTACCCTCCAAAACTGCTAAAGCTCAGTTGAACATGGCAAAATACATGCGACAAATTTCGCTCAGTCGGAAGCATGTAAATTAGGCCTGTGATGTAAATTAGGCCTGTGACGTAAATACCTTTGCACGCGCTTTCGTTTTCAAACTCTAAACAAAAGTGACTGCAAAGGTATTTACGTCACAATTGTGTTCCAGGCCCCTTAGAATCTGTCGCACAAAAAGTGGTTATTTTGGGTCAGGAAAAATTGTTTTTCCATTTGAAATTTTCTTTTACATCAATTGTGTATAGTTATATAATTTTAAATAATTTTCCCTTAAAACTGTAAAAAAAGAAAATTTCGTTTCATAGACACTTTAAGCAATATAACACGCTTTCCATGTCTTTGACATCTTTTATAAACACGCGGGATATGTTGGGAGAACAAAGAAATATTTGAAAATAAGGAGCCGCTAGGTTTTTCTGCGTTCTACCAACATATCCCGAGTGTTTATATATAAGACCGAGGAGCCATGATTGAAGACTGAATATTGCTTTTATAAAATAAAAAACAGGAAAAACACGAGAAATAAATCTTATGCACGCACGATCAGAAGATCAATGTGGCTCTATTTTGAAAATATCTCCTAACAACATCCCCCAAAATGAATAACTGAAACTTCAAGACATTTTTTGCTGGAAATTCAGTCTTTGTTGCTGAATGTACATGAGGAAACAAGATTCCCGTCTCCGTTGAACTTTGATTTAAAATTTGAAGCAGGTTTTATAGTTGACTAAACCTTTATTTTCGCCAAAACTAGCTGCTGGGACCTTCCTTCCAGTGAAATGAGGCTAATAGTGCAAGGTAAGAGGGAAAAACTCGCTTTTGACATTTTGTTCTGTGAAAAATCAACAAGTTTGATTTCACAACTGTCTAACCTCAGTTTGCAAAATTCGGATTTTCTTTTCATGTAGATATTCATAAAATGGCAAGGAGAAAGCTAAAAACCTTATCAGAATTACCTAGGACCAAGCAGGGTGAATGATAACAATTGGCCTTAATAATTCTTATCATTTCGTGACTTCGTTGCTGAGAAAATGACGGACCTTACTTGAACTTGTTAAGCTTACATCTTAATTTGAGATAAAAAAAGACATGGAAAAATTCGAAAGAGTGTTACTTTTCCCTCACTACTACTCTAGCTCGATTCCTCACTATGTTCGTCTATCAGGAGAATTGTTTGAAAATTAGACTTGTTAGCCGTTTATGTGTTTTACGTACATGTACATAATAATAGAGTTAAAAGAAAAGTGAGTTTCTTCCTTGAATCCGCGAATACAAATATCTCGTCTGGGATGGTTAGCAAATTAAAGTTCATCATGTTCATGTCGGTTGTGAAGACGTTGTATTTTTTGTTAAACTATCTCTGTCAGTTTTATTCATTAAAATCACATTGACAGTCAATGTTTGGTGAAAACATTCTTCCTTGGCGTTTGCCATTTTTATTTCGTTCACAATCGCGTGCCAACACCACAGCGAGATGGCAGCGAATTTCCATGTCTATAGACTCATATAAATACGGCTTTCAGCCAATGGCGCGCGAGTTTCATTTGGGTTATATTATAATTAACAATTAGACCCGCAGCCCGAATGGGCTACGAGTCAATAGCCCATGAGGAGCAGCCGAATGGGCTATTTATCTCGTAGCTCATGAGGGCGAGAGGTCTAATTGTTTTAGTATAAACTAACTAGTCGGACAGTAGAAAATAATAGAAAGAAACAATTTGAAATTGAAAAATGTTATTATTTCGTGAAAATACGTGCGGTTTTTCTCAACCATGGGCTATCACAAATAGACCTATAGTAGGGTAGCCAATCAGAATGCAGGATTTGTAATAGTCCACTAGTTGGTTTATACTAATAGTTATTAGTATAAACCAACCACCGTTCTATCACGAATCCTGCAATCTGATTGGCTAAGTTACTTACTATCTACTCTGTGATAGATAGCAAGTAGCGAAAATGCCGGTTTTCAAAAGCAAAACAATGGCTGCCAAGTCGTCAAAATGTCAAAAAAATATTTCTGTTTCAGTTTAAGATTGAACTACTAGTTAGTTTCTACTAAAACAATTAGACAACTCCCTCTCAGAGTCTATGGCTGATAGGTGCCTGGGAGCGTACCGACAGAAACTTAGAGCTCATAATCTAATTGTTAAATATAAATAAATTGGATGAAAATAAGACAGAAGTGCAAAGAGGCTGAAATAGCCTGTTGGCTTTCCTGTCAACCTCTACTTATCTTGTGAAAAACATTACAGTACACACTTAAAACAATAAAGACAAACATAAAGCAGACATTTATTTGGATAAACATAGTTACCGGTAAGTAATAATTTAACTAACATGCTTTAAATGAAGCAAAACAATACTGTAAGAAATGAAGATTTTAAGAGAATTTGAAAAACTAAATTTGGTGAGGTTTTAAGTAAACAATGAATTTAATAAGGTTAACAAAGCTGGTTTTGTAGTAAATATATATCTTGTATTTATTTTTGAATGCTTGATGGGGTAGATTTTTTTTTAACTAGTGGGGGACAGTCTCTCAAACAACTGAGCTTGAATATTTGGAGGTAAATTTCCCGTAATTAGTCCGTATACGTGGTGTTGTATGAAAAGTAGATGCTGGTCTGAGGATGTTAGAAAAAATAAATAAAGGAGTAGATTGTTTTGGAATAGATTTTGTGAATTAAGGTACATAATTTCAGTTATAAATATTATTCAAAGTTAAAGTATCTAATAATTCGCTGAAACGGTATCTAACAATTAAAATCAAAATTATATAACCGATTCAGAGTTTGCCAGGGTAAGCTCGAGAGTCAATGGAAAAAAAATGAATTTGGGTATCATTCATTGAAAGTGTGAATACCACATTTTCGTTTTCCTTAGATACTAAAATTGTAAAATGTTTATGACATAACGAAATTACAAGTAGGTTTGCGTTGTGTCTTAGGTGGAGTTCCTCAAGCAGCAAGGAGGATCACTAACACTTACCAGCAATACCGCATCAGGTCACGAACA
This sequence comes from Actinernus sp. WN-2022, assembly GCA_030867875.1. Lineage (NCBI taxonomy): Eukaryota > Metazoa > Cnidaria > Anthozoa > Actiniaria > Actinernidae > Actinernus > Actinernus sp. WN-2022. The sequence goes on from JAOWCC010001751.1 coordinate 14,209,062, forward strand.
TACGGTAATGGTGAATTGGATTGTTGGAAGGAAACGTTATTTCATCTCCAAGTGCGATTCCTATGACAAAGGTTATAGAAGATGCTGGGATCAACACAGTGCTTTACTTGCGGTGATGCCGGATGAGTAAGACTGAATTGGGCTTACAAATATTGATTCGGAAATATTAGTTGTTTGTGTTCAATGAATAATGAGCCATTAAATCTGATGCAGCTATGAAAGGACTTGTGTTTGTAATGTTTGAAACGTAATTAGTGGTAGAGTAATCTTAAAGTATTTTATCATTAATATCTATTCAACATCAACTAAATAGTTCAATGTTAAAATATGTCTTAATCTGGACGTTGCGTCTATGAGTTTTAAAGATTTATATGGCAAGCACGTGACGTCAAACAGGACATTTATGGATATTTTGGTACGGTTCGTAGAATAGTAGCAAAATGCTGTTCACACGGTTATTATTCTTTGAGCCATCCTATTGGCTGTCACACAATACATTGTTGTATCTGAAGCGTTGATTGGGTAACGCAAGCTTTATAAAGGTTACGCAAGGGTTTTCGATAATCTAGGCAACGCTGCTGCAAAGTCAACCTAGCGATCAATTTTAATTCCTGACTAGGGAGGCAAAGAATTCTCTAGCAAACCATAAGCTTCTCAGTAACCTTAATCTCTAAAGAAGAAATTTCTCTGAGATGGAACCACAAGCGGTTCAACAAGCGATCGAGCGAAGTCAAGTGGATATTTTGGGAAAATTATCCGAAGTAATTGACAACAAGATGTCTTCCATGAAACGCGAATTCATCCAAGTGGCTGAACATTCACACAGTTCTCAGCTTGCAGAGATCAAGAAGTTGAAGTTCTCTGAACCCAGAACTTTTAAAAAGAAAGGACACGAGCAACAATTCCGACACAACGAGAAGCTTCAACTAACGATGGGAGAAGCGAAGGATGCCGTTGTGGCGGGAAATTCAGACCAATGTCACCAAAAGCTGGATGAAGGTATAACTTTCATAAATCAGAGGCAAAAACTCATCTTGATGACTGATTCGTCTGAATTCGGATGGAAAACAGTAAGTGAATATCAGGAAAACGAACTCGCCGATGACGAGGCCGATGCTAAGCGTATCAAAAAAGCGGAGAAGGAAGCTCAAAGAAAGCTGAATGAATCTCGCGCCAAAGCGGCCAAAGGCAAGAGATTCACATCGTGGAGGAAGGGCTCGCAAAATCTCCACTACCTGCCCAACCCTCAGGCTGGTCACAATTATCCAGGGATAAATATTACTCCTCTGCCTATGAGTAATGCTGCCAGGCCAGCCAGAAGGTTAGGAACCTGCTTTGGCTGCGGTAAACCGGGCCATTGGAGATCGGAATGTCCATTAACAATGGCGGCGGGATTTCCGACGCAGCAGGCGACTCAGTCAGCATTTAGGGCCAACTTCACCCCAAAGTTAAGTATACCAGTTAAAGATTGCAATTATGCCTTTGAACACACAGATAAAAGTTTTGCAATTGAAGCCAATCCATCAGGCGTCCTAGTCAGTCCACTCTCAGATGTAGAAATCGATAAAGAAGCTAAAGGAGACTGTCACAACAAAGCCGAACATAAAGAAACGGGAGTTCCAACCAAAGGTCGGTTAAAGGCCAATATTGAACACTGGGAGTCCCTCAATCCCTCTAATTTTATCTTAGAAACCATAAAACAAGGGTATAAGCTTCCTCTGTTTACATCTCCAGAACCTGTTGTTCTTAGGAACAATCGTTCAGCATTAGATAACGAGGATTTTGTTTTATCCGCAGTCAAAGATCTTTTAGCCGCCGGTAGTGTCAGTAATGTTTCTCATAGACCCACAGTAGTTAACCCTTTATCTGTCGCCATTAGGGAAGACGGTAAAATGCGCCTAATTCTAGATTTAAGGCACGTCAACCCTCATTTATTCAAATTTAAGTTTAAATGTGAGGACGTAGATACTTTTTCAGAAATGGTCCATCCCCACCAGTTTATATTTACATTTGACATCAAAAGTGCCTATCATCACATCGAGATCTTCGAGGACCACCGCCAATTCTTAGGTTTTTCCTGGGTTCTACACGGTCAGCAGCAATTTTTTGTTTTCAATGTTTTACCATTTGGCTTATCCACAGCACCCTACCTCTTCACAAAATTGCTTCGGCCCATAGTTACCAAGTGGAGAGGGGAGGGTAAAACAGTTTGTGTATATTTTGACGATGGAATTGGTGCAAATTCCACGTACAATTTGGCCCTAGCAGACTCTCATGCTGTAAGAGCAGATATTCTTCAACTGGAGTTTCTCCTCAGTGAAAGCAAGTGTCACTGGGATCCCAGTCAAAGTGCCACTTGGCTAGGTCACATATTCAATATGTCGGAGAACAAGTTGTACATTACCCCCACTAGGATTCAGAAGTTCAAATATTCCCTGTTCAACCTGCTAAGGGAATATGCTAACAGTCCTACCAAGCCCGTTCATGTCAAACTTTTAGCTCAAGTAGCAGGTCAGGTTATTTCGATGTCTAGAGGAGTGGGTCCCTCAGTATTTTTTCATACCAGGCACCTGTATCACACCATAGAATCCAGAACTTCCTGGAATGCTCTTGTCTTCCTTTCCGCTGAATTAATGCGAGAAATACAGTTCTGGTCAGACAATGTAAAGCACTTGAATGGGTCAGATACTTTTTCACAACCAGTTCAGTTTGATAACCTAGTGTTTTCTGATGCATCCAATGTGGCTTATGGGGGTTATACTATTTCTAATGGTAAAACCCTGGTTTGTCAGGGAAACTGGTCTCCTGCAGAACGTTCCAATAGTTCTACATGGAGAGAAATTAAGGCAGTAGACAACACGCTGTTATCATTGTGCAAGGAACTGAGATCCCACAAAGTACAGTGGTTTACAGACAACCAAAATGTTGTTAGAATCATTTTTAGAGGCAGTATGAAAGAAGATCTACATGTTATAGCAGAGAGTATCATTGACACATCTCTTACCAAACCAAACATATGGGATTCATATGGGTATGACATGGGATGTACATGGGTCTGGTATGGGAACTATATGGGTTTGAGTTTTTGTTACATGGGATAAATATTGGTTTACCTACCATTCAGAAACCATATATGGGAAAAGTAAGGGTTTAAAATGATATCATATGGAAAATACATGGGCAGCACATCCCATATGAAACCCATATATGGAAAGCATATGGGAAACAGATCCCATATGAAACCCATATGTATGGGAACTGTATGGGCAGAGAGGATAATAGCCATACGGTTCCCATGATATGGCACAGATATGGGTACAAAGTGGAATTTGTATGGGCGAAACATGGCACGCATAGGTAGAGTCCCATACTATTCCCATCCTCTGGTAAATACATGGGAAGTATATGGGGGATGCATGGCCTAAAATGGTTCTTTATTCGCGTAGATCCCATATGAAACCCATATACATGGGAATTATATGGGCAGAGACTGTAACAACCCATACGGTTCCCATGATATGGCACAGATATGGGTACAAAGTGGAATTTGTATGGGCGAAACATGGCACGCATAGGTAGAGGCCCATACTATTCCCATCATCTGGTAAATACATGGGAAGTATATGGGGGATGCATGGGCTAAAATGGTTCTTTATTCGCGTAGATCCCATATACATGGGAATTATATAGGCAGAGACTGTAACAACCCATACGACCCCCATGATATGGCAAAGATATGGGCAGTAGATGGGATTTGGATGGGCAGAATGAAGACACAGAGACCACACAGACATGAACCCATACCTTTCCCAGCATCTGGGATACACGTGGGAAACATATGGGGGATGCATGGACAAATGTTTCATTGCTCGTATGACTGATCCCATATTAAACCCATATGTATGGGACTTATATGGGCAGAGAAGATAATAGCCGACACGATCCCCATGATATGGCAAGGATATGGGCAGTAGATGGAATTTGTATGGGCAAAAATAAGGCAAATTAACAGGAATATGTGTATCATTCACAATCATTGTTTAGATTAATAAGACTGCATGGCCTATGCTTTAAGAGCTCACTAAGGCACATGGGAAATATATTTAATGCTGTCCGATCCAGCGTAAGCGCAAAATTTGTTCAACCCAAACTTCAGGATCACGGACTATGCTAATAACTGTGTCGAAAATTGAAAATCGCTTTGTTTGGTATATTATATGTTTGAAACATTTTAAGATTTTGAAACAAGTCAAAACAGCGAAGAAAAATCATCCAGACCACGGCGCATGCTATACCGACTTGTACGTTTATACTTTTGTCTGATACCAAGCTGATGTCGAGGCGCCGGTATAACCATGCAGACTTAATTTTCCAACGGAACTCGCGGTGCCTTCATCCGCCTGCATGGGAGGTCAGCTACAGGGATCCAAAGCCACGAGGGAACACCGTCGTGCATTGCGGCTAATTGAAATGCCTTCACAACTCGGTAAAATGAGGATGACGAGGTTCACAAGAAGTTGACGTAACTCGCGATTGTCAATTCTCAGGTTCAAATTTGGCGAGAGTTGGCGGTCAAGCGTGAGCGTAATTGAGCAACTCTCATGTTCTTGAGCAACTCTCGGGGGGGGGGGGGGGGGCGACACAGGGACAAATATACCAATGTATCATTAAAATATCAATAAAATATATTTAAAAAACTCTCATGTTCCCATGCGCTCACATACTCGTTTGATCGGCGCTTAAACAGTACATTAAATAAATACGCGTGCTCAAAATACATCATGCAAATATTGCGTTACCGTTCAAAAGTACTGGAAAGCCACTGGGAAAATGTGCGTCCTAATGCTTCTTCGCATTTGGTGGGTTACGTTTGTTATTATTAAAATTAGATAAATAAACTGTATCTAGAGTACAATCAAATTTCATTAGCCTCGCCATCCGAATCACAGGTAGCCCAAGCACTGTTTATGGCTATTTTATAAGTTTGTATGGGATTTTTTTAATCTAGCTTTTCGATAAACATACTGTAATAAAATGAATAAAACTTACCTGACGTCTATCTGTCTCTTGGCTGCCTGTCAGACTAAAAAGAGCTTGGGCTTCCTGTGCTCGAACAATTGATCGATATTTGAAGTCCCGGATAGTGACTTGATTCCTTATTGGCTAAAACTTGTATTTCAAAATTATTGTCGGTTTCACAGTTCGTGTGGATGTGAACAGATAAGAGGCGAGAAGACCAACAAATCAGCCTTCATACCTTCAAATCAGCATTTATAACTAGATTCTATTGCTAGAAAGACTAGAGTAACTGATGCTACTGAGAGACATAAACTATGTTGTGGATAAATCGGTGAAGAACCGCCGGGAAGGCCGAAGCCGAAGGTAAGCATTCATACTGCAACGTGTCTAGTTCATGTCGTGTACAATCTCACAAAGCTTTCATTGTAATTCAGTTCATCAGTTCGCTAATTCTTCTCATTCTGTCGAAGAAATAGCCGGTTTGTAATCTTAATTACGAACGATTCTTTAGATCAGAAAATGGGACTGTCAAAATGCTCCTCGAGTGACTGCATGGCTCCGACTGCATCAGTGCATGCGTGTTAAAATATCGAAGCTGCTTTATAAATATTAAGAAAGCTCCAGTTGTATTTCTTATTATATTTCTTCCCAGGCCTTTAGTTGCTCACCAAAAGCTTTTGTATTGTATAAATAAACAGAGCTTCTAGATAGAGCTGTCAGTCCTGTGGTCAACTAAAAGTGCCTTGAGTTCATGATCAAGTCAAATATTACATCACTCATCAGGCCAAATTAAGTCTGGTCACATGCAGCTCGTTCAAGTTTTCAATGGTAAGGAAAGTACATGCACATTGTATATGGTCTCCTAGTTGACTGCAGAATACCCTGGCACCCCTTCTAAACTGTGCAAAATTTCTCCATTATAGCTAGCTCTGGTGTATTTAGACTCATTCTATTCATGAATGATTTTGTGGTGGTTAGGGTTTTTGATTTTTTTGGGGAAGTTTTTAGAAGGTTTGTATGAGGTTTGAGAACATGCATTATTAATGAACCTGCAGTGGCAGGGTATTCTGCATTTACCGGTAGCCCAAATAAAGGTTTAGAAGTCAGGCATCAATTTAGCAATATAAATAATAGAGGTGTACATGTATGTGGTTCTCAGGTTACACTTGCATGACTTTATAATTTTAAATACATTGTAGCTAGGTTTATTATAAGTACAGTAATACCATGACAAGAGGGAAATTAGTGATTAAATTTCCCTGCAAGCCAAGGGAGAGTTTGTTGAAGTCCCGAGGCTGCTTCAGCCGAGGAACAGAACAAATCTGTGAGAAGTTTAGTTTTCTCTGCCTAAACTAAAGATGCCGTAGTCGAGTAGCTTTCGAAAATGTTTTACTGCTCGATTGAATGACCTACTAGCTGTGTTGTTTTTGAGAAGAATAGCTGTAAAACACAATGTAATTATGTGCTTGACTAAATATTTAAAGGTCATGCATTATGGTTTTAAGTATCCCACAAGGAAGAAGCGGGTTTGAGAAATATGAGAAGAATGTGCAGATTGAAATACGTGATCCCACATGGATTAATTACGTTTAAGGTTATGATGAAGTCGGGTCAGTTTGGGTTCAAATTTTTCAACTGGGAGCACAGGGCGTAAGTCGTGCCAGAGGGGAGCAAGAGTTGATGCTTTTCACCCTCTCATGTCCAGCCTGCATTGTCTTCTAGTTTTTCCTCTTTACGATGCAAGCGAAAATTAGAAATATGCATTGTTCTTGCAGGGAAATTTCTAAATTTCTTAATTGTTGAAGACAATGCATATTTCTAAATTTTCCTTGCATTTGTAATGAGCCAGGGAATTTAGAGATTAAATGTGTGTGAAGAAACAAAGGAATCCGAGGCGATCATGGTATTATCATAATTATGACCTGTAAGCTTAAGGGTCCCTGCATGATTTCCTTTCAAAACTATTTACAAAAGTCATGTGATGGGGGCTTTACATATTTGATGTGAGCCCAACCCCTGCTAGATTTTTTGCTTGAGAAGCTTCAGTATTTTGGCCGAATGAATCTCCTAACACCCTAATCTCACGCTTAGACTCTGCACGGGCAGAGGAACTCGGACTCAGATCCCTCGCATGCTTGCGGCCTAATCCCCTGACTACATCATTGTAGTTTCTAATATGAGAAGGGAGGAAACTAAAGTCACATGATGGCTTGATAATCGCCACACGAAACATTGAATGGAAGTAAAATTACAGAAAATCGAAAACATGAAAATCAGAAACAGAATTCTTTTTTGGTTCGGTTATTTTTCAAATATTTGTAAAAGCGATATCTATGTGTTTGTTTCTTTGACTCAGATTTTCATTACATGTAATTTATAAAACAGACGAATAAATTCTGTCAGTTATGATTGCTGAAAAGAAAACTGAAAGAAACTATCGAAGCTGAAAATCAAATTCCAGTTCTAGAAGCATTATATTCAAATTAGTATATTAGCAAGAATTCTTCAGGCAACTTTGAGAACCATTTCAAATGCCAATGGCTCACATGAGTTTGCAAGGATTTCTTGTCAAGAGATTGTAAACAAGACAATTAAAAGAACATTCAAAAGTAAACTTTGCTTACTTGAGCTACTTACCTGAGCTACATGTACTTGCTTTATGTCAAAAAACAAATAAAAAATATCAGGACACACAGTTCTTCACACGCACTAATAGAGAAACAAAAATTAATTTTAGTTGCTGTTAAGGAGGTGTTGCTATAGTTTGTCCAAGAGGGAACTTTCCCCTCCATGACAAAATTTGGCATAAAAGTTTTGATATTTCCAAAACAGTCCAAACAAAATTCACAATATTTTATAAACTTCTGAGTTCAAGTTCAATACAACTATATAAATGGAAAATATTCTGAACTGCAAGTTTTCTTCGTTCTATTTCAATAATAACAAGTGTGATGGAGGGGAAAATTATGTCACGGAGGGGAATTAAAACTTTAAAAGCTGTTTAAATTACTTAGAAATTGCATAAAATGTGTAATTTTCATACATTGTACCCAAATCAGATAACTGTAACCTCTGCGCATGCTCATAGCAGCAAATTGCATTGTAGGCAAAAGTTCATTTGAGCATTCTCATAGCAGCAATGCATTGTGAGCAACCTTTGCCATGTGCTCCATGTAAGTGTAACTACATGTAGTATCATAGATTGACATCTACAGCCTTATTGTTCCCAGTTTATGTTCCCAGGATAATTACATAATGTTATATTGTAAGATAAATTAATATTCCAGTGGGATTAATTAAGACAAAATTGTTGGTTATCACAGCACGAAAAACGAGATTTAATCAAGGTTAAAGGCACCGTAAAGGCGACTTAAATCAAGGGTTTAAGCTCCTTTACGCCACCTTTACTGTTCGTAAAGTTGAACTTTAAGTGAACTTTACGCATTGACTTAAACCTCACTTAATGAAACACTATCTTTAAGCCAATATTTCCATGCTTAAAGGTGGCTTAAAGTTCGTTTAAACACAACTTAAATACTCCAGAAAGTTTACTTAAAGGTCTATAAAGATCACTTTAAGGTAAGTATAAATGATAAATATTACTTAAATCTTGCGTAAACCCATGGACTGAAATATTGAATAATAATCATTTGCATTGTATTTATCCTGACTTTATATATTATAATAATAATATTAAAATAATATTATCTACCATAAACCACCGTGAACAATAAACCACTGCAGTTCTTTTATTTGAATGATTTTATTTCATTCAAAGTTACATGTAATCTAAAAGGTAACAAATTTTAAAATAAATTACTGTACAATGTATATATGTATATAAATTTTCTGGCAAAAAACATTAACATTCTGATTTTCCTCTCAATGAAGTTCACCAATAAGGTGTATTTTTAATTGTGTCCTAGTAAAATTTCTTAAAATTGCCACAAATATTGTTAGCTTGCCCAATAAAGTTAATAGTTCATGCAAAGAATGTATTGCAAAATTTGAACAGAAAAATAATACCATATGATAAATAAAAAATTCTTATACCACATGACTCAAGACTAAATACATTTTCCAAAACAATATTCATTTTTCCTGCGCTCTATTTTTGGGTGTTGAATGGGCCCTTGGCTCTACTAAGGAAAGTGACGTCTGGGAAGGTTGGCGTGCAGCCCAGTTAACAACAACATTTGGCAACCCCCTGTTTGAAGGACTTGTGTGATTCCTTCTGGGGAGAAAGCTCCTTCTTGACCTGGGAGGGAGCTTCTTCAGATATTCAGCATCTAGTTCTTCCTTGACTTTTCTTAGTCGTGTCCTCTCCCAGGCCAATTTCTTTGTGAGATATCCCTTCAGGTGGGTATTTCCATCCTCATCCTCAGATAAGTCGCTCTCATCAGAGCTAGTGTATTCGGGGGTGAGCACCTTTCTGACTGCATCTTGGACCTTTAGATCAGCCTTCATTAATGGCAACATTTCCAGTCTTCTTTGCAGCTTCTATAAAGGAAAGAACCTTTCATTATTTTACAGTTTACACAATTAATATTTATTTATTAATAACCACAAGAACAACCATTGCACTTCATTGATAGTATTTAACTAAAAACTAACACAAAGCCAATCAACATGCCAAATGTATGTAATTCAGGCAAGGTTAAACTCAGACGGGTGTAGACTAGGCCCCGGTTGCACGAAAGGTGGTAAATAGTGCTATCCAACGGATAAGTCCTATCCAATGGATAATATTTATTGGATAACTGCATCATTTTATCCGTTGGATAGTTGCCTTGGTTGCCTGTGACAGCTTTGCCACTTGCCTGCTAGTTCTAGGCACCAACCTCCCATTTCTTACATCGCTGAGTTTAGGGTTGAGGAAGAGACTGGGACCGAGTCAATAAATATTAATCTTATCAAGAAACAAAACCCCACCATAAGATAGAAAACACAAAAATTAGTAAATTTTCCAAGTTTCAGAATGTTTGTTTGGACAAAAATACTAGCCGAACAAGCAACAATTTTATATCGTTGAATAATGTGACCTTCAAAACATCTTGTCTGGTTGGAAAATAATTGGATGTCAATCAGACAATCTAGGCATGTGCAGCCTTTAACCAATCCTGGCTAATCTATTTTGATTGACGGCCGTCTAGACTAGATCAAGTTTGTCTGAAAGCATTGTAATTTTCAGGGTCACACTTTAATGATAATGGTTGTAATGCACGTAAAAATAAAATAGAATGTATGGTTTTAGTATTTGTCCAAATGATCTGACACTTGGTACTAATTTTGAGGTAATCTTTCTTGTTGTGGGACTAGTTTTTTGAAAAGACTGAAATTTACAATCAGCTCCAGTCCCTCACTCAACTCCAAAATGGCTAATAGTAAAATGCATTAGCATGTGTTTTCTCATTTCATCAAAAAATAAATACAATGAATAATTATACACAAGGGGATGATCAGATGGTCTGAAACAATGAAACAACATTGAGGGAGGCTAAACAGGGACAATCACTGGTCCTGATTACATGTAGGTTTCCTTCAACACCAGACAATGTAGCCAAACTATTGCAAGTTATAGAAACCTCAAACTCTGATTATTTATCAGGTCCAAGTGATACTGCCCTTGTATGTACAATTTTAAGTGTTTAATTGAACTTACATCTCTTGATCTCCCTTGTCTCCTACAAGTGGTCTTATGTGCCTCTGTGGCCTTCGTTACTTTGCGATGTTGTTCATCGCATTTTGTCTTGAAGTAGGTAGCACCAGCACCTTAAATTAGATAAAAGAATGAGAATGATTCCTGAGTGATACATAAAAATGAAACCGAATAGGAAGGGAAATGTACATTCCAATATTTTAATAGACCTTTTTCGAGATGCGATAACTGCTTTCAATAGTATAGCGGGCGGACATCATAGCGAGGCAATTTCGGGGAGCGTGCGGAAATTGGCATTATTTTCAAATATCTGCCTTTTTTTGAGCAATGCGCACGGAAGATTTTTAAAAATAACGCTTATTTCCACGCGCACTGCCCAAAATTGCCTCGCTATGATGTCCGTCCGCGATATTTTGACATCGGTCATCGCATCTCGAAAAAGGTCTATTGATCTAACATTATGACGTCACTTCAAAACAATCTATTGTTTAAACGCTAAGGATCATGGTTGAGAGAGGGGGATAAAAGAATCAATGATTACAATATCTGGAAACTAGCCAATTTGAAATCAAGCACACATCAGCAGACCAGATTTAGTTCAAATTTCTATTGTTATTGACGATTCTGTCCCCCTCATAAACAAGCCATGACATCATAATGTTATAGGGCAATTAAAATAGTACTGTGATCATTATTATTAAAATGGCTCAGAGGTCGTGGCTAGATGGGATTTTTTTGTGGTCGGCTATTCTAAAGTTATTCCAACATTAATTATACCTTGTTGAAATTTGTGTTGTGAAACATGCTATAAATTTAGATATACCTGTTAATTGTGCATTCGTCCATGGACACTTCCCTTGCCCTCCATGCTCTTGAACAACGGAATGAGCTACTTCTTGACAAGTAGCTTGGTTTACATCGGACCCAAAACTATGGAAAAGAGAAAAGCAAGGAAAATGATTAGTAATAGTATCAATAAACTGAATACATAAAAATAAAAATTATTATTATTATTGAAGAAATAGAAAACGTGTGCATGTGCTCTGACAGGGATAAGTGTTAGAAGCATGATGCGCCTCAGCCAATCAGAGTGCTAGTTTTACAATAGTTATTTTATATTATAATAATAATATTATAAATAAGGTTTAAAACACTTTCAATAATAGACAATAAATTTGTTTCGAACATAGAATTTATTATTTTACCTAGCTTTCGGGCATTGCCCATCTTCAGGGTCTGATGGATTATAAGTAATTTATCAGATCCTGAAAATGGATAACAATGCCTGAAAGCTATGTAAAAATTATAAAAACAAATTCTAGGCTGAAGAAACATGTTTGTTGTCTACAATGAAACCAACCTACAATAACACTATCAAACTTTCAATAATAGTTTGGCACAAAATTTTCTAAATAGAGAAATTAGGGGACACCTGAAGGTTGACTTGCCTGCCAGGACGATCCTAGCACTAGAGTGAAGAAATAGAAAATGTGCGCCTGTGCACTTATAGAGCACGCGGGGATTGGCAGAACACGAGAGAAGTGTTAGGAGAAGCATGATGCGAAGCAGAGTGCTTCTCAACACTTCTCGAGTGTTCCGTCAATCCCCAAGTGCTCTAAACTGCACATGCACAATGGACAAGGTTTCTATTTATTTTATAAAATACTCTTTATAAAAGGCTACAAATGCATGTGCACTGTGCTCTCATCAAGCACGCGCTCAGCCAATAAGAATGCTAAATTTATGATAGTGTCCTGTTCTCATGTAAACAGGGCATAACTTTTAATTCACTATGAAAACAGCAAATTATATAATAAAACAAATCTAATAATAAATATACCTTTTATTCACAGCAAATCCCTTAAAGTCATCTTTTTGCAGCAGTGCAGTGTAACACGTCCTGAATGATTTCTATAACAAAAGCAGAAATACAATCAGAATAGAACAAGGAGTGGCCGCGTAGCACTAATAGATAGATAAAGATGTAGAAGGAAAGTTGTAGTACAACTTTGCTTCTACATCTTTAGAAAGACAATCATATTATGATTATGCATAAAAGTATCAAGCAAAGTGTGGAATGGGCTCCCTGTGGTAGCGTCACTTGAGCACATGGCATTGTGACTTGTGTTGACATTTCGCACCTTTTAGCCACGAAGGTACCTATATCGTCAAACATATGAATCAAAACGTAATTTCAACCGCAGTATCTTAATATTCTCAAGTGAATATAACTGAGAAAGTGTTAGGATTCTACTAGACACAAAATATACGCAAGCAGTATCGAGTTACTGCACGATTTTAGTACGCGTCACTCAGCCTCAAGCTTAAATAAATATGTAATACAGAGAAAAATAATTTTACCCGAAGGTTGCAAGCAACACCTTACTTACCCGACAAGTTGAAGGGATAACGATCTTCTGTGTCTTTCTTCGTTTGGTTCTCGATGGCTTGTCTGTGTCATCTTGTCTGTTTATTCTCGATGCCATATCTTCGAGGATCTTTCTCTGTCCTTCTTCTTGCTTCACGATAGCTAGTCTTAACTTCTTATTTTCCTCTAAAGACCTTTCCAGTAGATCCACGTATTTGTCAGGGATGTTAGCTTCAGCCATTCTTGAAAATTCAGATAAAATTGTGAAGAAATCGACAACAAGCCACCAGCAACGATCAAGCAGAATGACACTCGATCGAGTGTAACCTGTCACGCTTACGTCAGGACATGGGCCTCAGGGGAGCATACGATTGGCTGAACTAGAAAATCAAGTCACTCATTGGTGGAATGATCCCGCCACAGACACTGCATGCATAATTTGAGCTAAATTACACAGAGATCTCACAAAAGTTGTCACCTCGGGTCGTCACCAGAAGTTTTCTTGTGATTTTGTTCTACCAGAAAGATTTCACCTTCAAAAGGATAAAGCAGTGTATTTCTTATTGATTATACATGTGCTTTAAGCTGTGTAAATGAATCCATCGATATGTCCTCGCGATCACGAAATCGAAAATACTTGTGTGGCCATTGTGATGAATATCTTTTACGAATTACGTATTGGAGACATCGGAGATCTTTCTATGATCCAGATACGCAAACGTGGACCTCCAAAGCAAATGTTTTGCAAAAGAAGAAACGAGACAAAGCCCAAGACCGAGGTAATTTTACCTCAAAGCATGAAACGTCAACTGCATCGTTCACCGGCATCTTTGACAATGACACAAGCACGTCAGATGAAGACTCGGACTTTGACTTTGCAAACGGTAGGTATTACGATTATTTTGTATGAATATATCGCAAGAAAATTTGAAAATAGATGTAGAAGATGTTTTTGCTAGTAATCAGCCAAGTCTGTTCTCGTTTCCTTCGATGAAAACGCGTACTCGTTGCTATGGCAACCTGAAAGAATCTCTCAGTCTCAGGAATAAATAAATGAATAATGAATGAATTAGTATACTTATTGGTTTGTCTCACGATGTAGACAGGAGTCATGTCTCCCAAGACTTTGTTACTTCAAATCAATAAGTATAATTCATTTGATATTATTGTCTACTTGGACCAAGCATTGTGCTGTGCAGACTTTGCAAGGTTTGTTGTATGGAAACATGCCATGAGATTTGCTATGAGACCATCACTACACATATACATTAATTTATAGAGTCGTTTTCATATGAGTGGGTAACCCCCCAGGTGGGAAGGGGGGGTGGGGTACTTGACTCGTGTTTGGGTATGGGGGTGCCGCTGAGGGTTTGAAACCCTGACCCTGTGTAGGACAAAAAAACTAAAATACCTACCCTTTTTAGGACAACACCCTGTATTTTAGGACCCTGTTTAGGACAAAGGAGAAAACACATACTCTTGTTTTACACAATTTTGATCTGGTGTTGACAGATGACCTGCTAAAAACTGGCAAACGTCTCTGATCTCTGATTACTAAATACTGTATACTGTATTTTTAATGACGACAATCGTGCAACCATACCCTGTTTAGGACAGGTTCAGACCCTGTTTAGGACAGACTCGCATAAAATTATATAACCTGTTCAGGACTGTGCGGTTATCTATCATGTATTAAGTTACATATCATGTGATGCCTGATATACATGTACATAGACCACAAGGTCACATGTAATGATTTAGTATGAGACTCATGCTTATGGAATAAACACGTATACACATCATTTACTCCTAACAGTAGTTAATATAACCTAGGAAACATTACAGGACAGTGAGGCCAAAAACCATACTCTATCCAGTGGCACATCCCCGTACAGGCCATATATGGGAGTGCCCCCCCCCCAAAAAGGGGAACCTACGGTACTGTGACACTCAAATGGCTTTCTTTCTGGACCAATCAAAAAGCATGCAGATGCATCTCATCCAATCAAATTCTTTGAATACGGCACGGCACAGAACGGCCGTAAATTTCCCACTCATACGAGAACGCCTCTATTCTATCTTTATGGTGCAGTCTGTGCTCAACAGTGTGTATTTGCATACTCCTGTAGTTGTAATTTTACTGTTTTACAAAATGTAGGTCCAGACTGAAGTATGCGAAACATTAACTAAAGTGTGGTCATAATTTTAATAGCATCATAGAATAAACTTATATGGTCCTAATCTTTTGTTTTATTTTTAATTTCTACAGCTGAAGTTTCATCACCTGAAGTTGATGAACTGCCCCAACAAGATAACCAGGACAACTATTTTCCAAATGTTGTAGATAGTGACATGGTAAGTTTAGTTATCCATGTCAGAGATACAATGTAGTTACTGAGCAAATTCTGTGATTTGTTGCAACCTTGGCTTTGACCATTTTTAAAAATCTGCAGCACACACTGTTTTCAAAGTTTTGAAAAAATTGCCCGAGTCGCTAATAATAATAATAATGTAGGTACCATAAATGCTCGAGTTAGCGCCCAGCTTCAAATAAGCACCTCCCTTCGTATTTGCACCCCCCCCCCCCCCCCCAAGGCTGAAAATATTAAATAAGCGCCCCCCTTCTAATAAGCGCCCCCACCTCTCCCCCAAGAAAGAACAAATTACTAAATATACGGTATACATATATTTTTAAAGTCAAAATGGCTCAAGCGTACCCCCGTAGAAGCCATTAATGAATTTATTATTCGAATATTGAGTTGATTATTCACTCTGACTCCAAACTTGAAAATAAATTATCTACTTGAATTTTGATTGGATTCTTCAACAATTGCCATGCAGAGGTAGAAAAACTCCTGGGAAAGGCCACCACTTAGAATTTTAGTTGTGAAATGAATGTGAAGTTTGAATTATTCGATTTAATATTATGAAAACTCGAAGAGAATAGTCAACTCGATATTCAAATATAATGAAATCATTAATGGTTTCTAGGGGGGTACGCTTGAGCCGTTTTGACTGTAATGAATATGTATAGCATAATAGTACAGATGTTCTTCAAAGACCTTTAAAGTCGTAAAAACGAAATAAGTGCCCCGGCCCTGCATTCCTCTGCCGACATGGCTTCTGGGTTTCCAGAACAGGCTTAGGACACACTTGTATTTCAGCATTTAAATTACTTAAAATATTTTGGTTTAGTCTGCATGGTTTTGGCTTCTAAACAAGATTCTTTATAATTTATCACAATGATGTGAGCTGCAATTCAGTATACAGTATTCAGTATTCACAAGACAACCTTTTTTGAAATACATGTAGCTGTATAGCACCTTTAGAAGTGTTTTACAAATACTTTGTATGATACAAAAGTATGGTACTACTGTACACAGTTTACAATTATTGTGAAGGCTGTAAGTAAGAATTGATGCCTGGCTGTTGTACTAGGAGACAACCCCATACTCTTTTTAAATAAAACAACAGGTTCTTTTATGTCCTCTTAAATACTGGTTACATTTGGAACAAATAATCTTTACTGTTTGTGGGTGTCAGTCAGTTGACCTACACATTTGTGCATGTACTTAAAATACAATATAGCCTGTGAACATTTAGTCTCTCCAAAGGGAAGGGAGGGGTAGGAGGGGAAGAAAGGGGAGGGGGTAGGAAGGGAAGGAGACTGGGCAGGAGGGGAGGTTCAAGTCTACTCCTCCCCCTCCCCCCTCCTTCCCAGTCCCCTTTCCCCTCCCCTTCCCCTTGTGGGCCTGTTGACAGGCTAATACAATATAATGTTTTTTCAATTTGTTTTCTAAATAGTGTCTTTCATTTTTCTTAAAGGACAATGATATAGACTCTCAAAGTGGTGATTGTGCTAGCTCTTCATGTGAAAGTGATGGTGAATCATGGCATGAGCATAGTGCTGACCTTCTACAAGATGTATCAGAAGAAGAGCCACTTCCACAACCAAGACAGGATAAAACAAAGTTAAAAATCATACATTCACTGCTTCAATGGCTACTGTACTTTATTCTTATATGGCAAACAACATGCAAGATAAGTGACAATGGAGTAGAATGGATGTTGCGTTTTATGTTCCAATGGTTACATACAGTAGGACTGGCATGCAACAGTGAATTCCTGAGTAAAATGGCAGTAATGTTTCGTTGCTCCTTATATCTTTTGCGTCAGTTCCTGAAGTTTGATCGTGATGACTTCACCAAGTTTGCTGTATGCCCAAAGTGTTGCACACTGTATCATCTTGATGACTGTACTGTTTACATTGGTAACCAGCTGGTGTCAAAAACATGTTCTGTGAAAGCATTTCCAAAAGGTCGTACAAAGGTGTGTGGTGCAACGTTGGCCAAAAAAGTAACTCTTGCAAGTGGCAAGATCTGCTTCTACCCACATAAAATGTATTGTTTTAGTAGTATCATAAATCAACTTGAAACACTGCTCCAAAGATCTGGAGTACCAGAAATGTGTGAAGAGTGGAGGTCAAGGAATTTAGAAGATGGAATTATGACAGATATTTATGATGGAGCTGTGTGGAAAGAATTTCTAAAGTACAAGGGTCAAGATTTTTTAAACAAACCGAGAAATCTTGCATTTGGAATAAACGTAGACTGGTTTCAACCATACAAGCACAGAAAGGACAGATCAGTTGGTGTGATATATTTAGTTCTTTTAAATCTTCCACGGCAGGAACGTTACAAGTGGGAAAATGTAATTGTTGCTGGCATTGTTCCTGAATTAAATAAGGAGCCAAAGTCTTTAAATCCTTTCCTTAAGCCAATAGTTGATGAGCTAAATACTTTATGGCGTGGTGTAAGATTACAGAGCAGCACAAGCAAGATTCCGCTAGTATACAGAGGAGCACTTATCTTTGCATCTGCAGATATACCAGCTTTACGGAAATTATGCGGCTTTAAAGGACACTCTGCCCATCGTGGATGCTCGAAATGTTTCAAATTATTTCCAAGCACTTTTGCAGAACCAACTGATTATTCTGGTTTTGACAGAGAACATTGGCCTCCCCGTGACAACATTAGTCATAGAAGACATGCACAGAAGGTTAGAACTGCTCCAACAAAGACAAAACATGAAAAACTTGCTAAAACCTATGGACTTTATTATAGCACTCTCCTAGAGCTGGAATATTTTGATGTCATAAAATTTTCGGCCATTGATCCTATGCATAACTTGTTCTTAGGGACAGCCAAGCACATGTTTAAAATATGGATTGCAAAGGGTTTTTTGACTCCTCGCTCACTTAAGCTAATGGAAGAAAAAATTAAAGCATTTGATGTTGCAACAGGTTATGGACGATTACCTAGCAAGATATCATCAAACTACGGCAGCTACACAGCATCTCAGTGGAAAAATTGGACTCTAGTGTACTCAATGTTTGCACTAAATGGACTGATTCCTGATGCCCATCTTAGATGCTGGCAAACATATGTGTTGGCGTGTAAATACTTGGTCAGCCCAATTGTCAAAAAAGTTGATATCATCAAAGCTGATTTCTTGTTTCTGAAGTTTGGTAAAGATGTACAACGACTGTATGGCAATGAAATAATCACACCAAACATGCATCTGCACTGCCATCTGAAAGAGTGTGTGATGGATCTTGGCCCAGTACATGTATTTTGGTGCTTCAGCTTCGAACGATTTAATGGGATTCTTGGAGCCACACATCTCAATGGAATGTCAATTGAGATACAGTTAATGAGAAAGCTGTTGGCGGGACGATATGTGTGGAACGTAGAGTTTCCTAAAGAGTTTGCAGAGAACTTTGTGCAATTCTTTGATGACAAAAAAAAGACTGTGATTGAAAACTTTAATGCACTTAATGCTACAAAGTTATTCAACGCTGCAACTTGTTACAATTTAGGAGAAGTGAATTGGAGTGATTTGAGATACTTAATACTACCAAATTCGTACAAGCTTGTGGCCATAGACTCAGATGATTTGCAACTTTTACTTTATTGTTATAAAGTTATCTATCCACACAGCAATATATCTTTGTCATCACTAGCCTTGTGTGCTCGCAAATATCCCCGAGTTTCTCTTGGAACTGAAACATTTGGTTCCAAAATGGATAACAGAAATCTGCGTTCGTCAAGAGTTTTGGCTTCATGGTCAGACGAAAATGGTAACATTAACCCTTCAGCAGACGTTAGACCTGGCCAAGTGAACTTTTATATCAAGCATTGTGTAGATATAGACAATGTCCCTTGTGAACATGTTTTTGCATGCGTTTGGTGGTACAGTCACGATGAGAGAAAGGACCATTTCAAGAAGCCCATTCAAGTATGGAAGCTCAAGACTTTTGATAATCCTGGCCCTTCAGTATACTTACCAGTTCAGCGTATACTGCAAACTTTTGCTTGTTGTGAATCCGTGGAGATTTCCGGAGAAAAGAAACTTGTATTAAGTCCAATTCCAAGATTGTATTATTAAATTATTATGAGTGGAATTCAAGCAACACTTCTACAAGTAAAAACTTGTATTACACAGTACTAATGCATGGACCTTTGAAGATGCATGTCATGTGTATTTGCGCTAAAAGTATATAAGTGGCTACATTGTACACTGAAGTTTACGGTATTGTTTGATTAATGCTTTTTATCTTTACGAGACTTATAAAAGTAATAAAAGAATTACAAAACAAAATGGATTAATGTTTGCGTAAAAGTAGCGTAAAGTTAATTAAACACTAATTTACGTTCAACTTAATGACCACCTAATTCTTGTGTAAACATGACATTATGCCACATTTAAGTGAACTTGTAAATCCAACGTAAAGCCAAGTTTACGTTCTATTTAAGTTAAGCGTAAATCTACCGTAAAGTTCACACTGGACTTTACGCTATCTTTACGTTCACTTTATGCCGTGAGTGCTTAAAGCTGAACTTTACACAGCTTTAAGTGCGTTTAAATGCAGCTTAAAGTTATATTAAGAACTTTAAGCTGCTTTAAGCTAAGCTTAAATTAGCTTAAATCTCGTTTTTCGTGCTGTGTATGTTTTCATTCACTGATTCAAAATGTCCTCATCGCCAGTCAACTGGATACTTGAAGACTTGAAAATAATATTTAACTTTCCCAAATCACTCTTAGATTCCACTAGCAGAGGCACAGATGATCAGTCTATACACAGTAGTACAATAATTGGAATTTGCCTCCCGAAAGTACAGTAAATACAATTTTGCTTTTGTCTCTTCTCACGACTGATGTCACTAATCAATTGTTCAAGGTTGTCAGTCATCTCAGCGAAATTACTTCCGTTCCATGTATCGTGCGGTGAACATCGAGCCATTTGTCGAAAAATCTTGTACTCCTATTTTAGTGTTTTGAAATGAATCATTTCATTAAAACATTGGCTAGCACCCCTCTCTGAAAAGGAAAGAATTGTTGGTAGCAAAAAAAATCATTTGTCGAAACGGGACCTGGTTATTTCTTACTCAATTATACACTTGAATTTAGTTTCCTCCCTTGCTACTTTCTAACTACATGTAGTTACCATGCGAGATCTGAGTCTGAGTTCTTCTGCCCGCACTGACTTATTTAAGCCCAAAATTAGGGGTGCTAGGTTACACTGCCAGTGGTCAGATTCATTTGACTGAAACTTCTCTGTTAAAAAGGCAGCATATAAACGGTTGTACTACATGTAATTAGGTAGGGTTTTCATTATATTAGGAGCCAGTAAACTGGTAAACATTACTGCTGCATGGTTGTTAGGACCATGCAGTAATATTATTGTTTGCTGCACCATTCTTCATTTCCCTCATATTGCCATATTTCAGTAGCATTAAACCCTCCTGAAGGTGGATAATTAAACATAACTTTTAGATTTTAATTTTCTTTCAGGTCGAGAAAGTTTACTGGAAGCACGAACCATTTTAGTTTATAAGAAGTCATAACCAAATAAAACTACACAAAGGTGATCTTCAATTTAATAGTCAAATTGACAAATTGAATTAGTGAATTAAGACCTGATCAAAGCCTGGCATGTATATTTTTATATTAATTAAGCTAATATGAGGCACTATTTGTTGTTATTGTTCATCACAAAATTGTTGAGGGCTTATGTGCTAGTTTTAAGAACATCAAATTTCCAAAGGAAACTATCAGCCGATAGTTCCAAGACAAACCCAGTCTGTTTGTCGTTATTGTTCATCACAAAATCGTCTTCCGCTCTCAGCGGGCACTGATAGTTGGCATCCACGGATGATAACTATGACGTCACATGATCACTTTTAGCTTATAGTGAGTGCATGCCAAAATTTTCTGGTGAACTATAACGCCTTATAGTTTGCATCCATGGACGACATCTATCACGTCTAGTGATCGGTTTTAGACAATGAGTGTGCACCAAAATGTTGTGCTGAACTATAACAGGCGGTAGCACCCTGAGGGCGGAAGAGAATGTTGTAATGAACAATAATGACAAATAGTGTGTCTGTCTCCGAACTATTGGCTGATAGTTTCC
Source organism: Actinernus sp. WN-2022 (assembly GCA_030867875.1). NCBI lineage: Eukaryota > Metazoa > Cnidaria > Anthozoa > Actiniaria > Actinernidae > Actinernus > Actinernus sp. WN-2022. Next base: position 14,230,584 of record JAOWCC010001751.1, read on the forward strand.
CTTGGAAATTTGATGTTCTTAAAACTAGCATAATTTTATAAGCCCTTGAACTGCGTCCTCGGACTTATAGTTGGTTTCAGAACATGAAATTTCCATGGGAAACTATTTAACAATTATTCACCAAAGTGAGCCACTTGTTTTAGTAATAAGTATATACCACACATTAGTGAATAGTCAGCACCAAATAGTTATATTATTTTCTGTCAATTGGACAAAAACTTGTGTAAGGTGATCACTGCTTTGCTCGGAGCTGAATATGAAATCTTATTCACTGTTTGATTATTAGCCAATCAGAGCATGCGAAGAGCACTATTCACTGGTGTGGTATACACTAATAGCCGATAGTTCCTCAACAGATGCACTATAAAGGTTCCTTGATGGACACACTATATTTGTATAATAGTGCCTGCCCATCATTTGATCAATATCCAATCAGAATTTGAGAGAATTTCCTGGTGAACTATAATGGCTGCAGATACATGTATATGAAGTTAGTGAGGGAATTAGCCCTGAGTCAACTACATTATCACACTTATCATAGAAAGCATGCAAGATCATCAAGTCTGTTAATTTAAGCATAATAAAGCTACACTGTACATGTATATGGTTCTTTCCAACATACAGTAGATTCGATTTATATACAATTATATATATGTTAGATCTTCTTCAACTCAATATTAATAAGTCATAACTTATTATCTAGTACAAGCGGCTTGATTCATACATTAAACACATTTTAAAGTAACTGCCTGCATGCTTATAATCACGGAAAATGGCACATGCAACTTGTGTATTAAATACCAACGAAAATAATGCTTGGTACAAGATTGTAACAGTGTTTAGAACAACAGTACTTTGTATATTTGCTGTTGAAAATATAAAACGTACTGTACAGGTATGTCACAAACTTTAAATATAGTAGTTTGATGCACTCATAAATTTATAATAATTTTCTTCTGTGTAATACATGTTAGACATCTACATGTATGTGTTTATACCATGGCATCAATGAAAATAAAGACATTGTTAATTGAATTATGGTTGAGAGTTCTAATATTTATATGAATTAAGACATGGCAACTGCATGTACTTGTACAGCAAAGGATTAGGTACATTGCACAGCTGCTAGAGTATACTGGGGGTGGGAATCAAAACAATTTATGGATATCATGGGTACATTTTTGTATGTTACTGCATCATGACATGGGTATTGTATGGAGAATGTATGGTAATGATGTGGGTATGGGAACTGTATGGTAATGACATGGGTATTGTATGGTAATGACATGGGAATTGTATAGTAATGACATGGGAAGTGAATGGTAATGACATGGGAAGTGTATGGTAATGACATGGGAAGTGTATGGTAATGACATGGGAACTGTATGGTAATGACATGGGTACTGTATGGTAATGACATGGGTATTGTATGGTAATGACATGGGTATTGTATGGTAATGACATGGGTACTGTATGGTAATGACATGGAAAGTGTATGGTAATGACATGGGAACTGTATGGTAATGACATGGGAACTGTATGGTAATGACATGGGCATTGTATGGTAATGACATGGGCATTGTATGGTAATGACATGGGCATTGTATGGAGGATATATGGTAATGGCATGTGTATCATGGCAAAAGTATGGGTAAGATATGGTAATGATATGGGTAAATTTGCAAGGAATGGGAATAGAATGGAAATAGAATGGAAATTGTATGGGTATACTATGTAAATGTACAGGTTTCATATGGCATTTATATGGGAAACCTATGGATTCTGTATGGGAAACGTATGGCAAGGGTGTGTTTTTTATATGGAAAAAGTCTGGGACAATGGCTTCTCCCATATATTCACCATATCACTCCCACGCTTATCCCATATGCTACCCATAGTATTCCCATTCACAACCCATGTATTACCCATCCCTAAATATTAGAAATAATTAAACTTACCCATATACTCCCCATATATGAAAACCATATGGCCATATATGGGAACCATCTGGATTTTAGACAAATCCATACTTTTCCCATATACTTTTATATGGGCAATGTATGGACCAGATATGGACCATATATGGGTTTGAAAATATTGCCATTTAGACAGCATGTAACCCATATATGGGAATCATATGGCCCATACAAATCCCATGCACAACCCATCACATACCCATATATGGAACTTGAATGGGCCCATACAAAACCCATACAAGGGCCATATATGGCCCATATATGGCCCATATCAGGCATGTTGGTAAGGGATGCCGTCAACATCACATTCAGATTTCCGCAGTCTGGATTCCTAGGGATTTGAATCAGTTAGCAGACCACTTAAGTAAATGTACAGATTGCGATGCCTGGAGCATTCAGCCACACATTTTTAGTTGGCTCGAGTATTTGTGGGGGTCCTTTTCTATAGATAGATTTGCCACAGATTACAACACCCAATGTCAGAGGTTCAATTCCAAATTTTGGAACCCAGGTTGTGAAGCAGTGGACGATTTTTCAGTCAGCTGGCATGGAGAAAACAATTGGGCCGTCCCACCTACTAATCAGATCATAAATGCCATCAAGCATTTTCAGATCTGCCGAGCTAAAGGCACCATAATCATTCCGCTTTGGAAAGGTGCTTCATTCTGGACCACTATTTGCCCAGATGGGGTGCATTTTGCTAGAATTGTAACACACTGGGTTGGTATCCCTGAGTCCAGTTTACCTTGTACAGTCAAGGGCAGGGCACACAGCAACATTTTCACAGGGGATTTCTTAACCTTTAGAATGTTAGGCTTGAGGGTAGATTGCTCTACTCATGATTTTAGATCATCCAATAGGGGATTTTGTACATCAGACGTAGGTATATGCAACGGCTGCATGTGAACCATTGGCTACTTTACAATTCTTTGTAGTACATGGTAGTTACACGGCCATCAGTTCGCCTTATACTTAATGCCCACAGGTGGCTACAATTACAGATCCACAGGTAGTTTCACATATATATGCCCACAGGTGGTCACATGTGCAAGCCCATGTATTAGCTTTCAGGTATTCACATATATATTTTCACAGGTGATCTATATACCTCTATAATGTATTTTTTCGTAATGCCCACAGGTGGCCAAGGTTTGCTGAGCAATAATACTGCAGCTACACGTCATCAAAATTATATATGTATATATACGGTACGCATTTCCTGATAGGAAGTTTTATTATATTTTTTCAGATGTAAAACTGTTCAGCTACGGATACTTTGGTAATCTGTTTGAGTCTTGTAAGGCATCCAAGGACCCAAGTATGCTACGACTAGCAGAAGTTGTCAAGAACTTTGCCTTGCATTCTAAGGCAAATGGAACTGTAATTAATTATTTTCGTTCATTCAATCGTTGGGTTAAATTTGCAGAAACCAAAGGTTTCACAGTTTTTCCCGCTAATGTAATAGATATGGCACTATTCATCGGCCAGTTGGCCCAAGATTCTAAATCAGTGCCAGTCCTACAGTCAACTTCAGCAGGCATCAGTTGGGTTCACGAACTAGTGGGGCTTCCCAATCCCATACATAATACATTTATTAAAAATATTTTAGAAGGAGCCAAAAGGCAATATTCCAAGCCTACCATAAGGAAAGAGCCTGTTTCTGTGGATTCTCTTACAGCCCTATGCAACAAACATCAGCATAGCTCAGACCTTTTAGTAGTGCGAGACGTCACTATGGCACTTCTTTTATTTGCCGGGTTTTTGCGTTTCAGCGAATTAGCCGCTCTCTGTATTAAGGATGTCGCATTTCATAGCAATTATTTTACATTACAAATTTCCCAAAGTAAAGTAGATCAGTATAGAGAAGGAAGCGAAGTTTTAATACATAGATCAGACAAGGTCACATGTCCATACTCAGCTCTTCTTAAATACATGAAATTATCAGACCTTTTCAGTACCAAAGATTCATCGTATTTCATTTTCCGTCCTTGTGTTAAATCAACACAAGGCTACAAGCTTGTTAACAAAAACAAGAGCATAAGCTAGACTAGGGCCAGGGAAACTATTCTCAGCAGGTTTAAGGAAATTACAGACATTTCTAAATTAGGATTACACTCTTTCAGAGCGGGTGGAGCAACTTTGGCTGCTAATTCGAATGTTTTGGACCGGTGTTGGAAGAGGCATGGCCGTTGGTCAACAGATTCTGCTAAGGATCGTTATGTCAAGGAATCTATACATCATAAGCTAGAAGTCTGGGTCTTTAAATCCAAACTGCCCTACATTTGCAGAGTCTATTATCCATGGTTTTTTCCTTATGTAAAGGTTAAAGATCAATCCATCTAACAATGCTCATACTATAATTGGTCATCGATGCTCCCTTTCTCAGTGTATCTAGCATGTGCAGCAGCCAGCCAAGCCTAATAAATTGTGTTGTAGTCAATTTATCGTTTTGGAATGATTATAGTGTGAACTGGATATTTTGGTACGGTTCGTAGAATAGTAGCAAAATGCTGTTCACACGGTTATTATTCTTTGAGCCATCCTATTGGCTGTCACACAATACATTGTTGTATCTGAAGCGTTGATTGGGTAACGCAAGCTTTATAAAGGTTACGCAAGGGTTTTCGATAATCTAGGCAACGCTGCTGCAAAGTCAACCTAGCGATCAATTTTAATTCATCATTATGTATTAATTAATGACAAGGTCCCAGTTACATAGTTTCTAGTAGTTAGTGGTTCAGTTAAGTTAATCAGTAGAAGTTCTTCTCCTCCAGAACTGCCTGCGTTGCATAGGGGAGGTCCAGGTTTCCTCTGAAATCAGGGGTTTTTCCTGGCTGGCACCAGGCTAATTGCTTTATAGCACATTTGTCCATCTGTGACAGTTAAATAAAGTTGTGTGGCCAAGCAGCTTCTAGCATGTGCAGCAGCCAGCCAAGCCTAATAAATTGTGTTGTAGTCAATTTATCGTTTTGGAATGATTATAGTGTGAACCTGTCATTTCGTTCTTCTTGATAATGCCATTTACTTCTGATTTAGACAAAATATTTGGCAAAATATTCGTTAAGCAAAAAATTCGTTAAGCAAAAACAAAGGAAATTAATAAAACATCAGTGTCTTTAATTCTACTAGATATTTCGTCCTGATTTACATAAATTTTCTCGGCCAAAATAAGTCGTATCGCCAAAATAACTGAAACATGACACTAGAGCCTGTAATCTTGAAATAAAGCCCCTAGTTACTTCGAATTTTGGTGATCCACTGAGACCTTAATCCCATGTCTTTACTGGGGAATTTTTGCGATGAAAGGAAAGTCCATTGTTGTAGCGTGAATCACCACTGCATTTTGTGGCACACAACAGTGGTAGCGCATTCCAGTTCTTACAATACCAGCGTCTCCTAGCGTCTCCTCGGCTATGGTAGAGTAATAGATACATCTCCTGTCATCACATAATTTTTCTAGAACATAAAGACGATTTATAGCGTGGAAGAAAAGTACATTCCAGAAGTCAGCTTCTTAGGGACGGACCATTAGATTATTGATGGGGGGGTTGCGAGAATTTTAGTTGCTCGATATTTTTTTTTCTGATTCTAGCCCTGTACGATATTTTTTTAAAGCGCCATGACCTTGCACGATATTTTTTTCTGAACTTACCTAAAGATTTTTCCAGTTATATTAATGCAATATATTTTGTACCAACAATCCTATATTTTTTTTAGCGTGACTGTTTTTTTTACATTGCACGCACTCCCGCTCGCTCAAGTAGCATTCCTGGTTGGGCCTTGGAAATTAAAGAAAGCCACATAATTAATGGCAAATGCCAAAACAAAGCATGGATATTCTGTGGCTGACAAACGGGCTAAGAAAAAAGGGGGAAAAGGACAGTCAAAGCAAGAAATCACCACATAGAGATCAGCCCTCTATCAGCAGAAGTGATGAAACACAAACTGGTACCCAAAACCTATCATTACCATTTATATTTCATATAAATATTTCAACTTGATCTATTTTTTGATCAAAAATGTTACTGTTGCATTAAGATTACCAGCAGAAGTGAAACCAGAAGAGCCTTGTGTCCGGGCCTTGTGTATAAACCTGCGAACATTTATAACCCGGATCATGTGTGCTGTACGCAATGTCGGCCGACGTATTGGTACGGCCGACGTATCGGTCGACATGTCGACCGACGGTCAGCCGATAGGCGGCCGAGGGTCGGACGAGAGTCGACCGCTACACGGCCGAGATTTGGCTATTCTGTATGTCGGCCGACATGGTTGATGATGCACCGACAGTCGTCCGATTGATCACCGACACTCAACAGCTATCGATAGTTTGCCGACAGTCGGCCGAGGTAACGGTGACTGTGATATTTTCAGCTACCGTATATGTACTTCAAAGGTTGTAGAGGCCACAACTATTAATGCTTTCGTACAAGGCTAACCTTTGTAAACTTAAGATAGCACAAACTAGCAGCTCTTTATTTATTTTCCAGCCATGCCCCTCTGCATTATACTCCGACTGGAGTGCGCGGAGTATATATTAGAACCGAGCCCTACAGTAAAAAAAAATGATGCTTATTAATAAATCGTAGCGACCCCAATATTTTCAAATGTTATTTTATGTCGAATACTGAGAGCCGGCGCGGGGTTTAAGTATCGACGAATTCATTGGGATAGCTCGGCCTATACATGCATGTGTCAGTATTAGTCGCGAACTTCAGTTTAAATTGACCCATTTATACGAATCGTTCGCTGCTTAGCTAAGCGGTGCGGCTAACTTCCTCTCGTATAAATGGCCCTATTGTTGCTACTCTATTCCAGATTCAAGGCGAAATCTCCCCTTCAGATTAAAAAAAATCGGTACCCTGTTCCAGACCAAAACGGTGCGATATAGCGATTTATATACGCAATCGATCTTGCGCGAGCGGATGTATATATGATTTTGATGATTTCTTTTGCCTCGACATCTGCCCTGCCGGGTATAGACTCTTTCACGATCCCAGGACTACTTCTGAAGGCGGCGGCGTTGCTCTCCTGGTTAGAAAACAACTCAAAGTAATCAAACAACAACTGGCTGACTACAGGAGTTTCGAGGCTTACGAAGCGCTTCTGAAATCGCCTGGAAGTCACAATTTGAGACTGGTTAATATTTATCGCCCTCCTCCGTCTGTTACAAATCGACTAAGCGTTGCCCTGTTTCTTGATGAATTCTCTACATATCTCGAGCACTTAACGCTGGTTCCTGGACTTTTACTAATAACTGGTGACTTCAATTTTCACGTAGATCGACCAAATGACTCAGACGCAAGACGATTTATGGGTATTTTGGACTCTTTTGATCTGACGCAACATGTTGTTGGACCTACCCACCGCGATGGCCACACCCTTGATTTGATCATCACGAGGGTTAACGAGGAAGGCCTGGTCTCGAACTGCTGTGTGCGTCAACGCATTTCAGATCATTTTGCAGTACATTGTGACTTGCACTTTGAAAAACCTCCGCTTCAAAGGAAGGAAATAAATTTTCGCAAGATTCGCTCGATTGATTTTGTTGAGTTTCGTCGCGAACTTGGATGCTCAAGCTTAGTATCGGATCCCTCTAACGACCTGGATGTACTTGTTGAACAATACAACACCACTCTGAAGTCATTGCTCGACGCGCACGCCCCTCTGAAGACGAGAACAGTTACCATGCGTCCCTACTCTCCATGGTATACAGAGGAGATCACATCTGAAAAAAAGAAAAGGAGATCCCTTGAGCGGCGCTGGAGGACGTCACGCCTGCCTGAGGATTATCACAGCTATGTTATTCAGTGTGATGTTGTACACAGCCTGCTCAGGACATCCAAGATTTCTCACTACCGTGATGTTATCGATAGTTCTAAGCACGATCAAAGAGTGTTATTTCAGACGGTTGACAAGCTTCTACATACTAAGTCTGAGGCTTGTTACCCTTCATCCTATTCTGACTACACCCTTGCAAATAAGTTTGCTGACTTTTTCACTGAGAAAATCGTTACCCTACGAAGTTCACTAGACTCTTCTGCTACCTCTGGGCCCCCCTCTACTGTTATTGATGACTCACCTCCTGCAAGTTGTATGCTGTCTAGTTTCAAGATCGTTACTGAAGAGCAGCTATCCAGTCTTGTTGGTTCTTCAAAAGTCAAGTCATGTGCTCTGGATCCAGTTCCAGCCTCTGTTCTGAAAGAGTGCTTGTCGGTTCTACTCCCGGCTATGGCGAAAATCGTAAACTGCTCCATTGACACTGCTGTGATGCCAGACGGTTTTAAGCTAGCTCTTTTAAATCCACGGCTTAAAAAACCACGCCTTGATTTTGAAGTTTATGCTAATTTTAGGCCTATTTCAAATTTAATTTTTATTTCGAAACTTACGGAAAAAGTCGTCGCTGTGCAGCTTGCTGACTACATTATAGATAACAATCTAGATGAGATTTTCCAGTCTGCATATAAACAGCTTCATAGTACAGAGACAGCTCTAGTTAGAGTAAACAATGACATTCTTGTAGCCTTAGACAACCATCAGTCCGTTATACTGCTACTTTTAGATTTATCGGCTGCGTTTGATACTATAGACCATGACATTTTGCTTAACAGACTAAGTTATCGTTTTGGTATCTGTGGCTCGGCCCTCTCCTGGTTTAGATCGTATCTCAGTAATAGATTTCAGTATGTTAATATTAGAGGGGAGAAGTCTTCACACCGGCCACTGGTTTGCGGGGTGCCTCAAGGTTCTGTCCTGGGCCCTATTTTATATCTGCTATATACTTCGCCGCTTGGGGATATCGTGAGGAGGTATAACATGGGTTTTCACTTTTATGCGGATGATACCCAGTTGTACCTGTCCTTTGATTCCCGAAGTGGCGAAGGGCAAGCATCAGCCGTTGGTCTAATAGAGGCCTGTGCGACTGAAATAGATGACTGGATGAGGGCAAACAAACTAAAGCTTAATAGTGACAAGTCCGAACTTCTTATTATAAGTTCGAAGTACCGCCCTCGTCCTTTACTTAATTCTATCTCGATCAATGATAACGTAGTTCAGCCCTCAACGTCAGCTAGGAATCTAGGTTTTATAATGGACAATAGTCTAACTCTCGAAAAACATGTTAACTCTATTACCAAATCAGCTTTCTTTCACATCAGGAGGATTGCTAAAATTAGGGATTATCTCTCCGAGGACTCTACTGAAGCTCTTGTACATGCATTTATAACTTGTAGATTGGATAATGGTAACGCACTTCTGTATAGTCTGCCAAAATATCTTACGCAGAGACTGCAATCCGTTCAAAATTGTGCCGCCCGGCTTGTATCGCGCAAGTCGAGGTATGCTCGTGCTATGCCGCTACTGATGGAGCTCCATTGGCTGCCAGTAGAAAAACGGATTGTTTTTAAGTTATTATTATTAGTTTTTAAATCCCTTAACAATTTAGCACCTCTTTACATTAGTAGTTTATTGAATTCATATCATCCCTGTCGTAGTCTTAGATCAGCTGGCAAACGCCTTCTGGTCGCCCCGAGGTCTAACCAAAAGACCTATGGTGACAGGGCATTCTCGGTGGCTGCGCCGAGGCTGTGGAACGCTCTGCCCATTCAAATAAGGACAAGCAATACCCTTACCATTTTTAAATCTAGTCTTAAGACTTATCTTTTTAAACAAACATTTTTATAATTATTATTTTATATTTTTAACTGTAGTATTGTAAAGCGCCATAGTGCAGTTAGTGGATATGGCGCTATATAAATTTCTTATTATTATTATTATAAAAGACACTAAAAACACACAAATTAAGATATTAAACGTTGCATTTGAAGTAATTTCATCAGTCACTATGAGAGATTTAATTGTATAAAGGAACATTTTATACCGCAACAGAAAGGAATATTACTATACTTAGACTGAATTATATTCAATACAGTAAACCTTCCAGGTAAAAAAAATCTAGTGAGTGAAAACAGTATGCAGAATAGTTTAATTATAACTTAACATCTCACCGATACCCTACCGACATATAACCGACACCTTACCGATATACCACCGATCCACTATCGGCCGACACATACACAGCAGGAGGGGGGAAATCGACCGACGTGTCGGCCGACACACGACCAACATGTCGGCCACCCCTTGACCGATCCGCTACCAGCAGTCGCCCGCGGGTCGGTCGACAGTCGGCCGATATGTCGGCCAACCATCGACCGATACGTCGGCCAACATTGCGTACAGTACACATGATCCTATAACCCTATATCCACTAGGCCAGTGAGAACTCATCGTTTACCAGATAACTTCTTTCCGAAATATATACAGTCAGTTAATACAGGGTAAGTTTCGATTTATGAGTGCATGTGACTTTTTGCGATCGATCGTCCCATCAGTTTATCTGCTGTTTTGATTACGGCCATCTTGGATAATTTACATATGTTGACTGATTCCTGGTAATCAGTCTGTGTGATCTTCAGATCTGTATTGGGTTTCCTGTGGAAATTGTTCATAACAACAAACCAGTCTTCTTTCCTGGTTTATTTCTTTGCCTTTATTAATTTAATTTGTAAATGCGTATGAGACCAGCTAGTGCTTGCTCGATATTTTTTTTTCTTGATTATTGTGTGCTCGATATTTTTTTTACGATAGAAGAGCTTGCTCGATATTTTTTTTGGGATTTGCGCAACCCCCCCATCAATAATCTAATGGTCCGTCCCTTACCTGTTGTCTGTTGAGGCCGCCATCATGTTGCGAGTAACTCGCAGAGTCTGGTTCGGTTTTGGCTTCAGAAAGCTATTTCTGCTCGTCTTACGGCTCTTAAAATCCTCTAACACTGAACTACATGTATAAGATTTAAAGCTAAATAGTTCTGATAAATTTGGGCTGAAAACGAATAACAAAGGAACCGGCAGAACTTCTAGTATCGAGGTTTCACGCTCGCGTCTCTCACGCTCTCTCTGTTGTCAAGGAATGATAGAATGGCTTGCCCTCCACACAGGCGTTGCTATGGGAAAATCGTCACGTGATCAATTGATGCAAAAATCCTATTAAGCGCTCGGGTAAGCAGACGTTACTTTTTTCTTCGAATTTATGAGTGAAGAAATACGTCTGCATTGTAGGCTAGGGCTCATGAGGTTACAACATAAAATGAGAGCACCAAAAATCGAAGCAAGGATAAAACATGAAAGTGTGGACCTGACATATAAATCAAAGGACAACAAATTATATCGGGGCTAAAACTAGAGAAAGTAGTAGTAAAGGAAAGGAAATGAACTTTATTTAACGTCGGTAGCTCGCGAGTCTGGTGATATTGATAAACGCGAGGCCGATGTGGAACCTACGATTTTACGTTCCTATCCGAGTAGACGTGAAGGTCTAACCATGCGCGGAGTGCCTTCGACATTATAACAGGCAACAATGGCGAAACATGAAACTGTCATGGGATTAACACTGTTATAATCTTAGTCGATTAAGGTATGCTAACCGCCGTGGGAAGCGAGTAGCAGCTGACGTTTTAAGCGCTAGTCCTTCGTCAGAGCAAAAAAGGAATGGGATAGGATTAGACATGGGATTAGACAGTTGTAAAAAGCAATACATACTGTAAGTTAGAAACAGTATATAAACGAAACGTTTTACAGTAGTCATCGGAGCTCTGACTTTCAGATGTAAAAGTGCAAAAATTATTTAAACAAGGACCCGCACTATAAAAGGGCAAAGTCCCTCCTCCTTCTCGCCCTTTAGTATTCTAAATTTGACTTTCAAATTCAGAACAGTCTATATATGATTTAGTTACTTATATATGATATGGTATGTTTTTCAATTGTTTTCGATAGAGGATGGCAAAGATTAAAGTAGATTATAAAAGCTCATTTTGTAAACTTGATTTGGGTTACAGTGAACCGATTTCAAGTTCCTCTAAATTCCTCTTAAAAGCAGTATTTTTCATCCACTCGATTCTTAGCAATCCTTCATAAAAATTGTCTCAAAGTTTCTCCAGAATATATGGAAAACCTACTCTGCTAATCTGATTAGTTGTTTTAATATAATTGGGGGCTTGACATTGTCCCTTTAAAGGAGAACTGAACCCTAAACTCAACTTTAGCTCAATGAGTAGATCTAAACATGAAAAGACTCACACCAAAATCTATTTTACTGTGTTTTGCGTCAAAGGAAAGAAAATCTGTAAATCTTCCTCCCAACCGCCGCAAAGTACAGACGGCTCAATTCCTGTAATCTGTGACGTACGATACGGGGAATAAATTAGTTTTGTCATGTTGTTTTCGGCTTTGAATAGATGGACTAACGACTCATAATTGCGCACTATTGTGCTTTCTTTGTGCTGAAGGTGTGGTTGTTTTTCCTTGGTATGCATGACGTACGATACGGGGAAAAAAGCACTGAATTGAGCCGCCACACAAACTAGCTTTATCAGCGGAGAATCGGCTATTTTTCGACCTTCAAAACGTATTTCCTCTTTTTTAGACCTGCATCACAAAGAAATAAAATAGCAGAACTTATTTCTCTTGAATACAAGTTTGTATAGTCGTCGGATTGATTTAGGGTTCAGTTCTCCTTTAAGAAAAGCTGAGGACAAATCCAGGGCATCAGGATATGAGATACAGCCAAATCTGAGGACAATTTGATACGACAATGAGTATTTCTCCAACACATGGAACTAGTGAAGTTTGATGTGGTAACATTTCCGTAGTGGGTATGATTGCAGCCAAGGAAGTGGTTATAAAGTCTTGCAATTAAAATTGTATGTGGTGGAGTTGTTGTTTGTAGTCCTGGCTAAGCTGATGTACCTAATGGATGCTTATCAAGCAGTCCGTGTGAGCATGAAAGTACTTGCTAACGGCGGGCTTGACAAACTGTGGGGGGTCTGGAGATATTCTGATAAACAAGAGAATATAGTGAGGTATAAATATAAAAGCTCTTTCGTTCATTGTCGCTGGCAGGCTACTAATTGTTTTATTATGGTCTTACATTATTCTATACTTGGCCCCAGGTATGCTAAGTTCTTTTGTACAGTAATCACAACTCATAACATTCTTAAAGAATGAATTGGGAAAGGCTGTTGGGGACAAGCACATAGTGCGAACCATGGCAGATCGATTCTAAAGCTGGCCATCAAGAGGAAGCTTGCAAAAACACTCTTCTCGGAAGCACAATATGCGCTAAAGGCAGATCCAGAAGAGAAGCCAGGTAATGCATAATTAAGTTTTAGGGTCTAGAAAGAATGCTCTTGCTCCTGTGATTGGATATGGGATTGCTTTGGTTTTGGTTTTACAACATTCAATTGAAAACCGTTCTATCACAATAAAAGGTCCCCAGTAACGATCCCAAGCCCCTTGGCGAGACCGAACGTGCCCCCTACTCGTTTCCAAAGTAGCCAATTTGCCTTTCTTAAGTCTTAAGACAAGCAGTGAACAGCAGTTTGAAACACATGACCTCTCTTGTGACCTACATGTATTAACAATACTTAGGAGTGGACCATTAGAAATCCGGGGTGGGTGATGGTTGTGCAAGGAGAAATAGCTGAAAACAATTCTTGCAAGACCTATGACGAAAAAACTTCGTGCAAGGGCATGAGATCTTTTGAAATTACCAGTATGTGAAACGTTTTTTAAATAATTCATTTCATTGGTCAAAAGGTTAATATTTGGGGGCGGCCTTCACCTCCTCGGAAATAGTACTGGCTATCCAAACAATAGCCAACCCTGAAACAATACAAACCCTAACCCTATAACAATGGAATTCTTTGTCAGTGCAATCCAAATGGGGTCCAATAAAATGCAAGGTTTTGAGAGGCCTCCTGAATATTTGAATTCCAAAAAGTGTCTAAAGCATCACTCTTGCAGATTCAGGCACACACACATTCAAACCACTGCTAAAAGTTGAGTCCTATAGTTGACCAAAGTTTTGTTGAAGACCAACGACCATCATATCATATCAGTTGCAGTACCATTTATAAAGTGTTTCTATTTTTGCAAAGGCATGTATGCGCACCCTCAAACCAGGACGTTACTTAACATAATTACTATATTCAGTTTGGTCACTGAAGTTAAATAATTATCCATGCTATACTTGTACAGGTGCCTTAACTTTTGACATACATGCATATGGATTTAGATTAAAAAGGGTTAAGAAGCAAGCCGATTTTAAGTCCCAACAACGTAGAAAATGGCGTTTTAGAGAGCCAAATCTTAAAATATTCCCGGTGGGGGCCTTCGCCAATAAAAATGCGTGTGCTTTACTGATGTGGAAATCTCATACTTTATATCGGGAACAGTCTCCCTATTTTTAAGACATCGAGTTCTTGGGGCAAATAACAAAATTATATTTTACAATTAAACTCTGAAATGTTTTGATAGTTAAAGTGCAAGTAAAGCCATAAAACAACATTAACTCTTTTTGCTCCAAATTCTATATCTAATATACTTCAGTTGTCTAAATTAGTTTTCTTCGAGAGATTGGAACAGCAATTCAAATAGAATAACTAGAATAAAATTTACCCGAATAACGGGATTGATTCATCTTGTGATGTCACAATTGAAGGCTACGGGATTTTATTGTAGTAGTTTTCTCTTGGGAGGGAGTTGATTCATCTTATGACGTCACATGATCCACGACAAGTAACCAAAATTTGGGATTAAATGTCAGAAATTTTACAAACTCTGCAAGATTTATATCTTTTTGTGAGAAACAATACAATAGAACAATATAATGTTTTTGTTTTTTTTTGGCATGACACTTGCACTTTAAGCTTTGAATATGATAGGATATATGAACATCTTGGCACAGCTCACACAGCTAAATTAAAATTCGTGCAGAGCTCACACCGCTGAAACAATACGGGTTTGTGGCATTCATTTTATGTAACTTTTTTTTCAACAGTAATCAAAGCTGTTGCTGTGATGGTGCTATCCAGCCTTATCAAGGACAGAGGGAGTAAAGACATGCTCAGTGAATACAATATTGGCATATATAATATTTTGAGAGATAAGTACTTCTTTGGATTCAATTACTTCTACATAAAATTCAAAAACTTTAAAGTGCCTATAATGCGTAGCCAGTTATTATTTTTCTTTACAGTAAGAAGGTTTAAATTAATATTTTTAAAAGAAAAAAAACGATTAGAATGTTTTACCCTCAATTTCATCCTTATCTTGGTGACACAATGTCAGACAATAGTTCTGCTTCAAGTTCCGACTCAGAAACTAGCGAAAATGACTCGGAATAGAATTTCATTCCGGAATATGTGTGCAGACGAACGACAACAACAACAACAGCCAGTTCAGTCAGTCAAGTCGCAGAGTTCCAAGGACGAGGAGAAAGAGTATAAATACGATGGCGACCCCTTGGCAGACGAAGAATGGATGCTAGAATACAACAGGGAGATCAAGGAAAGACAGGACAAGCACGAAGAACTAGAGCGAAGACTCAACGGAACTGAGCCCGTGGGATCATGGTAAGTTATGTAAGCTTATTAATACTCGCAGATCAGACCTGCACCATAAAACTGCTATCTGTTTTGCACAGTTTTCCGGGTACTAACGATGTATACATTTGGTTTTAAAGGTGTATGTGTGGGAATTGTGACACCCAACATTTGCAAAACCCAGGCAATGTTTCTGCTGCAGTGAAAATGAGAAGTGCGTGGCTTCGTTAAACGACGAGTTGGTGTTAGAAGATGTGGAACAGCCGCCATCTTGCATCACTTTGCATCCCGGCTTCATACCAGTATGCTTAGAGAAGTGGTCTCTAAGGATCTCTGCCGAGAAATATCGATGCCGAGATCGGAAACGTTATAAACAAAGAGGATCAGAATCAGGGTAAGCAATATAAATTTAGGTTTCTCAACTTCAAAAAGCATAATGCAGGTAAGCCTAACCAGGGCCCGATACCTATTGTTTCTGCTGACAACCAACAAGGCCAATGAATGATTAAAAAAACAAATAGCTGCTTTTCAAGGTTGGAGTAGACAGTTTCATACCTTTTCTGTGTGTGTGTACTACATCCTCAATTTGGAGCCATTGTTAAAGCGAATGCAGTTTCATACTTTTCTGTGTGTGTACGATTCTATTGGTTTTTTAACCCTTTGGTGACGGTGACGGTGTGCTGTACATATGTATTTCATGGTTTCGATATGTAATATGGGGAATCGTTCGCCATGTACGTTTATGCTAATTAGCCGATTAGCACGCGCTAAAATCTTACCGCGTCCGTAAAGGCGCCACACATTTTCCGAACGTTCACTGCATGTTTGTAAAACAATTTTGGTCACGTGACACACCACGAGAAATCTAGCGTTGATTCTCCAAAATCAAAAAATAGGCGCATGTGTCTTATCTTTACATTTTGGATTTGGTGATATAGTGTTCAATTTGTGACGCATCAGATTATCATTTGTTGCATTCGACAAATGAAACCCTGGGTTCAAGAGGCCATAGAGGAAATCAAATAATCATTCGACACGGCAGAAATTAGACGTTTAACAGGGCTTTAGTTACCCTGGATGCCAAAGGTTCTACTACCTTTCTAAGGCGCGAAACTAAGCGCCGCGAACCTACCTACCTAGGTAGGTATTGGTAGAGTATTAAAAGAAAAACCTACACTGGTAGGTCTTTGACAGGAAAAAATTGGGTAATTAAAATGTCAAGGTGTGACATTTGCGTGTTATATTTTTTTAGGTTTGGAATCCGCGAGTGTCACGTACGGCAGTTTCAGTGGCGTGTTTTCTCGACTGTTATTACGATTTATTATCATTTCGTCCTGATATATATCAACGATTTCCCGCGTGGATCCAAAACTCGCCAAGGCCAAGACAAGTCCCACAGCCATTGTGCATTTCACCCAGCTGCACAAGCCACGGGAATGAGCGGTGTCCGGTAAAATATTACCAAGAATTTGCCAAACACCGTCCAATAGAGATGAATACGTCAGTTATTCGCAATAGAAAAGAAGCCGACGAAGTCTGGTATATGCAAAGCCCACTCGGCAAAAATGAAATCGGAAAATTCCTTTCCAGCGCTGCAAAAAAAGCTGGTTTACAAGACAGAGTCACTAACCATTCTGTGCGAAAAACTTGTATATCCCGTCTCCTTGTTGCCGATGTATCAGATAATTTCGTGGCAAAACCTAGTGGACATCGAAATCTCAAAAGTATGGATGCCTATATATCGGCTTCATATAAACATCAACATCATATAAGCATCAACTCCAGATCATGATAGTTCTACCACCCACGCCGCATACATGAACTCCGCTGTTGCCGTTTCATCCTCTGCCAGTGTAGAAACTGCTTCCCTCAGTTCTGCTCAGGTCCTTTTTCAGGGCCCAACATCGGCAGTTTTAACAACTGCATCTTCAACATCCAATTCATGTCAAATGTGGCGAACAGTGACGAAGATAATTCAACCTCCAAACGCCCAAGGATGTCAGTCGATGGCCAAACTGAATAAAGTTAACAAGCTGTGGATTTTATAAGATGTTGACGACTTTGATTTTGCAAATTTAGGCCAATTTAGAACCTGTTTCTATGTTCAAACTGCTCGAAAACCTTGACCGCGATTTTTGAATGATTGAATGTAAAACGTATTAACCAATCACATTAAAGCATTAGCTGGTGATGTCCAACCACAATCAAGGGCTTGCGTTGACAATTAGCATTTCATTGGTTTCTTTGGTTAATTCTAAAAAATAAAGTGGTCTTCGTTAAAAGTGGGATTCAGCAATTTATTTTCGCCATATAATAAAAACCTTATTGAGCAAGCTTGTTCGGTCAAGATGGGGGGTATTGGCCTCGTTCATTTTTTTGCGTTTTTATGGACCTCGACTTCATCTCGGGGTCCATAAATAACCTTCAATAACCTCTATCTATTATGTCTCTGTTATGGGCCACATTCAGTTAGTTCAGATAAAGTTGAAATTATAAGTATATATAGTTCGACGTGTTTTGCATTTAGGAAATATTTTACGAAATATGCAACGGCAGGCCACATAATAACGAAAGAAATATGCTACATGTATTACTACGTAACCTTACATGGGGCCCACTCGGTTTTGGGGTTTGCAAATGTAACACACAGGTTTGGTAATATTGCCTTTATTCACAAACATTAGAATAAGACCTAAAGATAGATACAAATTAATACAAAATCTAATATAATAATTACACAGCCTGTACTGGAGACAATACATAACTTGTGACAGTCAAAGAGACTATTTCTGTGTGGAGAATACATCCAAAAGTAACAAAATACAACTCCTGAGTATTGAGGTGACTAAATATGTAACAAAAGATCAATAAATTAAAGGTTTATGTGGCTCACCCTGACAGCTTGTATTCCTTACGAGTTATGAACTGACTACGAAAGATACAAAATATGTGTGAACCAGAGCGAAATAAACAAACTTATGAAAGGCAAATTAAGTCTGGAGCTACTAAAGGACAAAATATAAACCTAGCAGAGCTACTGGAGTGGTAATAATTAGAACAAATGGTGAAACAATAGCTAACTTGGAAAGCACATGGCCGACTGAGCACATGGCCGAACTGAGATGCAAAGCCCTACGAAATAGTGCCGAAAACACTTGGAAAGACAAAAGTAACTAGAGCTATGGTTGAAATAATATTATAAGAACAAAGCAATTGCAAAATGATGGCAAATTCTTACCGTGATAAAGAGTTTCGCAAGAACAAGATGGTGAGCATTTTCCTAGCAGTTGTCCCCTTGCATCATGGCGGCTGGTCTTGGTACCAGGCCACCGTCTACAAGAAACCACAGGGAGCCTGCGACATACTGCAGCCTCACACAAAGATGCTCATATCTATATTTAAAAGTACTCCTGACGCTTACCGAGAGGATGTACTGAAGCTGGCCTACTGTCAGGTCAAAGAACTGAGGGATCGTGTCAAGTTTACAACAGAATTCACGATGGAGTTGTAAACTATACGACTCTATAGTTTACGACTCCATCATCAATGCAGTCATAAACTGGACATGATCGGAACTGAGAAATAAGGCCATTTACTGTATATTTAAAGCCATCCCCTTTAAAAGGAACAAATAAACACTGCACTGCAAGCTGGTAAAGTTGGCGCAGTGATAAAACACTTGCCTATCACCGCTGCACATGGCGAGGAAGGAAAATACGGCCAAAGCAAAGGAAAATATAAAGAAAAGACTATCAGCAGCCTTCACAAAGTAGTAGAAATGGAGAATATCGTTGGTGGCTCGAAGGAGTCGCCAAACTCGAAGGCAGCTCAAAAGCAAGGTGCCGATAAAGAAATGGAGGGAAAATGTTACAAAGCTGCCTCAACTGGAACTAGAACCAGTTCACGTTTTCATCAAATCTCTGATAAAGGAAACAGCTCGAATGAGCTACTGAAGTTCGGGTCAATGATTTCTGACTCCATTCTACAACTTCAGAAAACAATGGCACATACTATTCCCAGCATCTGGGATACACGTGGGAAACATGGGGGATGCATGCACAAATGTTTCCTTG
Organism: Actinernus sp. WN-2022; assembly: GCA_030867875.1. NCBI lineage: Eukaryota > Metazoa > Cnidaria > Anthozoa > Actiniaria > Actinernidae > Actinernus > Actinernus sp. WN-2022. The sequence continues at coordinate 14,250,071 of JAOWCC010001751.1, forward strand.
CTCGTATGAATCCCATATGAAACCCATACATGTATGTATGGTAATTAAATGGGCAGAGACGATAATAGCCCACACGATCCCCATGATATGGCAAAGATATGGGCAGTAGATGGGATTTGTATGGGCAAAAATAAGGCAAACAGGAATATGCGTATGTTGTAAACAGGCTTTATACATGTAATAGACTTCGGTATTATTTTTCACTTTGATTTTTTAGATTAATAAGACTGCATGGACTATACTTTAAGAGCTCAACCACATGGGAAATATATTAATGCAGTCCAATCCAGCGTAAGCGCCAAATTTGTTCAACACAAACTTAGATCACAGGACTAATATGCTAATAACTGCGTAGGAAATTGAAAAGCGCTTTATTTGGTATATTTTATGTTTGAAACATTTTAAGATGACTCTTGAAACAAGTCAGAACAGCGAAGAAAAAACCTCTAGACCACGGCGCATGATATACAGACTCCAGCCTACATTGTGAGCAACGACCTCAACTTGTGCGTTACTTTCGTCTGATACCATGGCCTCCCCTCGGATGTCGAGGCGCCGATATAACCGGACTTAACTTTCCAAGGGAACTCGCGGTGCCTTCATCCGACTGCATGGGAGGCCAGCTACAGGGACCCAAAGCCACGAGGGAACACCGTCGTGTATACATACAGTACCGCCAAGAAACATATGTACATTTATCGCGATTTGCTCGCGAGCAGATCGCGATCACTTAGTGTGATCTGCTCGCGATCTGCTCGCACCCTGCTCGCGATCTGCTCGCGATCACTTAGTGTGATCTGCTCGCGATCTGCTCGCACCCTGCTCGCGATCTGCTCGCATCGTGCTCGCAATATGCTCGCGATCACATCGCAAAATGATCGCGATCAACTGGTGATCGCGGTCACAGAATCGATTCTCAACAGAAAAAAACTTAATGTATCTGACTGCAATTTCTGACCGTTTAGCAAAATGTTTAATTCGAAGCAGTTGGCTTCGTTTGTTGACGGCGGTGTTGAGTAAGAAAGATAACGCATCGAGTGTGAACGAGAATAAAATAGTTTGGTCAAAGATTGTTCTTAAAGAATGTTTACTTCGAAGAAGTTGGCTTCGTTTGTTAATAAGAACGCGAACGGCGGTATTGAGTAAGAAAGACAACTGATCTAGTGTGAACAAGAATAAATGTTTAGTCGAAGATTGTTAGCGGGCCGCCGGCTTCGTTTGTTAATAAGAATGCGAACGGCGGTGTTGAGTATTAAAGAAAGACGACTCATCGAGTGTGAACGAGACTAAAAGTTTAGTCGAAGATTGTTAGCGGGCCGTCTTAAAGAATGTTTACTTCGAAGCAGTTGGCTTCGGTTGTTAATAAGAACGCTAACGGCGGTATTGAGTAAGAAAGACAACTCATCTAGTGTGAACAAGAATAAATGTTTAGTCGAAGATTGTTAGCGTGCCGCCTTTACTTCGAAATGCCTGCAATAAATATCTCATTTACTACAAACTTTGAATTGTGGTCTTGTCCTTTATTATTATGAATGTTGAACGTAATATGCTAATTTCGCACCAGTTGTTGTCAATGTAGTAACGACTATTAAACGGAAGCTAAAATAATTCAAGTATAGACGTTTTTGCGCGTCTTTCGTTAGAAACGTGGCTTATAGAAACCTGGCTTCAAACCTGGCTTCAAAACTCACTTCAAACTTCACTTCTGATTGAGAGGTTTGGTTGGAAAAAACTCGCTTCGCAACGAAAATTTCAAACCGCAGTCATGGTCTACAAATCAATGAATGGTCTTGCCCCAGACTATATGCGGTCCATGTTTACATATCGTAATGTTACCTCTTATTCTTTGAGAGACACCGAGGGCAAACTGGCTATTCCTATGCCCCGCACAAATTATCTTAAGGATAGCTTTGGTTATAAGGGTGCGGTGCTGTGGGATAGCCTCCCAGTCGGGTTGCGGCAAGCAAATAATCTTAGCAGTTTTCGAGCGGGCTGTTTTGAACAAGTCTAACTGTTATTCTAAAGTCTTATTTTTATTCTTAATTTTTATAATATATTATATGTAATGCACGGCTCTCATGGAAAGCAGGTACTAAACTTAGCATTATTTAAAATTAGATTATTATTATTATAGTAGTTATGATTAGATGTTATTATTTATTTTTATTTACATTATCATTACTTATTTATTTATTTATTTTTAAATCCTGATGAGATATTCCGTGGGTAAATAAAGTTATACGTTCCCATAAAGTTTCAGCGATTTTGACAGGCCTGTCAAAAATCGAGACTAATTGCACGTGGGAATTCAGACTCCGAGAAGTTGATATTTTAATTTCGAAAACATGCCTTTAATAGCACTGCAAACATTTGCAATGATTTTAACCGAAACCTCTAACAACACAAGGATTGAAACTACAGAAGCAAAAGTTTATTTGCTGTTTTGCTTTGCGCTTTAAGCGGGTCCCGCACCGCTGTTCGGGAACTAATTAATATAAGCGAGCGGCCGTTGTTTTGTGATTATTTTGTTTCGCTAGTTCAGGATTACATATTTTATGCTAGTTCTAGAATATTTGGTATAGATTTTCAGTAAGGTTATCAGAAGAAATGCAAGGACGGTGTCTCGGCAACTGTCTCGAGAAGTTTTAATTTTCGGAAGCGCTTTTGTCTTAGTCAACCGTAATACACGAACAGTGGTGGGTCAATAAAGAACAAAACTCAAGCGCCTGAGTGTTTGGTAAAAGATTGGGCTTGATTTCTAATATACATTTGTAAGACGTGAAATAAGCGATATTCCATTGCTGTATAAAGTGAAATTTCACTTTTACAAATGTAGACCTTAACGGAGATGTTAATATTTATTTGGTGAATGACGGGCACTATATGAAGCTGTATTCTCACAAGATCATATACAAAGTTATGGTTAAGCAACGTGGAATCAGAATTGCTTCGTTTTCTGCTCAACTTACCATGTTTCATACACTTCTTATTCTTACACATGTAAAGGTAGAAATAAATATATTTTACCGCGACTTTTGCTTGCGGACGTTTGCTCGCGATCAGCTTTTGATGGCAAGCAAATCGCGGGCAAGGTGCGAGCAGATCGCGAGCAAGGTGCGAGCAGATCGCGAGCAAGGTGCGAGCAGATCGCGAGCAAGGTGCGAGCAGATCGCGAGCAAAGTGCGAGCAGATCGCACTTCATGATCGCGATCTGCTCGCGATCTGCTCGCGATCAAATGTACATATGTTTCTTGGCGGTACTGTAGCTACCTTTATCTGTGATCAGATGCGGTTACTTGAAATGCCTTCACAACTATATTTATACGCTCCGTCATGCGAGATGATTTCCATGTGGGATACAATTTACACGAAGCATGCGCCTTGCTGTTCTATTTTTATGTGAAGCCCGATCAAACGAGAATGGGACCATCTGAGAGTTGAGCAGGGATGAGAACGGGAAGATAATGTACTTCAATTCTAGTAGACAAGCAACAGCCGGCTGAGCCCGGTAAGTTGACGAAGTCACAAGAAAATTAACGTAATTCATCAATTCTCAGTTTCAAATTTGATGAGAGTGCGCGAGAGTCGGCGGTCAAACGTGAGCGTAATTGAGCAACTCTCATGCAAAATGCCCGGATTTTCTAGAGTTGTTCCCATGTGCTCACATACTCGATTGATCGGCACTTAAACAGTACATTAAATAAATACGTGCACAATACAGCATGCAAATATTACGTGACCGCTCAAAAGTACCGGAAAGCCACTGGGAAATTGTGCGTCCTAATGGCTTCTCCGCATTTGGTGGGCTAAGTTTGGTATTATTAAAAGTAGATAAATAAACTGTAGATTGCAAACAAAATTCACCAGCCTCGCCGTCATAATCACAGGTAGCCCAATCACTGTTTATGGCTATTTTATAAGTTTGTATGGGAATTTTAAAATCTAGTTTTTCGTTAAACATACCGTAATAAAATTAATAAAACTTTCCTGGCGTCTATCTGTCTCTTAGTTGCATCTTTATTAAGTTTCAACGAATTTGGGTGAATTTTAAACCCTATACTAAATAATTTTGTAAACGGAGCTTGGGCTACCTGTGCTAGAACAATTTATCCATATTTTAAGACCGGGATAGTGACTTCATTCCTGATTGGCTGAAACTTGTATTTCGAAATTATTGTCGGTTTCAAGTCTGCATGACGTGTTACTGTTTGTTCGTATGGATGTGAACAGAAGACCAAGAAATCAACCTTCATACCTTCAAAACAGCATTTATAACTAGATTATATTGCCAGAAAGACTAGAGTAACTGCTGCTGCTACCGAGATTCCCATTAGTGTTGGATGAGACAACCTAATTTGTGGGGCAATCGGTGAAGAACCGCTGCGAAGCTGGGAAGGTAAGCATTCATAACGTCCATGTCATACATGTACAATCTACACAAAGCTTTCATTGTAATTCAGTTCATCAATTCGCTAATTTTGCTGAAATATCCGTTTTATAGTCATAGGACCGATTCTTTAGAGCAGAAAATGTGGCAAAATGCTCCTCGAATGGCTGCACGATATGCATGTTAAAATATCGAAGCGTTATAAATATTAGGAAAACTCCAGTTGTATTTCTTATTATTATACAAACTTCGTACGCTGACCAAAATTCCAGCAGCTCATTGGCTAAAATCGATCACGTGATTTCATTGTATCTGAGGACAACAGGCGTGTTGTGATTTTAAACAGTTTAGTGCACACTTCGAGTGCACCACACAAATGGCAGAAGGAAATGTCAGATTTGAAGAACTTAACGACCGTGAAATTGAAGAATTTATAGATGAGCCATTCCACTTGATTCCAAGCGACAAAAGAAGTGGAGCATTTCCGTATTGAAAGGTAAAACCCAACGACTGTATTTAAAACAAAGCGAGTTTGTTGTGGCTTTGTCGATAGTTAATATCAAGTGTTGAATGAAAATTTTCTTGTTTAAAGTGTTAACTTAAAAATAACAGCTTAATTTTGTTTCTCATTACAGAATGGCTTCATAAGAGATATACCGAGGAAATTCTGGAAGACTTAGAGTTAGATAAAGACATCCTCGCGGAAAGGCTGAAAAAATATATCAAGAACTGAAAGTCAACCTGTTTTGTTGCATGCCTAGGTTTTATGACAGTTTGCAGACAGCAAAAAAAAGACTATAAAGCCCTTATGTTTACAAGAGTGGAGAAACCGGCCGTCATACTAGGTCCATTATTCTGAACGATTCTACAGTCAAGCGTTTAATAGCCCTACTTTAAAAACGATGAACACAACTTTACAAGTAAGACGTAACCTCCTTATCCATGTTGGTGTCTCAAGATCTATGCGCCAACAGCTTGATAACCGCGCGGAAACTCTGAGAGTTTTCAAATCGGAACTTTTGAACTCGGAAGAATTTTGAATTCGGAAGTTTTTGAACTCGAAAGTTTTGAACTCGAAAGTTTTGAACTCGGAAGTTTTGAAGTCGGAAGTTTTGAAGTCGGAAGTTTTGAAGTCGGAAGTTTTGAAGACGGAAGTTTTGAAGTCGGAAGTTTCGAACTCGGAAATGTTGAACTCGGAAGTTGGTGGCCCTTCTCGGCTTTCGTACAAAACACATCGCGTGCAATTGCCCCTAAAATCAGGTCATGACCGTGTGGAAGACTGAGAACAAGCACACAACAACTCTATTGCTTTTCTCCGTTTTAGTAAACTGGTTTTGTCAACAAACTCGAATACAATTTGTATATTTACTATTGAAACAGGGAAGGAACATTCTTCACGAGCGAGAGAAAACTATTTTATTTCCCGCAAAAAATTGTCGCCAGTCCTCGGAAGCGCTCTTTGGCTGAGTTTCACCGTGTTTTAACTTGAAACTAGGTACGAAGCAGATCGGTTTCTGTAGTAACGGAGGCCTGGTTACTATATTTTCCAATATGGCTGACGAAGAAAGTCTTCTGGCAAGAGAAAAACGCTCGCGAACTTGGGCAATTTGGGGTACTTATACAGTTTTGTCTCATACAAACGGCCCCTACAGCGACCACAAAAAACCTTGAGAAATCGCATGATACGTTTAATTTATTGGCAAACAAATACAAGTCTCTTGAATGGCTTAGAAGTACATCAGATTTCCGATGTTAAGTATTTTATTGTGGACCTTCGTAAAGCACAACAAGCTGGTTTTCTTCGCGACGGACTCGTTTCCATACAAGACGCGGCCATTGCGGGGCCGTATTCATGGGAAGAAAATCGCTAGATAGACCTACAGTACAGAGGTAAGGATGAAATTAAGTTGTGTTATTGTCGTAATGATTTTATTTTCCGATGTTAAGTTTTCTTCGATACGTTCTGTTATCTTGCCATACGTTTATGAAAGTACGGCTGCACGCGTGTTTACTGTAAAATTTCGGAGTTAATGAGCTTGAAACTTGAGCTTGAAAATTGTGCTTGAAAATTTGACGCCAAGATATTATGCAAATTAGAAAATACACCGGAAATGACCTCCAATTTTACGCGATGACCAGCCCTTATCCCATTCATGTCTACGTGGAATGCTATTTTCACCACAAGCATAAAGCATGACGAGTGTGGAGCGAGATAACTGCTAGAGGAATGCCACGCTATAACTCAACCAGGTGGTGGTCTCTGTGGGAGTGTATGAAGGTCGTTTTTGAGGAGTGGCACCATGTAAACGCCTTCTTGGAAAGCAATGAGGTCTTTGCAGAAGTATCTAGGAGAAACTCTCGGATTCATTCCGGCAAAGCTCCTTACAAATACGATTTGAGCAAGCTGCTATGATGGAGATGGAGAAGTTCGTCAAGGCTACATACACTTTGGGATATTTAGAGATTTTTGGAAAGATTTTTAGGGAAAATATTGGGAATTTCTGGATATATTTTTTAGAGCATTTTTCGGGATTTTTGTGTCTAAGCCTTAGGAACTCGCAAATGTTCCACTTTGTATGGAATGACTTTGATATGTCTACGATTCTTTCGTTTCATAACGTTGAAATAATTAACGTAAGCGCTTCATTGGTGTTTCGACACAACTTCGGGACATTAGTGGTGCCGTGAGAAGTGTGTTTTGAGTTAAACGTTTGTGAAGCGATGTTGGCTGAGGCTGAGTTGAAAATGACTGAACGAAGGCTTGAAATGGAACAAGCCGTGAAAGCCATGCAAGCAAAGTTACCAGAGCTTAAAATTAGTCCGTTTCAAGGCTCTTCAGCAGACTGGGTGCGATTCGAGAATATGTTTGTGTCTCAAATACATAACAAACCGATCTCAGGTGAAGAGAAATTTGGCTACCTTCTGGAGCGGTGTTCCCAAAGGTGAGAGATAGACTAACCAAGCGCGATAAGCTATAAAACAGAGTACAGCCAAAACAAAACAGTCATCGCAGCGCATATGGAAGAGATATGTTTACCAGTAGTAAAGGGCTCGAATTACCACAAGGTGCGCGAATTTTATGAGCAAATTAGCAAGAATTTCGACACCTTACAGACTCTTGGGAAGGGGGACATCCTCAAGGGGTTGGTAATGTCGTCCTTGAGCAAACTCCCCCAAGAAGTTAAATCTGACATAGTCAGAACTGATGAGAGTTGGGAAGATTGGCGAATGAAAAACTTACTAGTTGCGATCCAGCAATGGCTTAAAAGAAACAAAACCAAAGAAACGACTAAAGAACAAGGAGAGCACTCAAAACGGAGGGAAAGGCACTGGTGACCGTACCAAACCCTAGGGAGAGGGGACTGTTATGCATATTTTGCGAATAGAAAGACTGGGGAGATTCCTGCATGACCACTGACACTGTTGCGAGGCATAAACAGTTTTTCATCGAAAAAAGGCTGTGTTTTAATTGTGGCCGCCAGGGCCACCGTGAATATAAATGCCAAAGCAGGGGGTGCTACATATGAAAGGCAGTCTTTGTGATAAAGTCAGAAAGAAGCAAACACACGAAATCACAATGTAATGTTAAATAGATACACTCCCTCTGTAGAGGAGAAGTCACTGAGAGCCATAATTCCACTTAAGATACAGGGCCTCACGTTCTGGGCCTACCTAGATACGGAGTCGGGGAGGAACTATATATCCAAAGAAGCTGTGAATAAATTGAAGTTAGCGCCAGTACGATTAGCAGCTTGACGTGTACGCAGAGCCCATGGATCCCAGGCGCTGCGCTATCGAACACGAACGAACACAGCAGAAGATGCCTTTACAATATGAAAAGAAAGCTGAAGCAAAGAGAAGAGTCGAAGAGTGATTACAAGAGAATAGTGCGCGAGCAGCTAGACGAAGGGATCGTCGAAAAGGTGCCCGAGCAACCAATGGGAAGCCCCATGTTTTGCAGGCCGCACAAACCGGTTGTAAGAGAGAATGCCACAACTACCAATGTTAGATTGGTTGTGGCTTTGCGATGGCGTAGAAAACCATTCACCTTTAATTTTAGGGGAGCGTGACTGGAAATCGATTGTATTTCATTTGTAATCGCTTTATTACGTCCTATAATTTACATAATTATGTTGATGTACTCTGTACGTGTGCATGTAATGCGAGACGAGAGTGTGTGTATAAACAACGAGGGACAAGAAGGAAGTGAGAGAGCAAGCAAGCCCATTTAAGTATCCTTTTTCTACGATTCTTTCGTTTAATAAATTTGAAATGATTAACATAAGCGTTTCATTGGTGTTTCAACACCATTTCGGGTCAAAAGTTAAACCTGGACAAGAAAGTAGGATTGAAAAGCACTGTAGAATCAAGCATGCGGAATTTGGTTATAAAGACCATGACATTGCTTCAGGGGAGGGTGTATAATCAATCATGCAGACCAAGTTTACCAATGGACGCCAGAACAATGAAATCCTAGTGATACGCAAATTCGCTCAGTTTTCGTTTAGATTTTGTAATTAGTTGCAGTTAGCATCGTCTATTTGCATTTTGCTTGTTCTGATTTTCTTGTTCTCTGGTCACATATTGCCGTTTATTATTGTGATTTGTAGCGAATCGTTGTTGTTGTCGAATAAACGGATCTGAGGTTAGAATCGCCGACTAACTCATTGAACACCTGGTGTCAATCTCTACATTCATTCAAAGACATGGCTGCGGTTGAAGGATCTTCGAGCCAAAGGGATGAGAGCTCGGGGAAGAAGGCTGGGGAAGAAGGCTGGTGAAGAAGTCGATGAAGAAGTTGATGTGACCCAGTTAAAGCGAAGTAGGGCTGGACATTTGAGTGATTTAACAAAGAAGACTAGAAATTTACAGGAGCTGTTAACGGTGGAATTGGATGGAATGTTCTAGAAGAACATGCGACAAAATGCGAGCAGGCCTTTCACAGGTTTGTGGATGATCATGAAGTCTGTATGCAACTCGAGAGGGACGAAGAAAAGAGAGCTCTCACGGACACAGAATATCAGTAAAAGGGACTTGAAATGTGCAATCGATCGACAATTTGTCGAGTGGAAAGAAGCAAGATGGCATAATCCAGTGGAAAGGGCAGCATCACGCTGGGTACATCACGTCGTTCTGTCAGGCGTTCGGCCAAGAGTTCTAGTAGTTCCAAAAGAAGTCTTAGAACCAGAAAGCAACATAAGGAGGCACAACTGAACATACTTGTACAGGCCCTGAAAGAATGACAGGAAATCCAACGACGGTTTGAAAAGGAAGAGGATGAGGAAGAAAGGAGGAGATGCAGAAGAGCCGAACGTGATAGGAAACTGGAGCTTTTAGAGGCAGAGGCAACGATAAAAAGGGTGGAGGGCAAGTTTAACTTGCAGCAGCAGAACTTGCAGAACTTCTGGCGGCTGTAGGTGGATCAACTGTTTCCTGGGACTGACTTTCTGACTTGACAGATTCTCGATTCTCTGCTGATGCTCCCTCAGCGTTGTTCCTTGTCTGATTGTCCATCTAGGGTATCTTCCGGCCAATGGAGGAGAGTGTGGTGTTGCCTACCACACCCTTGCTTCCTGCAAAATGATGCTCGTCTAGACAACGCCGACAAAGCTTATGTTCCCTTACAGTCTTTAGACGATCTTTAATTGAAGAGCTCCTGAACATCTTACATCTCCAGATAGCGTGCATTTCAGAACATTTCGGATAATTGCACCTCGCGATTTCCCTATATCCCGGAACTTGCTTGACCTGCAGTTCTCCTTGGGTTGCCATAGTCGTCACCCTTTCAGTCACTTTGGTTTGTTGTTGATTCGGACGGCTGCATGCGGCAATGGAGTCGCGTCTCTCACCTTGTGCCTTAAGCTCCTTGACGAACCTGTTATTCAGCTGATCAGCTGTCCTTCTCGCGAAAGTCTAAGAATTCCGCTTGGCCCTTGTTTAATATCAAATCACCTGCCTTGTTTGCCCATTTTCTCCTAAGGGACTCCTCCGGCAGTTTCTCCATCAGCATGACAATCATTTCTTCTCAAGCCCATGCTGCCAAATACCATAACCGGTATCTTGTAATCTCTTAGTGAATTCGAGTAATGAGCTTGTGTCTCCTCTTCTAAGCTGCATATCATTTAACTGCTTGATGTATGCCCGAAGTTCCAAAGAAGGGTTTGCCAGGTCCCTGGATATTTCTTGCCAGATTGTTTCTTCACACATCCTTTTATAGCTTCCTTTGCCGTTCTCGTGCATTGTGCCATCAATTGAGTTAGGCGTTGCGAATCCTCTTTCACCTGGTGTTCGAACACTGCATAATCTAGTGGATCTCCTCCAAACTTAGCCTGAATTTCAGCCGTCTCCTCTGGTTCGCTCCTCCCAAGAGAGACGTCTGAATTCATTCCACGATAATGCCGCCCAGTGATGTCAAAGCGGATTAAAATTTTAATTTACGCAAATAACTGCCATGGTGGCTAGCTGTAAAGAGTTCGTTGGGTCAAGAAAACAAAGCGCTTGCCTCGAGAAACTATTTGAGATTATGTCAAAATTAAGGCCCTACTTATCTGAAGCCATTTGCTTCTCGAGTGCCGCTTAAGTGAAAACCTTTTTGAAGCACCAAATCGTTATAATATTCTGGAGGCAATTAAATAGTGATCTTTGCTCGATTTGCCGTTGGGCTCGAGACAGGGAGAGATTACCTTTGTAAATCATTCAGCAGAAAAGCATGGAAGGATAATGGAGAACTTACGAAGAAGTACCATGACTCTTTTACGGGAAAGAACAGTTCCTTGAAGAGAGTAGCGACAGTCTTCACCACTGCGAGTGTGAACAATAACTGATTATCAACAAGCCCGCAGAAAATGTACATGTTTACAGGACAGTCGGCCGGTTATTTTGCAGGACACTTTCAATCCATTTCCAGATGTTTTCTTTACGAATTCAAGGTCTTTACCAAAGACAAGCACTCCATTGAAACGACCAACCATCGCGAGTCCAATAGAAAAACAGAAGTGAATCCTGCCGTCTTCTCTGATGAGTGTGATACTTTTGCGAAATTATAAAATATGAACCTATCAAAATCACTACCGCGATTTGGGGGTAGTGATGTCACTGGACGGCATTAGAGACCTTAAGCACAACGACGGGAGACGGGAGGCGGCGACGGCAAATCTGCGTGAGGCCTGAGGCTAGGGCGCCGTCGGGTTCCACTCGGCTGGACAACTTAAGCAACACACGACAGCGGCTTCGAGGACACGGTAAACAGAGTATTTATCTACACTAAAAACTCAAGAAAATGGCGACTTTTGAAGATGCTTAGAGACGCGCTACTGGTAGCCTACGATGACGGAGCTATAGATGATGAATGTGTGCTCTTGTGGGAACAGAATGTGTCCAAGAACCCCTTCCATATCAAGACTACGAGAAGTTTGACCTGAATTTGATAGACCCAGCGGAGTGCAAAGCAGAATTTCGTTTTGAAAAGAACGATCTTCCCTCGCTTGCCGAGGCACTCCAGATCCCTACAACTTTCCAGTGCCAACAGCGAAGTGTGTGTGATGGGATGGAAGGATTGTGTATGGCCTTGACGCGTTTCGCATATCCCATCAGATATACATGTAGCGACATGATTCCCAGATTTGCCAAGCCAGTGCTGTCCATGATAACCAACACGGTCATCGACTTCATATATGACGTACATGGCCACCGAATCACCCAATGGAACAACACTGTTGACTCCACAGAAAATGGAGCAGTATGCAGCTGCAGTGACAGATATGGGAGCTGCACTAGACAACTGCTTTGGTTTTATAGACGGGACTGTAAGACCCATATGCCGCCATGGTGAAAACCAAAGGATTGTTTACAATGGCTTCCTTCCGAGGCCACTGAAGTTATACTCATGTCAAACTCTACATTCATTCAAAGACATGGCTGCGGTTGAAGTATCTTCGAGCCAAAGGGAGGCGAGCTCGGGGACGAGAAGTGATGTCAATGTCTTGTAAGTTCGTCTTTTCCTTTTTCTCGTTGATTTTCTTGTTCTTTGGTCACATATTGACGTTTATTATTGTGACTTGTAGCGTATATATATATATATGTCTTAAGTAGATTGTTTTTTAGCTCATACATAAACAAACACTCTTCTCAATTGTTTTAGAAACATTATTTTGGATGTTTTTAAAGCAATAATAAAAAGCATGGCTGAAAGCCACGTTTCTATGTCTCCAACATAATTTTTGCCCAAACTGACTTGAGCTAGTGAGAGCATTTTAGGTCTTAAAGTACCTATATAAGCCCAATTTTGTTTCATTAATGTCGATTCTACATCAAGTGAATAGTAAAATATGTCTTGATTTGAATGTTGCGTCATTTATATTTGGAATATGGTAATTATGTGACGTCACAGGAGGTGATGTATATGAAGCATACATAAACGTGTGTACAAAGTAATGTAAGCCAATTACAACACAAGCTGTCTATAAATGGTTTTTGGCTGATTTCTCAGTGTTTTCCTGGCTCCTTCATTGGAATATTTTGATTCTATCAAAATAGTTAATTCTGCTTGGATGGCCTGTGATGACAAGTTCTTGAATAGCATTATATCAAGTTACGATCATTACTTTGGGGCAGTCACATGTAGGTTCTAGACTGCTACCGATAGTATGTTTATTCACGCCGAGTTTGCTCTCTTAAATCATAGTTTTTGTTTCATAAGCTCTGTGAATAAAAAAAATTTTGGGGGCTGATTTCTCAGCCAAAAAGGGGACCAGTGTTTTTCATTTCTACTTTATTTTGATACCATGTATATCCCTGTCAATGTTGGTTCACTGTTATAGACTTGAAATTGGTCATTTCCATTTTGACCTTTAGTCCCGAGGCCGAGTACGAGATTTGACCGTGATGAGTCATCGTCGCTGCGCTTGCATAATTGCAACTTTAGATAATTGTAAACAACGACAACGACTGCAAATTTCAAGAGGTTTAAGCGAATTTTAAACAAAAAATCGATCTTAGAAACCGATTTTACTCTTTGTGGACCACATCATCGACGAAGATGAGTTGTTGGCAATTTACGATGTGGTAAACAAGAAAAATCCTTGTTTTCTATACTGGAAATACGGCAGACTGGAGAGTACACTTGACAACATGTCTGACTCGGAAGTCAGAGCCGAGTTTAGGTTTGCCACTTCAGAGCTTTGGGTATTGGAAGTACTCAAAATACCCGACAAATGTACTTGTTGCAATGGAACTGCAGCCTCTGGTTTGGAGGGCTTCTGCATCCTACTAAAACGTTTTGCATATCCCTGCAGACTGAGTGATATGATACCTCGATTTGGTCGGTCAGTACCGAAACTCAGCTTGATTTTGGCTGAAGTATTGGAGTATGTTTATCAAAATAATGAACACCTTTAACGTGACCTAAATCAACCATAGTTGCAAGCTCAACATCTGGAAAATTTCCGTACGTCAAAAAGATTCAGCTCTAGACAATTATTGGGGGTTTATTGATGGCACAGTAATCAACACCAATGGCACAGTGGTGAACACAAATGTGTCATGTACAATGGGCACAAGAGGGTACATGGCTTGAAATTTCAATCCGTTGTTCCACCAAACGGTCTGATAGCCAACCTTTATGGGACCAGTGGGTAAGTTTGTATCATTTTCTAGGTATGATTATTGTGGAATGTGAAAATATCAAACAATCTTATGAGAAAAATATGTATTACGTAAATAATTAACTTTATTTAATGTGAATAGCTAGGCATTGTGTACACATCAGATATCGGATTCCGCATGACATATCAATGTCATTCGCTCGATCGAAGCACATGTAAGTATAGTTGGTTCGTAAAAATCGTTTACAATCGGCAATTAGCCATGGGGAAATCCAGCAAGCGAGCATAAGTCTGCCCGGGCTGTAAAGTCCCGAAAGCAGAGCACGACTTCGGTCCGCCAAGCCGATTCTGTGCCGGGAGAGGGGGAAAATCCTCTGACGAGGCAAGCATTATGTCAACACCAAAGACAGTGAAGGCCAAACACGTTGAGCCGCCTCCAATTGAAACAAAGGCCGAACACGTCGGGCCGAACACGTCGAGCCAAACGAAATAGCTTCATTTGTGTCTGGCGTTTGCTTGCTGGCACTACAAATGGACGCGATACAAGCGGATTACTCGGCTCTATAAGCTACGGTTTCTGTTAAACAAGCAGCAAGCATTCCTAACATTCCAGAGACTTCATGCAACTCAGCGCAAAGGACTGCACGCTCCGGATCACAGTTAATTCCCTCTCCATCACCTGCAACACAGGCCCAGCCGTTAGATGTCCATCGCACCAGTGCTTCTTCCAAAAGCATGTACAAATATTACAACATCAATATTCATGTATTCGTACCTCTTACTAGTTGCAATTAGGGCTGAATAAGCTGGATATATTAGTTAACGGTAGTTTGAAATATTTCCTTATTTTTCACATGGCTCGGTTTTCTTTGTTCATTTTTGGGAAATATATCTTGAAACCCCTGTCCTGTTTCAAAGGCAGAGGGAATTTCACAATTCCCTGGACATATTCCCCTGGACGTTTTGCCCTTCACATTAACTTATAGTATTAAGTACATGTATCTACTTACTCTTAATTTACATGAAGAGAAGTAACTATTTAAAGGGACTGGGTCAGCGCTCATTCGTTACCAAGCTATCGCACGGCCAAAGGCAAAATTTGATTTCCGACTCCGGCGGTACGAAATCAAACCTCCCTCCGAAGGAACCTTTCCATCGCTCTTATTTCGAATCTCTAAAACATTTTTTTGTAGAAAAGTTTTGTTTAGCATTCATTCTAAATGTAGAGTATTTCATTTTTACATTTTTTGTTCGAAATTGTGATGAATGAAGGCTCTGGAGGAAGAGGAGGTAAACGAGTCGGGTCAGCAAGAAAGAAAACGCCTGCCTTGAGGCAATTGACGAAAAAAATTAATGACCGACACTGGAAAAGCCAACATGCTGCTATATACTTAAGCAAACAAATATTCAAAACCTGGCGGGAAGCTTAAAGGCCAAGGAACTTTTGGTAGTGACTCGGCCTTCGCTGCCGAGTTACTTCAAGAGTACATGTAATTGATTGAGATTGTTTCCACACGAAAGGTTTAGTGAAAAAAGACGTGTTTGACTGAAGGTATAACAAAAAGTAACGCCAGAAGATAAATAACATTGCCGAAAACCTTTTGCTAAAAAGCAATGTTTTATAAAACGGACAAAATGAAAGAAAAAGAAAGAATTTATTTTACGACTTTTCTGAGCACAAGCCAAAACACACCAAAGCCAAGACAAACTCACCAGCCAAAACACACCAAAGCCAAAGGACAACCCGAACTCACCTGAAAACGTTTTCCAGAATCAAATCAAGGTAATAAAACATACATGAAATTTAGCTGAACCTGCTACTTTGTTGGCTCTTCAAAAATAATTATTTAGGAAACGGCGAAGTTCGAGCCAAGCTATCTCACCGACTTTATTCCAGAGAAGCATTTATAAACACTTCACGAACGAACCAAGGCTTCACAACAATTATCATGAAAGGAGGCGAATTCCAACTCTCTTTACAAGTCTTTAGAACTCCAAACGATGGGAGTTTTCCGTTCAGCAAGGCAAGGAACAACGACTAAATTTGAAAACCGTCCGTTCAGCGTTCAAGTCAACACGGGACCAGTCAACACGGTCTTTGCAGACCGTTGTGAAGGCGACCACACACCAGCGGTAGAGAAGAGTGAAAGTGAACAACCTCTAGCTAAAGAACAGGCTCAAACAAAGACAGAAAAAGAGAGTAAGTTGATATGGGTGGAGATGTGATTTTTAAGGTTATCAAATTAATTTTATTTTGAATAATCCTCCCCTTGATAAACGAAAAAGCTCCTTTCCTACATTAATTGGGTCGTATAAAAAACGTTCACTTGTTGGTCTCATTTATCTAACGATTCTTTGCAGACCGTTGTGAAGCCGACCACACCAGTGGTAGAGAAGAGTGAAATTGAACAACCTCTAGCCAAAGAACAGGCTCAAACAAAGCCAGAAAAAGAGAGTAAGTTCATATGGGTGGGGATGTGATTTTCAAGGTTATCACATTAATTATATTTTGAATAATCCTCCCCCTCGATTAACGAACAAGCTCCTTTCCTACATTAATTGGGTCGTATAAAATACGTTTACTTGTTGGTCTCATTTATCTAACGATTATTTGCAGACCGTTGTGAAGGCGACCACACCAGCGGTAGAGAAGAGTGAAAGTGAACAACTTCTAGCCACAGAACAGGCTCACACAAAGACAGAAAAAGCGAGTAACTTGATCTGGGTGGGGATGTGATTTTCAAGGTTATCAAATTAATTTTGTTTTGAATAATCCTCCCCTCGATAAATGATAAAGCTCCTTTCCTACATTAATTGGGTCGTATAAAATATGTTCACTTGTTGGTCTCATTTATCTAACGATTCTTTGCAGACCGTTGTGAAGGCGACCATACCAGATGTGATTTTCAAGGTTATCAAATTAATTTTATTTTCAATAATCCTCCCCTCGATAAACGAAAAAGCTCCTTTCCTACATTAATTGGGTCGGGAAAAACCCGCCATTGAATGACACAATTACAATGTAGCACAGCAGCTATTTTTTTAATCTGTTATATTTCAACTGTCAAGCATTACATTAAAGAATATTTAGCAGTTCCCCAGGTCAATTTGTTAGGTAGTTTTGGGCTAGTTATATCATATTGTTTTTTCTTGTGCGTACTTGGTATACAGCCCCCCACAGAATTGTTTTCGACTTTTGAGGAGCTAACTGACAATGTTTTTTGCTCTAAACTTAGAGTTTTATTTACTAGATCTCAGCTGTAATTTGGCATTAGATCTACCTGACTATAATTATTCTAATCTACTCAACATTATGTATATCTATGGACTGTCTGACTGAGACGGTCACTGAACCAACGACGATCACGCCGATATCGACCATTGATGATAGTTGTTCCTGTTGCTTCGACCTTGACCTCTGCACCACCAGTTGTCATATTTCCAGATGAATCCAAGAATGCATCGAATACCCTTAGTCAGTATTTTATTTACTTATTTAGTCTCAACAGAATAGTAAATGAAGCTAGAATATGACTATTTCATATGCACTTATAAACGTTTATAGCTGGTACTATCCTTATCTGTCCCAAATTACATTAAAAAAACTTTTGTTAACACAAACTATATCTGTTGAAACTTACACTGTAGAGTACTATAATTTTGTTTGTGTATTCTTCTTGGACTATCGAATGTTCTGCTGCTCCCGCAGCCTTTTCCTCCACCTCTGCACCCGTAACTGTCATATTTCCAGATGAGCCTAATGATGCATCAATCACTCCTACCATGTACAGTACCATATACAATGTGGGCCGCGTCAGGCAAAAAGGGCCCGGACGACATAATATGTAAATGTATTTTGAAATTGTACAATGTTTTTTATACTTGTGGTGCGATTACAATATGCATCGCGAGCGCCACATTGTGCTACTAACAAGTAGTGTTGATTTCAAGAAATTGACCAGTGAAATCGAAGACGAAATTTACGATATTTTTATACGAGGGTGTGATCACAATTTTAGCAGGCGCAAATGATTCCTTATCATCAGACGATTGTTTCAAGGTGTAACTTGTACTATTGCTAAAATCATATTATGAGCTACGGGGCGAAGAATGACTGCAGAAAAGACGTTCTTTGGCCAAAAAGTGATCATCTTGTTGATCTTATTTATTTTTTTACTCTTTAATGCGAGCAGGTATAAATGAATGTCATACATCAAAATCATCCCCTCTGACAGGATTCCTAATTTTTGTGGTCATATTTGTAATCGGGCCCTTGCATCAAAATCACGTAAATTTCACCCCTAATTTTTGGTGCCAATTTCTTGAAACTGACATTTATTGTTAGGAATGAAATATAGAGCTTCTCGTCAAGAATACAATACAATCTTCAACCTATTATTAGGAACACTGTTGTAGGAATTATTTAACTTGAATGTCGTCCGGGCCCTTTTTGCCTGACGCGGCCCATGTATCTAGCTGATGTAGAATACATAAATGGTTTTATGTGTATAAATTAATAATAACTTATTTTAGCTTTTCATTGTTTTATAACCATATTTGGACGGGTCGACGTGAACACTTACATGTAGTCGTGTTGATAGGAAAATGACCTTTGAATAAGTTTACCACTTCTTGGATTTCGTCGTTTGGGTTTCGTTGTTCAGCCTTCATGTTGAATCTCTTCACTGAGGTAAGTAATATTGTTACCGTTTCGTAACGTTTCTTTAAAATATGTATGTACAATTTATCAAAGCTTGAACCCCGGCTGTCTGAACGAGTCGAACTTAGTCAAATCTTGGCGAAAAACGATTGTTGGTTTGATCCGTTGTTTGTTCTGTACTATACGGCTGAGTGTATGACTATGATGTTATGAACACCTGGATCTGCATCGAGTGTACGTCGAGTGTAATTTCAAATCGCTTATGTTTAATATTAGAATTCTACATTGAAATAACCGCTGTATTATTTCAGTTGTTATTGTTTTCATCTAATGTATACAATTCTATATTTTAGAACCGAGGTTTTAATGCAGTATGGGAACAAATAATGGATGTCTCAAAACAGAAAACCAGCACGACTTGTCAAGCCAAGGAACTTAATGACATTGTACCAATTGTTTTGTGCATTTCATAAATAATCTTCCATTGGTACATTTAAGAAAATATCAGTAACTTATATCTATACAGAAACTTATAACATACTCAACAAAATATCTGGATTCTGATTGGTCAATGACGAGTGCATCTAAAGGTTATTGAGTGCACAGTCGCATACAAAAAAAATCTATACCTGATTTATAGGCACAGTGATATTTTGAAAGTTCTCAAATTGCACTCGCCTAAAGGCTCGTACAATTATTTATTAGAACTTTCAAAATGATCACTCAGTTCCTTTAAATCCCGTTTAGCACTCACGTTCATGCCATTTCCTCTATTTTTGACTTGCACGTGACGTCATATCACTTTCCAAATTTGGAGGTCCGCCATATTGGTGTACCACTTCACGCCATTGACCCGTGAAATGACTTGAAATCTAAGCGTGACGAGAACATAATTTAAAATTTAGATTAATTATGCGGCCGCAGATCCCCAAAAGAAGTCAGAGGATATTCAGAAATCTATCCTGGTACTATCTGAGTATTACAAAGGTTTGGAACCCCATGTAAAGCAGCGATATTTGGAAAAAATATCAGTTGTTGGGCTGGATCCAGCAACGCTTCTTGCCGCGAAAGCCAATCGAGTCCGTATATATCCTTAGTTATCTTGTACTGGACACAAGCTACTACACAAGAGAGCAGTTCAAAAACTCTAAAGGTCTAGAAGCGTTCAACGAGCTGGTTTCAGGATTTATAACATACGTGCAAGGACTCCAAATCTCGGATAAATATGTTGTCATTGGTAAGGTGAGACATTTGGATTATTTGTGCAAATAATGGAACTATTTTATCGGCACATTGCTTGGGCTGCAAAGCTGGCCTCGGAGAAACGTGCTCCCATGTTGCGAGCGTTCACTCCAATCCTGTGCAGCCATAACAAACACTGATTAAGTCCATCTGCTACCCTCACCTGTTTAATGCATCTACGAAGGCTACTGCACATGGTATTAAGCATGAAAATGAGGCAATAAAAGCCTATACACAGCTAGTGAAAGACAAACATACCAACTTTAGGGTTACAAGGTGTGGTGTAATGATAAATGAAGAACACCCATTTCTGCATGCAACCCCGGATTTCCTCGTTTCATGCGACTGTTGTGGGGAAGGGTGTGGAGAAGTCAAGTGCCCAATTAGCATTGAGGGGTGTGATTTCAGTGAATATGTAAACAAACAGAGACACTGGGATGTTGTCTTTCCCAAGCTGTCTGAATTTTGGAGATCTTGCATCCTTCCGGAGATTTTGGGTAGATGGTACACTAGGAAGTGCCACCTCAAACAATCCCAGTTGCCTGTAGTTACTGATGTTACTGATGGAGTTTGTTATTGTCGGAAGATAAAAACTAGTGAGGGGACAATAACATGCTCCTATGGTGGATGTAGCATCAAGTTCTTTCATTGTTGCTGTCTTGGGATACCACGAGCTGCATCTATACCCAAGACCTGGTACTGCCCAACCTGCCGTATCCTCCCTCAGTGTAAACGAGGGAAAGGCAGTGTAAAGGTCAAGAACAAAGAACTTCATTCTGCAGCAATGTCTCTAAACACCATCTGCATTTGCAATAAGAAAGCCATGCTGACTGACCGCCTTTTGGAGTGCCATGAGAAGGACTGCCCAAATGGGAAATGCTTCCATCTGCAGTGCCTTAATTACAAGCGTAGACCAAATAATAGCATTAATTGGAAGTGCAGTACATGCAAAACAGGTGTGAACGTGAAACCAACCATACCATTTCCAAGTGACAGTAAACCTAAACCTGTGTTGCCTGTATCCAGCCCTGTGCAAAACCCTCTGTTACCAGTTGTAGCCCCACCATCGTCAAGCTCTGCTCCCCCAAGTGTTCAGACATCCATAGTGGATAGTGACAGTGATGACAACAGCTCGGATGATGTGGAATTTGCGAAGGAGGTATATGCAAAAACTTGCAAGAAAGGTGTTTTGTCAGTCCTTGATGTCAATGACTATGATATAATTTTATCCCCTACTGGCTGGTTAAATGGTGACATTATACAACAAGCACACGTTTGTTTGAAAAAGGCCAATCCACTTATTGAAGGATTCCAAAGGCCAACACTAGGCCCATGCAGAAATTTTGATATCATGACCACTGAATTTATTCAAATATTGCACACCGGTAATGCTCATTGGGTTTGTGTAAGCACAATCGACTGTCTTCCTGGCATAGTCAAATTGTATGACAGCATGTGCAATGACATAATAGCAGATGAAGTTATAGAACAAGTGGAAAGTCTTCTTGCTGACAGTCATGTTGACATTGAAAATGTGCCAGTTCAACAACAAACAAATGGGTCTGATTGCGGCATTTTTGCCATCGCATTTGCTACTTGTCTTGTTTATGGCTCCAACCCAGATAATATTAATTTTAATGTAAGCAATATGAGGCAGCATCTCCATGACTGTTTGAAAAATGATGAAATAACACCATTTCCTTGCATTTAGAGCAGATTTCATATCACTGTAAATCCAATTGCCAATAGAAATTGAGATTACCGAGTAATTGTGGTTTTAATTTTGCTTGTGATTGACTGAACTGGGAAACCATTTAGCAGTAATGTGTAATTACAAGCAGCTGTGATTTGCAATTAGTTTTATGACAGTCGTTTGAAACCTGCTCTAATTGTTCAATGCATATTTAATATACTTCATAATGATTCTGTAAGCATGTATTTTCAGAAAAATATCCATACTTCCTCAGGGATGTTCTCTAAAAATATACAACATGCACATTTGTAAGAATGTACATAACTCTTTGTTTGTTATTTGACAAAGGAGAACCACTTACGATCTGGGACAGACCATTTGATATTTTGATCGGGAGGCCACTGCAAATCCCAAAATAGAAATCAAGCAATGACAATTTCTACAGATAATTTTTTTTAAATATATTCAAATTATTTATACTGACCAGAAAGAAATATCTTACAACAACTAGGATATTTTAGTTTGTATTAGGCCTGCAAACAATTTATTTTGTGTTTTTCACTCCCGCAAACAATTTATTGCAAATTTTCCATCCCCCTTGAATAAATAATGGTCTGTACCTAAGACATGATTTTCTGTACTATATTCATAACAAACTTCCCTTCTTTTTGTTTAAATCAAGCCTCTGTGAAAAGACAGGCAAATAATTTTGATACTTTGTCTTGGAAATGTATACTTCTGTGAGTGGAAATATTTTTTGTATTTTTAGTTATGAGAAACATACGCTGTGTTCAGAGAAGTGTTATGTCACAGGACTCAATGCATGACAGAAATTTGGAAAATTGAAATTTCCTTATAAAAATAAAGTTACGGCAGACAAAAGCGACAGACAATGCTGTATGTCACTCCGAAAAAATCCTGGCTACTCCTCTGAAACCAATTAAAAAATCTAGTCAAATGGTACAATAGGGCCACAAAGGTTGATAAGTCCAGAGCAAATTCTGATTATGCGGTCTATCATTGGTACTTGGACCTCTGGGGTCCCTTGGGGGTTGCATGTAAAGAGGTCACTAGGCAACGTGCTTTGTAAGATAGTGTACTTCCTGCGCAAAAGTCCAATTACCCTCTCCACATGAATACGTACATTTACAATACCCCTTGTCTTTTCTACCTCAACAGGGTCCAGTTGGGATTTCCCTTTCGTGAAAGCTGGTATCACCAGTTTTGCATGTTTGAGGGCAACACCTTCATGTATGGTAAACCCTCTGTCGGCCATGACAAGATCTCCGGGTACCAACTTATTCAGTAACCCACAATTTTCAGTCAGATACTTGTCTGATGTTCGTCCTTCCCAGGCTTGTGAAACAAATGAAACAGTACCTTGAGGGGTGATGCCAATAAGGACTTTGACTGTATTGTGATGTTTGTATGAGCTAAATGTTTGTGCTCTTGCCAGGAGGTTTGTTGGTCTGACACAAAACACTTCAAAACAGTCGATTATTACCGTGGTTTTATTTCCAAAGGAAAATTTAAAGCACTGAGGCATGGTCCTCCAAAGATCTTCTGTTTCCGGCCATTTAATCAGGGGGGACACCCGCAGATCCATAATAAACAACCAGTGTGTAATTGACCTTGACACTGTGGACTGAGATACACCAAATCTGTAGGCTAAATCTTGAAATGGGACATCAAGTCTCAGTTTTATCAGAACCATTACCATTTCTTGAAATAAAGAAAGGCTTTGTGTTCGTCGCTTGACAAAGGGCGAAATATGTTGGTAAGCGGCTTCGAGAATGCTGTATGTGGGCAAACCAGTGTAAAAAGAAAATAATCTTGATCGAAGGGCCTGTTTGCGGAGGGCTGATTGAATAAATATTCAAACTCGTCGGTTTGACATGAGGCATCGGCACGCGGTAGAGAGTCCTCTGAAGACAGTGAATCCACTGCTGATCGAAACAAGTGATCAAATGCCTCTGTTTGTGTAGACAAACTGCGGTGTGTTGCTTGCTCGTCTTGGTCTTCAGGTTCCATTTCTGAGCTCACCGAGCTTTCGATATCGAACGGAATGTCTTCTAGAGGAAGCCCTGGCTCATTTAACTTCTGTAGCTTCAGCAGTCGTTCCTGTTCTTGAATTTCCGCTTGCCTTTTTCGCCTCTCTTTTGTCCTCTCGGCTCGAGCTAGATTAGCCTCGGCTCTGGTTTTCGCTTCATCCTCATCTAGTTCTCCGCGGCCGCGCGTCGTTTTATCGTGCCCTAAATTCAAAGTAGGAACCCAGTCAACGTTATGCCGATCCCAAGGAGCAGCTGGCCGTCCTGAAACGAAGTGACGTTCACAAACTCGGTCGTTGTTCTGTATTTTTTCGGTGAGTGAACCACGGCTTATGGCGGAGATCCAAAGTCGACGCCGTTCAATTTGCAATTCTTCCACTTCAATGCCCTGATTCTTCGCAACAGATGGTACTCTAAACAAGCCAATTCCCTTATCTCGACCACTTTTCATGGAACACCCTATAAAAAGGCACAGAGGCATTTTAAGAAGTAAAAAAACTCTAGGAATATCCAAACGTGTGCTCACAGCGTGTGTTTGTTTATGTATATCTGGTACACCAACAGGGCGGACGGATAAACACGTCACACCGGAGGTCACGTGGGTGCAAGTCAAGAATATATCGCTTTTGGAATTGACTCGTACATTATTTCCTGGGTAAGCTCCTAAAAAGCTTTTTAATTCAAAATTTACAAATCATCCATATGCATTGAAAGACAATAATATCAGTCGGTCGCACTTTGACTAGCCTGCGTAGCCCGGCGCTGAGGGGGAAAGGGCCGGCGGAAGGAGTGGGGAATGGGGAGAGGAAGGGAGCGCCTGCAGCGAAACCCATGCTTTTCTCGTATTTCACGTTCACCAGATGAACGTAAAATTCCCATTGGTCGAGAGCGTGTCAATCAAATAGTTCCATTGTTCGGTTGTGATCACCTAGCAACTTCTATCTAATCGATCACTAGAGGTCATTTCAGATGGCGGATGTAAATTTGACAAACCTTTGCGAAGAGAAACTCGGAAAAAGTCTGAAAGAAGAACAGAGAATCGCCATTGAATCCTTGTTACAAGGAAAAGACGTCTTAGCAGTGTTGCCGACGGGTTTTGGCAAAAGTCTTATCTTCCAGTTTTTTGTTGATGCGAAGACAATAATATCGAAACGACATGTTTCGGTATTGGTAATATCTCCCCTCGTCAGCATCATAGAAGATCAACTTCTTGAGGCTGAAACCATGTGTATTGCATGTTGTTCTCTTAAAGGAATAAATCTGGACGAAATGCCGAAGTTAGCTCCCAAACTCATCTTCGCAAGTGCCGAGGAGGTGCAAGGAATCGCATTCCAACGACTGTTGAAGGATTCCAAATCATTTCTCCACACGAATCTTGACCTAGTCGTTGTTGACGAGTCACACACAGTCGAAACGTGGACGGGAGCAAGGTTAGTTCGTGAACTATCTTTTGCCTGATAGTAGTCTACTAGAAGATCGTATCGTTTTAAATACGACTCATCCAAAATTCGGTAGTGCCGTCGTGTATAATTTTCACCTTCAAACCCTTTCTTTACGAACTCATAGGTGGCATCCAAAAACCTTAACTTTCTAGCACAAGTAGCACAAACAACTTGTGATGCTTCCTTGGTTTGTAATATAGAAATTCCAAACTTGTTGAGAACCGTTGATAACACGAGTCCGTGGCTAACTTCCCTTGTGGATGGTTTGAAGATATTCACACAAGATTTGAAAGCACTACTTCCAAACTGTACAAGAAGACTGTACTTACAAAGACGACAATTGGAGTTTGGGTTGTTTTCAATCGATTTTCGACCTCTTTTACTTTGAGTTTTACAAGGAAAATTACCGGACATAACAAGTCGAATCGCAATCAAAATAAAGTACTCGTACTAGCCCGCGAAAAGTAGCAGGTTAGCGAAAAGTAGCAGGTTAGCGAAAAGTGACAGTTCGGCTCGAATTTCAATGCAATTTGATTGGCTGAATTTGACGCGCCTTTTGAATGTTAATTAGGGGGCGTAAGGAGAAAAGCATGGGTTTCGCTGCAAGCGCTCCCTTCCTCTCCCTCCCTTTCCCCTCCCCTCCCCCTCTTCTCCCCATTCCCCTTTCCTTCCGCCGGCCCTTTCCCCCTCAGCGCCGGGCTACGCAGGCTAACTTTGACCTACGGTTGTTTCTAGTATGTATTATTTATACACACAGCCACTCAAAACAGATGAGAGTACTTCAACTTTCAGTTACGAAGATGATGAAAAAATGGATGATGATTATGATGTTGACATGGATAAGGTGTATGAGTATCAGACTAATTATGAAGATATCCCTTGGACACCAGAAAAAAAACGATAGAGCATACAAACAGATGAGAGGATAATGACAGTGAAGGAGGTGAATATACTAGGTAACGATAACACAGATATCTAGAATTATCACCATGACACTTATATGTAAATAAATAGTGATTGTTTGTGATAGTGCTGATGGATTCATCATTGACTGTGTGACTGAAGTTCATTTTCAGATACACAAATAATAATGTACAGTGTACCATTACTAGCATACTTATTTACTATTGTACATGTATCTGTCAAATGTTAAAAAAAAATTGTTACTGGAAGTCATTATATTTAATGTAATTAGCAGTCCGAAAAATTCACTGACGGGATATGTCAGTAATGTGTAAAGCGCCATGAGACTGTGGTGATATGGCGCTATATAAATATGGCCTATTATTATTATTAATGCTACTTATATTTTTATTTCAATGTCTAGGTTAGATTTCAAGGGAAATAATGTCAGAGAGGAACAAAAGGGCATTGTATATTTGTCTAAACTCCTTTGCTGTTTCAACATTGTCACTTGTGCTTTTCAAGTAACCCTAAAGTCAGTGTTAGCCAGACAGGGACGCTGCTTACGATAGAGACAAGTTGTACCAGTTGCAAAGGTGACTACACTTGGAAGAGCCAGCCATATTTGCTTGGCAAGTTTCCAGCAGAAAATATTCTGCTTAGGTTTGCAATCCTGTCTGCTGGTGTTACTGGTGTTTAGTCACATGGTATATTGGTGTATCACTATTATTATCATCAGAGGCACCTTCTTCTACCAACCATAGGTAAATTTTGGCGTGCCAACCAAGCAAAGGATCTACAGTCTCTGAGGGGCAAGGAGATGGTGATTGCAGGATATGGCCGCCATGATGGCCATTCTGCAAAATTTGGGACATACAGCATGTTTTGCTGCACTGTTGGATTGATTATGTCCTACAGGTAATTGATCTAATATTTGAAATAAACCTTGTCTTAATTGCATAACTGAAACTGCAATAAACCTGTGAAACAAAATCTAATAGTCGCTATGTAGCTGTCAAATGTAAGCAAAAATAACAACGAAATTAGTCTAACTTAACCAAGAGCCAAAATAATAACCACTGAAAAGGACATATTAAAAACCGTAGGTCTGCCAAATTTCGCAGAATTTTTTTTTTCTTCTCTTTTTATAAATGAATGTGTGGTTGGAGGGCAAGTATTCCCTATCCTGTCCACTATAAAAAAAACATTACAGTCTTTATTTAAGTTCTGGAATGGAGTTTCTTGGTCACCAAAAGGCATTGGCATTTTTGTTAACCACCAGCATGGTAATATAGGCATTCATTTCAGACAGGCATGCTTCTATAGCGGAATGGATGCGCGTGGAATGCCCTAAGAAGTGTAAGGAATTAGGGAAACCTGTCATCGACCACTTCTTTGACCTCTGGCATATTGCCAAAAGAAGGATTTAGAATAATAGTGTTAATAATCATTATGAATCATCACCATCTTCCTCATTGATATGATGAAGCTGTGTATTACCATCAAATGATTTACTGAAGGCTCATAAAATAAAAGTGAAAAACAAGATTAAAATAAAACCAACTTAAAATAATATACAATACTTTCCATGGGAGGCTACATGTATGTCTATAGACAGTGTGGTGTCCTTTTTTACATACAATGTAGTTACTTTGATTTTAACCATACGACATGTGCATGGAAAAAATCTGAAGGCCAGAAACACCCCAATGACAATATTTATTGACTTGACATTCCAATTCGGTCTGTGGTTTAGCCGGGTCCTGGCTTTGATCAGTACCTATGGTTGTTTCAGGTCCCGTTAGAAATTCAGAGTTTTTAAATTCCACAAATCTAAGAAATTCAGAAGGTACTAATAAAGCGGAGATGGAGGAAGTCCTGCATCAGGCATTTCTATTAGTCAGTACTGTCTACACCACTGAAAATGGGTGATGTGATACTAGCTAAATTTCACAGTAGCCTTCCCAGCCGGCTGTTTAAGAAGTGTGCTCACTCAGAAATTATCACTCCACGTATATGGCTGACTAAAGGTAAAGTACTCCATCCACACATTGATGCATCTTAATAATATATAAAAAAAAAAAATTCCTGGGTATGGAAACACATGAAACATCAAGATTCATTTATTTTTTTCTGTTTTCATGACTATCAATGAGACATATCACAAAATGAAGAATATCTCTGCAAATAGTTGGGAAAAATAATTGAAACTTTGCACATGTATGTAAATAAAGAAAGCACATCATGCAGGTTATGCTGTTGCCATAGTAACACCCATGGCGGTTCAAATCGACTGACGTCATAATCGTGTCCTTTGCACAAAAAATGAATGTCTCTGCAACTAGATGAGTTACTGACGTACGGAAAATGTCATCCTTAATTGATTCGAAAGGGCTTGCAAATGAAATCAACTAAATTTCTAATTCATATACACTTTATCTTTCATTTCTCAGAATTTATTTCTACGAAAGAAACGTCTACACACTGACTGGTATAATGCGATCACGCCATAACCAAAACTATAACTGCGCTGCCGGCTGTGCTTTACAAACTCGCGATGGCTCACGAGTAGTCGTTCACTTCCTCAAGAAAATTAACCTGTGTAACAAACCCTACCAATCCACACTGAAGATGTGTACTGAATCAGCTCGGTCATGCCTTGCTTCGTATAGTTCTGCTCCCTAGAGTAGATCCTCTCTATCGGTTCATTCCCCATGTACTTGAGAGAAAACTCCCCTTATATGCATTATAAAATGGTCACACCCACTCAGCCGATCAGCGCCCAGTGCTTCAGTGCCCAAAATCATATCAAGCAACTCAGCAACTCATTACTATTCCCTATAAAATATTACTGCCAACTGTCAGTGAGCATACATATAATAGGCTCAAATGCTCCAAACGTTTCCACTATTTTAATTATATCTGTAGTAATATTCTTTAGCATGTGATCAAAAGGCCAATTAATCCCACAATCTATACTCACATGTACGAAATTATTACGTAAAAAGGAAACGATGGCAATATACTGTTTAAACAGACTGTAAAATTACTAGGTGACCTATCATAGCTACTAAGCTAATTGAAATAATTTTGAGCTAATTTTAAAAGATAATAACATCTACATCGTATCCATCTCTTAATCATAATTAGGGCGGCTCCTACTATTAGATAGTAAATTACTGCCTCACTTTTTTTACTCTTAACAAATACACAGGATCAATTACTTATTGAACTGGGACTGTCAAAGGCAGGGGACAGGTTGAGTCTGAGGGATTTCTGTTCCAGTCAAGTAGAGGAAACCCGAAAAGCAGTAGATGGTAATAAAGCCAAGAAAGGAGAACTGCTAGAACATTTTCTGTCAAAAAAGAAAGTAAAGACATAAGATCAACATAGACCAGGTCCAGTTCCTAGACAGAGCCCCAGGTGGTTAGAACGCGGGATAAAGGGACATTAACATAATTATTAACATCATTAATAAGCTTGGCTTGAACCAAGACAGGGGCGTTACCAACTTCCCCACATCTGGGACAATGTTCTCAGGTCACGTGTAATGCCAGTAGAATCTCAGGTCACGTGAATCTTCAGCACGTGAATATGGTAGAACGGCTGAAGATGGAAGCTTAAACCAGCTTTCGAATTACTGTGTAGAGTTACCAAAAGTTTTAAATTCCGTTGATTAAAAAATAGAGCTGGGATGGAAACATTTCAAGGAGTATGAACAAGGATTATAACCTTGTGCCACTGGGAGGAGGAAGTCGAGTTAACATTGTTCATTAACAAATTCGACTTGTACAAAACATGAAAAACCCTCTTCTTCCCTAATGGAACTGTGATGTTTTTGAAAAGGAGGAGGACGAAATGATGTTTGACTTGACTAATTTTAAAGAGAAGATTGAAGCAACTATTAAAAGAATGAGTTGCCATTTAACCTGAACAACTACATGGAAGCAAACAAGATAACAACAGTCAGACTATATTCACAATCAAAAACGTGTCTCCATATGACGATAGTGCCGATGAAGAGCAAAACGATAATGATCTTGCACAATGTTAGAAATGAACAACGAAAACTCATTCATTGGCTCAACTGAAGACGGACTCTGTTATTGGATCACGACAGGGCATACCAGCACAGCCTAATTGTACATCCAGCACAGCCTAATTGCCTGACCTTGATAAAGTATAATGCAGACGAAGTGAAGGCATTGCAGAATGATGTAAGAGGCAACAAAGACCTTTTTTATAGTAATGCAATTCGCGGATCATCACCTAATGAAATACAAATTAAAAGGAAACAACATGAGCACTTCTTAATTAAATAATTTGTGTTCACATATTTGTTATACTAAAGACAGATATGAATTTCATTTGGTACCTGTAAACAATTTTCACAGAGCGGATTTCGTAAGAGCGGATTTCGTATGAGTGGACAAGTTACGACGACTTATCATTTTGTTGTCACAGTTACTGTACGACATCCGTGACATTAAAATGTTTTCATTGTTTTTGTCCTTTTCATCAAATTACAGAGGTATATGGTACGGTGAATTAAGTTAGAGCACGGTTACGATGCAGCTAAAAATTGTCTAAACTACAACGTGGGCATCAATAAGGGGAAAAACTGATTTACTTAAACACGGGCATGCAAAGCATTAACGATGAGAGGGTTTCTTTAAGAGGATTGTAAGTTCAACAGCAAGGTAGTTTGTCCTGGGACGAGCCAAGCTATTTCTCGAGAGCTTCAAAAAAGGCCTTTCAGAACTTGCAGCTGTTGATGCTCTCATTGCTGTTGTCGACTTACAGAGCTTACTGTGGAAAGCCTCGAAAGCCTATTCACAGTTACCACAAGTCCAGTTGGTTCAACCAAAGCATCGCAGAGAGGTTGGTCCTCCCACGCTGGCATGACTATCTGCAGGATATTGAAGAGGGCGAGGATTGCTTAACTATACGCGATATGTTATTCTTTGCAACAGCATGTTAGGGTCGTGCCACCGTGTAATATTTACCCTAGCATTGAATTTCTACCTAAGCCTGAGTTAATCCTTTTTTATTTTCGGTCCGTTAACATTAACATTGTAAAATGTTTATTGCGACATATAGACACATTACCAATACCTTAGTTAAGAGTGAAAAGATTTGTGATTGGAAAACAACAACACAGAAATGCTTTAAGACCTTAGATGATTTGATTATGATTAATAATAAGTTGGCCATATGATAACAGAAGTTTTCATACTGCTTTCCAATAGAATGGCATCTACATGTATGCCTACTCTTTGAAAGTGACAACTGACATCAAAGCTAGAGAATTCCAATTCATGTCTTTACATTACTTACACAAATTGGAATTGTAGATTCTCCACTTTGTACTTTTCGTAATCATGATAATGAAGAAACTTTTGATCATTTTTCTTTGACTATAAATTTTCATTGAACTTCTATATCAACTTAAAGGTTTTGGTGCACAATGTAAATTTCAAACTGTATTTAAATATTGATAACCTACCTCCACTTAGTCCATCTGCTGATACTGATACCTATCCATACAACTGTTCAAATCTTACTATACCTGAGAGGTCTGTCTTACAGCAGCTTGATGTAACAAATGCACAGGCCATAGCTGTTGTGAGCAATCGACCAGGAATCAATCTAGTAGTACATTGTGGTACAGAGAAAGGAAGTCAAGAGTCACAGCATCAAGAGTTTATGATGTACTGTATATCAGTGGAAAAGGGGACGTGACAGCCATGCCGACAAGTTTGTTAATCCCGGCCACTTCAAGCAATTCTAGCAATCCTGTCATTCAGAAGAAATTGGCACATGGTACCATGGTACCATGAACCAGTTGTTTGGGAAAAGTACAAATTGTGTGTGATGGGAGAAAGAATGTGGAAGTGCATCCTTGTGGACTCGTGATCAATCCCAACAACTGCTGGCTGGGGTGTTCACCAGATGCGAAGGTGGTGTTTGGGGATTTATTTGGTAATGGTGGAGTCAATATGCCCAGAACAATACAAACATTGTGATGTCGTTGATGCTGCCAAGACAAGTGGCACTTTTATGCTTCATGTAACAGATGAAAATAAACTAGAGGTACGAAAAAAACAGTCTACTTATTATCAAATTCAGTGTCAACTTGCTTTGAAAGGAGCTCAATTCTGTGTTAAGTTGTTTATACTTATAAGTATTGCAATAATTCGAATCACTTTAATGATGTTCAATTCTGTGGAAATGTGGCTTAACTGAGGGAAATCTTTTGAAAATTCAGCTGAGATATTTTACGTTCTAATACTTCAAATGTTTTTAAACCATCAAGGAAATCTTTCTGCGTTCTTGTCTACAATGTGTCATCCTACTGTCTACAATGAGGTAGGACCCTTAGGGGAGGCGTTTATTTGAGAGGAGCGTTTAAATGAGTAGGGTACTTATTCGTGAAAATATGGTACATACATTATGATGGCCACAAGAAATGATAACTTGGTGTGCATGATAGTTTTCACTATCATAGGTCGTAAGTATAACCTGGTTTTAATAAAAAAATTCCAATATGATGAGTGTGGATTACATGTACATGTACCCCATAGGATGCTGTGATGAACCACTGATAACATCAGTATTGTTGTTGTTGGCATTATTGTTTGACAAGATTCATGATACAGGAATCTTGAAGTTACTGGAAAGTTACATAATTTTGTGATCCCAATGCCAGTGAATTATTAAACAAACCAACAATAATACTTTGTCTTGACAATGGGCCGCATTATCACAGAAGCGGGGTATTTTCTACTTGGCTGAGGTCAATGGTGCATTCAACCTGGTCCAAAAGAGACACAACGTTTTTGAGGCTGGAGAAGGAAAATCAGTGCTTGATACCACTTTGAACACATTTATCATAACATTGGTTGATGGGTGAGAGTTGGAAATGATCTGGAGACTGGTGAACAGCTGTCAGACCTAACCCAGGTAAGTAATTGAATATTGTAACACTAAACAAACATTCTACATATACTTAAAAATACATGTATGTCATTTTGCCGTGCATCTGTCTTCTTTTAATTAGCATAACCCAGCCACCGTCTACTGGGAAACTCAATCTGATTGGCTTAACTTTGAGTTGATTCGGGCTGTGCTCCTCAGCAACTATCAGCCGATAGAAACCTTGGGTTCGCAGTCTAATTGTTGAATATATGGACAGAATGGTGATATCACAACCTGAAGAGAACAAATAAGTGTGCTGCGAGAGGGAGTAACTGAGTAATCAGTGGATAACTGATTTTCTCTTCACGTTTTGACAACATCTGTACATTAATAGAGAGCTTTAGATCTGACTCCGGGTACGAGATTTGAACATGAGAGGTCTGGCACTACGATCTCATCCTTGGCTTCGCAGTCGCTTAATTTGCAACTTTAGATGGCAACAACGATACGATCACGCGACATAATTGTGTTTAATACAAGCTAACTGCCTCCCGGTTAGCTCAGTGGTTCAGCTCTGGTCTGTTGAGCGGGAGGTCGTGGGTTTAGCCTTCGTTGCGGCTCTGGAGTATCGGAGCGCAGCGAGCGGAGATTAGGGGGATTGGGGCGAGAAAAAAGGGAGGCGGGAGGGGGTGGGGAGGTGAGGAAGAGGGAGCCTACCGGCAAGCCATGGTTACTTTGACCGATTCATTCAATCATTATGCGGCGGAAGTGAAAACCATGGACGCTTTCCATTCAACCAAAACGACTGGTTAGTAGTTTCGAAAAATTCGAATGTTGAATGTAACGGGATTTTTCGAATTAGAAAAAACGGTCGAAAAAAATACGCGTTCCATTCGCAGAAACCACCCGGTTATTAGTAGCCTCGATTTCAATTCTCAAAACTGGCAAATCACGGCAAATCTAAACCGGGAATTTTGAATGGAACAGAAAATTTTGGTCGAACCGGAATTTCGGAAAGAGGGGACCACCTCGGGACCACCAAATTCCGAAACTTCGAACCGGAAATTTTACTGTTCCATTTGATTTCTGACCGCAATATTCGTGTTTTTTTTGGGTTGAATGTAAAGCGCCCCATAACTCACGCGTGGAATCTCAAGGAATCTCAACTCGAGCGTAAAATTCAAAACACAAAAATATACGAACTTGGAGAATGTCAGCTGAAACTCTGAAAAAACATGTGAAGACAGGGCCTAAACCCAAACCTGTAAATGTCAACATGTAATGTATGTTTTAAGGTAGCGTTTGGGAATTCAAATATTTCCACGGCGAGAATCTGTTCAAGCCTCAAGAAAGAAAAGAGAGCCGAGGCTTAATTCTAGCTGGTGTCTGCAAAAGTATTGGTCTTCGTATTCCGAAATCTGCTGCTTGTCAGAGCGAGTCTGTCGTTCCTGTGGAAGGAAGACTTGAAATGCAGTAGAGAACTACACCTTTGTTCGAGATAGAGAGAACTCGTTGCCGCTGAATATAAAGTCGCCACCAAATCGGAAAAGAACACTGCCACGTTAAAAAACATCCACGCAGCGTTACGAAATCATCAAAGCAGCTCGTAATTTCGGAAGCACAAGCCTGTTCCTCGAACACACCGGTCCATGTTTCAACCGTGTGCGATTCGTCAACGACAATACAAGCAAGACGCTTGTGGAGTTCCGATGCAGGGATCTTCATCTCATCGCGAAATTCGCTTTCATTACTTCTTCTGCAGAACTAAACAGCAATTTGAAGTTGCACTCTGTAGTTCCTCGGGTTTTAGGTCTGAAAGTTCGGCAGCAGAATAACCTAAGGAACTTAACTGGTTCAATTGATCTTTCACAATACTAGCCTAAGGAGCAATAACCAAAACTTTAACACTAGTGAATAGTTGGGATTACAGCTAGAACATCTATTCCAGACAAAAGATCTCTAATAGCTTTGCTCCTGTTCTTTCTTGAAATTCATCGCTTAGGGAATTCTAGGTATGTTTGTCGCCATATAATTGGTTCTGCTCTTATCGCATGCCATGCATGAATAAAATTTAATGATTTCTGTCAACCATGCATTTTAGCCAATAGCAATACGCGGCCTTCTGAGGCCGAGAGTTATCAAAATAACCATGGCTTGCCGGCAGGCTCTCTCTTCTTCTCCTTCCCACCCCTTCCCCACTCCCTTTTTTATCTCGCCCCAATCCCCCTAATCTCAGCTCGCTGCGCTCCGATACTCCAGAACCGCAACGCAGGCTATCGTGGGTTCAAACCCCGGCCAGACCAACACACAGGGTCTTAAAATAACTGAGTAGAAGGTGCTACCTTTACATAATCGAACAGTAAACGGTTAGACTTTCTCGTCTTCTTGGATAACGACGTAAAACCGTAGGACTAAAGTAAAGAGAGGGTCACGTGTTAAATAACTGTTAGCCGGTTAACATGTTTAAACCCCCTATAAATAAAGGTGACCTTACTTTACTTTAATTATGCTTAGCAAAAAGTCAATAAAAGAATATTCAGTATCACGTTTTATGGATGACATCATGGAGGAGGACGAGTTGCTAGCCATTTATGAGGTGACTGATAGTAAAAAAACGTGTTTACCATACTAGAAATTATGAAAGGCTCGACCTGGAAAACATGTCAGAAGATGAATGTGAAATGGAGTTCAGATTTGGCAAGTCAGAGCTTACCATTCTTGCAGAAGTACTACAACTTTCCGATACTTTCACCTGCACTGGAACCGTGTGTGTTCTGCTCTAAAGCTTTGCTTATCCGTGTCGTCTGAGTGACATGATACCGCGATTTGGTAGATCGGTACCTGAACTACGTCTCATTTTAGCTGAAGTGTCACAGTATGTTTACATAAGTCATAATTATCTCTTGTGTGATTTAAATCAGCCATAGTTGCAGCCGCATCGTCTCAAAGAGTTCGCAAATGCTATCTATGATAACGCAGCGCTAGATAACTGTTGGGTTTTTCGATGGAACAGTAAGACCCATATGGTTTTAGATGGAACAGTAAGACCCATATGCCGACCTGGAGAAAATCAGCACTTCATGTACAACGGTCAAAAGAGAGTACACGCTCTGAAATACCAAGCTGCTGTTACTCCAAATGTGCTGACAGCAAACCGTTATGGACCTGTAGGTGAGTGTAAACTTAATGATAACTAGGTAATAAACTTTATACATAGTACGGCATAGTACACAAAATGAAGAACATCTCTGCAAATATTGAATAAAAATTACTGAAACTTTGCACACGTATGACACTATGGAAAGTACACATCATTGTGCAAATTATAGTGTTGCCATGAAAACTCTTATGGGCCCACGCACCTTTCACCTTGAATATAAAATTCCAATTTCTTTCCTTGTTTCAAAAAATAGGTTGCTTTAAAACTACTCACATACAATGCCTACATTGTTGTAAATCTTATTTTTGACTCACCAAAAAAACGTGTTCAACAAAGGAGAAATTAGGGAAGTGTTACTAGTAGTGAAAGCCTGGGGCCAGAGTGTTTCCATGGCAACATCGTAATCCAATATTCGTAGAGATATATTTTTATTTTGTGATTTGTCTCCAAGGCTGTTCAAACAATATGACGTCATATGTCATGTCATTTGCATATTACAAAAACCTGAATATCTCTGAAACGAGAGGGGATGTTGACAAATGGAAAATGTCATTATTTCTCAAAATTAGCTCAACTTAATTTTCGCTTCATATGCACTTTAAATGCAAGCGATGGCCAACTCGAAAGCTCAAGCTACATGTACTTTGGCCAACACACACTGATCTCTAATCTGAATTCTGAATCTACTCTGTAAATAGGAAGCCCCTATTTTAGCTTATTTTGTATATATTCATATCACTAGTGTAAAATAGTGTGAATAAGTGCCCCTTTTAGTATGTAACACATATCTTCAGGAATAAAAGAACAATACTGTATGTAGTTGATTAACTTGTACTTTGACTCTATTTATGTATTTTTCTAATCACCTATGAAACCAAGCCGTTATGACCACAGGCAATCTGAAATATGAAAGTAGATTTTGGGATGCCTGTGCTTATACAAAATGGCTGCGGAACGATGGCAAATCACGAGTGCCATCACGAGTACCGGTGTTATACGAACTGCAATGATGGCAAATCCTGAATAGTATATGAGCTACAACATAATGAAGGTACGATACAAGCTAAGCTTCTTACAGCTGTTACTTAGTACCTAGAATGGTATTTTTGGGTAGTCCATGAAGGTAGTGCATCAGAATCACGCAATGGACTTTGACCAGTTCCAGGCCGAATTGTTTTCGTTGGCCAATCAGAACGCCTGAGCATTGAAAACCGAGTGTTACGATCGAGTGTTGCGATTGATTCACCCACTGGCTATTTGCTCCCTAGTTTTCAACAACAAACATGCCCATGTGCCGTTGTTCAATGGATCGAAGATCCGAAGATGATAACACCGAGATAAATACCGTACTGTGAGCGACAAAGAAATGGCAAATTATTGGGGACCGAAGCCTTGATGAAACCATGGAAGGCAAAATCATTTGTGTGATTACGAAGAGAGGTCCTAAAAAGAATCCTATGATATATAAAGCATATATTCTGTGGTAAGTGTAGCTGAAATACAATTGTCTTTCTTGTAGTGATTTCATGTTATTGGCCGTATTAAAAGTCGAATTCGTAAAGTCACCATTATTTGACCCACGTAAACGTATTATTAAATGTCATGTTTCCCCATTTTACAGACAAGACCGCCAAAGCAAAAGAGGCTTTCTATCAGCTAACTGCTGACGATTCAGGTACGTAAGCCCTTTTAGAATTGCAGACGAATATTGATTGTTGCCTCCTGAGTGAATCAGACTTTATAATAAGGGCCTGCAGGTTGTTTCGGGTGCTGTTAGAAATTCAGAGTTCAGAGGCCGCTTGCTGGTAGTAATTTATATCTTACGGAAAAGGCTATAGCACCTGCTGAAGCAAAAAGTGAGTACAATTCTAGGGGCACAACTTATTTTTTCTCTTTAATGACTGCAACCAGCTAGGTTGCATTAATTTTTGTAACGAAACACAAAATGCATTTTTGATTCCCAGTAAGGCTTATAAAACTAAGGCAAGGAAGGGGGGGCTTATTCCAAAACTTTGTGGGTTTGGTTTTGTGAAGTAAATTTCTTAATCTTTGTTCATTCTATTTCATACATATATGAAATGATATAGATGTCACGGAGCCTGAAATTTCCCATCCCCCAAACAAAAAGGGGAAGAAAACAGCTGCCAGTGCAAGCATTTCTACAAGTAACATACATGAATACACATGTAGCTGCTGTGCAAAATGTATCAAAGGAATTAAACTCAAGATGCATGCGAATAAAAAATAGTGAATGATTATACTGTAATTGCTCATAATGTAATTGCTATTCAAAAACCTTGTACATGTAAGTATATATTAACTACTTGTTGATCTTTGTTATTACTTAATTAATTCACAGATGTCACTGAGCCTGAACATTCTCAGCTGCAAAACAAAAAGGGGAGGAAAACAGCTGCCAACACAATCACTTCTATAAGTAAGACTGACTGTGTAATATACATGTATATGATTGCATTTTGCAAATAAATTATACCAAATGCATGATAGTAAATTATTCACACTTGTCTAAAGACCTGTGAGCTTAAAAATGCACTGTATTTCCTCAAATAAGTCCCCCCTCAAAAAGTGTCCATGGCCCTTTTAGTCAAAATTTGAAATACAGTCAAACCTCTATTAAAGTGCCTTTTACCCCCAAAATATATTTTTTTAATTGAAACTTTAAACCGTTATTTAGAACGTAAAACAAAAATGGGAGGCTAAAACCCAACTGTTATTTTTTACGGCCTTTCAAAGTTGAGGACCAGAACATGTGGCCGTCAGTTTTCAA
Organism: Actinernus sp. WN-2022; assembly: GCA_030867875.1. Taxonomy (NCBI): domain Eukaryota; kingdom Metazoa; phylum Cnidaria; class Anthozoa; order Actiniaria; family Actinernidae; genus Actinernus; species Actinernus sp. WN-2022. The sequence continues at coordinate 14,288,914 of JAOWCC010001751.1, forward strand.
TTCCCTTTGGGGGCCTGGAGACTAGTGGCCTGTGACGTGTATGTAGTCAGGCGTCCTTACTATTCCATACAAACATCTCTTATTTCTGCGACTCTTGCAAGCTCACCACATGATAAATATCCAATGAAATGTCACCAAACTTGGTAAATTTACTAATTGCGGTGTGCTCTTCCTTGTAATGGCGTTTATTTCCTACTGATTAGACTATAATAGGACGTTTTTCCTTTTTGAATTATTTTTCTTATTCAGATTTTCCAACTCCTTTGAGAATACCAAGACAATGGTCTAAATTAGAGGAACAAAAGAAACCGTGCAAAGGATTCTGGTAGTTGTAGTAAACTGACGCCCGATTGACGTCGACTTCCAGGAAACAGGAAGCCCAAAACGGATGTTTTCGCTAACTTTGACGCCACCAAAATCTTCGAAGTGTATTTTTTTCACTTTTATTTTTTCACCTTCTTAGTCAGGGCGCTATACAGGACTAGTAGAAAGTTCTAATAAAAGCTGGAAGGAGGACATAAGAGCGACGATCTCCAGTGATCCGCCAAAAATATCCAAAACAAAAGAAACATAAGTTTACATCGGGCTATTAAAATTAGCCCATATGAAGCCGTGTTTGACATTATGCCACACAGGAAACAACTTATAAGATCAGAAAATGAAAAGCAAGAAGACCCCGCCCAGGAAATACATCGCACAGAAACACAGCAACAAAATACAAGATCGCAAAATGATATTGGGAAAAATCAACAAGAATACAACAAACAAATTATATCTCAAACCAGAACAAGAAATGAAAACAGAAGAACTTATATAGTGGAAGAAATGGTATCCATCAAAATTGATAGAGTGGATAAAACAAGTCCAACTCTTCAACTCGGAAAAATATTATCAATTGAAAATGATTATACTAGAATCGTCAGTCCATATGGAAAAATTGGCACACTTATAGCTTCAACCAGACTATACCCCATGCACAGCCACAAATGTCAATCTAGACTATACAAAGGAACTGTCTTTCTCTAGCGCTTGCAAAAAAGCCACTTCTATGGAATAGGAATTATTATCAATATAAAGTAAGCAGGGGATTCATTAAGATTTGAAGTAGGATCCGAGGGAAATTGTTATTCACAGCCGACAATATTAAAATAAATTATCAAAAATTAATAAAGAGAACAATAACAAGCATATCAAGAATGACTAAGTTATTTCGCCAAAGAAATGACCTTTTCACCAACATCATACATGCAAGTCCTGAAAAATACTATACCACAATGTATGAGCTATTGATTCCATGCAATCATTTAAGAAAGTATATCTTAAGTATAAGCAATCAGTATAAAAATATATAAACTTAATTATCAAACTCATTAACAATTCATGAAACAAAAATCAAAGGAAATCAATGAGCGTGGAGGGATCTGTAAATCCGATACAGATTTTGTCCTGATTTACATAAACTTTGGCTTCGATTTTCTCGGCCAAAATAAGTCGTATCGCCAAATTAACTGAAAACATGACTCTCTACATCTAGACGTTTGATAAGTAAGTTCAGCTCGAGTTTGTAAATCGGATAAAGATCGGCCGCTCATTCTTTATCTAACACTTAAAATCCATCCAGACATCTGACCCATCATAGCAGCTTTCTTGATAAGCTGCAAGTGAAAATTAATAAAAGTATCGTAATACGTTAAATAAATGAATTGTACTGATATCACTAAAACACAAGGTAATTTAATAAACTAAATAAGTAATTCAGTTATGTGCGTGGTTGTACCTCAGCCTTGTAATAGGTATCACAAACAAAACAACTAACATGCCTATGGTTCCAAACCTAGGAATTACAAAATACATTTCTGCAAGTACCGGCATGACATTCGCTTCCACCTCGCCACTACGGCTGCTGCGCACTATTTTTAATAGAGGAAATATACTGTACAATAGATTATAGCTTAGAGTTAAACAGGGACGAAAATAAACAATACCTCTTAGCGTTTTAAGGATTTCAATTTTAGGGATTGTAGGGATTTAAGTCACGGGTGCACGTTCTGGGACACTGACCTCTAAGCCGGCCGTGCAGTTTTGTAGCTTTTTCAAACCAGAAAGTGTTCCTACACCAAAGACCATTTCGTACAAGTTAAGAATGAGCGTAAATGGGTTCAGCATATTTGTGCTAAGTGCTGGCTGTCTAAACAAGAAATTAAGCGGCACTGAGAAACCTCCTCCGGGTGACCTTTGATTTCAGGGATTTCAGGGATCCTAGTGACTGTGGTGTGTCGTATAATTTGGTGAGCGCCTAGAACGTTGATGTTTCGGGTTCGTTTGATACGTTAATTGAATCTAGTACACCCGGCGTGGATTTTATTCACAAGATTTTATGGCGGTCAGCGGTCTGTCTTCCAAGATGGACGTGTTTTTCCTCAGCTGAAGATATGTGTGGTTAAACTGGAGAAATATTATTCACAACTCCTCTAAATTCTACTATGGTTAAATCTAAGGCTCCAACGAAGGCTGATTCCCCTTCTGAGGCATCTTCTTCTTCTCCTGACGTCTTCAATGAAATCTGGGCCAAGCTCGAAGTCAAACTCAACTCGTGGGTTGAGACCACTCTTACCGGCATCGTGAAAGATCTCGTTAAAGCACAAGCGGTCTCTGCAGTGGAGCATTATGTATCTTCGCCTGAATTCTCTCGTTCTCTTGCTGAGTCCATCCAGTTTGATGCCAATGAGTTAAATGACACTATCAAGACAACAGAGGGCAAGATTTCCAATCTTGAAATCGACAAGTTGAAATTGGAGCAGAAAATTGACGATCTTGAGCAATACACTAGGCGTACGAACGTTCGCATTTATGACATTCCCGAGTCCTCGAGCGATGCTCCTGAAGATACTGACAATCTGGCTATTAATTTATTTGGCGAAGAACTTGGTATTGAAGTTTCGAATAATGATATCAGCCGCTCCCACCGTGTTGGGAAACGTTCCTCGAAACCACGTCCGATCATTGTTCGCTTTACTAAACATAACACTAAAGTGGCGATTCTACGTATTAAACCGGCGCCAGTTGAAGATCAGTAAGAGGCCATTTAATGTCCAGGAGGATCTTACCCTGCCCAGGAGAGACATTTTGAAATATCTGAGCAAGAATATCGATGAGGGCATCATAGACAAAGTCTGGACGGCTGATGGCGTTATTTTTCTACGGCCCTCATCTCACACATCCACTGTTGAACGGTGTACAACCCTCTCTCAATGTCAAGCAATTATAGCTAAGTACATTAGCTAGATCCATAGACTATTAATATTAAAGCTTATATATGTATATCTCAGTTTTGATCTTGCTTAATACAAACTATAAATAACTCCAATCATTTTACTGAGCGTGATTAGTTAGATTTGACTAAATTAAATATTTTTTTTCTCAGCTTCTCCTAACTCTGCCTCTGCCCTTTTCGTTTCTATCAACTTTTATTAAAACCTTATCGCTAAAAATAAGCTATTTCTGACTAAATAATTACAGTTATTATTATAATTGTTGTTTTTCTGTACACTAAATGCCTATTAAGTATCCTTGTTCAGTTTGCTATTTCTCAGTTCATAACAACCACAGAGCCATATTTTGTGACTCTTGCCACCTTTGGACCCATCTGAAATGTACTCCCTTCTCTCTAAATGATTACACCTCCCTTTCTAATTCTGATGAATCCTGGTTCTGCCCAACATGTCTTTCTAATATTTTCCCCTTTAACCACTTTAAGGATGAATTGACTTTTACTTTTCTATTTTTGACTTTAATTCTATTCTGGACTCTACTTTTGACCATGAACTGCTCAAAAATAAGTGTTTCAATCCTTTTCTAGATGACCTTGATTCTAGACACCTTCTATTGAACTCTGATATAAATCCCAACACTAATATTTTTGCGACTAACTCAAACCTACTTTCTAATTGTGTCTACCTTTCTTACTTCTAAAGTATTCAACAATATTCCTCTCTCATCCCCTGACTCCTTCTCTTTATTTCATATTAATATCCGAAGTTTAAAAAGACACTTTGATGACCTTTCTGAATTTCTCTCCTCTCTTAATTTATCTTTTTCAACTATTGGTATTTCTGAAACCTGGCTAGACGACTCATCTAAAGACTTGTATAATCTTCCTGGATATTCTTTTATCTCGGATAATAGACAATATAAAATTGGTGGTGGTGTTGGGCTTTATATTAATTCCAATCTTAATTTTAAACTTCGAGCTGACCTTCAATCTCCAGGCAGCAAGATATACGAGTCCATCTTTGTTGAAATTCTTCAGCCCAAAGGCAAAAACATTATTGTTGGCTGCATTTATAAACCTCCCGACATTTCTGTTAATGATTTTAATAAGTGTATTAATGTTTTATCCATTATCAGTTTTGAAAATAAATTGTCATATATTATGGGTGACTTCAATATTAATATTCTCAACACTAATTCACACAACCCTACCAATGATTTTGTCAACCTCATGACATCAAATAGCCTCTACCCTCTCATCTCTAAACATTTTTAGAAATAATCTTGAATATAACATGGTCAGTGGTCTACTTTATACTGATTTATCTGACCATCTTCCCATTTTTTCAAATTACTCAGCTAAAATTGATATCTGATTCGTCACCCCGTAAGAAAGTCATTCGCCTTGTTAACTCTTCTAATATGTTTAAATTTCGTGCTAAACTAACCAACACTGACTGGTCGTTTCTTTATGACATTAATTCACTAAATGAATGTTATGATGCTTTTTCCAATCATTTAATACCTATCTATAATCAAGCTTTTCCTCTCAAAACTGTTTCTTCCAATATCTCTAAACTATCTAAGCCATGGTTCTCTCCTGGCCTCTCTAACTCTTGCAAGAGGAAAAATTATTTATATAAACAATATATTATTAATCCTACTCTTCTCAATACATCAAGATATCACAAGTACCGAAATAAATACAATTATTTGATCAAAATTGCCAGAAAAAAATATTTTCATGAAAAACTCCTAGCTGTTAACTCTAACTTAAAAAACACATGGTCAATAATTAAACAAATTATTTCTAAGAAACAAACACCACATCTCTTTCATAATATGAAAGACTCTCTTGGCATCTATACTGATCCCATGCAAATAGCCACTAAATTTAACAACTTCTTTACTAATATTGGTCCATCTTTGGCCAGAAACATACCTACATGTAGTTCTCAAACCTGTTACAAAGAATTCTTAACTGGCTCTTATCCTAATAGTTTCATTCTCACTCCAACTTCTCCTGAAGAAGTGTCTTCGATTGTCTCCTCACTTAAGAATACTATGAGTGAAGGTTATGACGGTATCCGTATTTCACCAATGAAACATTCTATTGATTTGCTAGCTCCTCTTCTATCTTATATTTGTAACTTATCATTCTCTGCTGGCGAATTTTCTGATAAACTTAAAATTGCTAAGATTCTTCCTGTCTTCAAGTGCGACGATGAAACCAATTTCTCCAATTATAGACCCATCTCTATCTTGCCTTGCTTTTCTAAAAACTTGAAAAACTTGTCTATTCTCGCTTTACTGAATTCTTTGTGAAGTACGGTATTCTTAATCATCATCAATATGGTTTTAGACAAAATTATTCCACTTACATGGCTGTTCTCGAACTTGTTGACCACATATTTCAAGGCTTTGAAAAAATTGAATTTACGGTTGGTATCTTTGTTGATTTAAAGAAAGCATTTGACACTGTTGATCATATAATTCTTATCGAAAAACTTAAATTTTATGGCATTCGTGGTACTCCTTTAGCCTGGATTATTAGTTATCTCTATAATAGACAACAATTCGTACAAATCGACAGCCATATTTCTTCATATAATACTATCAAATGTGGAGTTCCACAAGACTCAGTGCTTGGACCACTTCTTTTTCTTTTATATATCAATGACCTTTTTAATTCTTCAAAGCTCCTATCATTTATCCTATTTGCCGATGATACTAATATTTTCTTTAGTCACCAAGATCCTTCTTCACTCATTGATATTGTTAATCATGAACTTGTTCATGTTTCTTCTTGGTTTAATGCTAATAAGCTTACTCTTCATCCTGACAAAACTAAATTCATTTTTTTTCATTCTAGGCGAAAAAAAGTTAACCTCAGTGGTATACACATCATTATTGATGGCACTTCGGTTGATAGAGTACAAAATGCCAAATTTTTAGGAATTATTATTCATGAAAATCTTTCATGGAAACCTCATATTGACACAATCTGTGATAAAATTTCTAAAGTAATTGGTGTTATTTGTAAATCCAGGCAATATCTGGCCTCCGAAACTTTAAAGACTTTATTTCTTCTCTTTTTCCTTTTAATTATGAATGTCATGATTACTTTACTCGTTCAAGGTTTAATCTCCATAAACAATTTCTTAAACACCAATTTTCTATTCGTTCACAGGCCCCTACTATTTGGAATAGTCTCCCCCTCTCTCTTCGCAACTCTTTAAATGTTGGCAATTTCAGAAAGAAACTTATTTTTTTTTCCTACATGATCGCTAGTACTTTAAAAAATTGGTTTTATAAAAGCTTAATTTTGTCTATACTTTTTAATACACACTGTTATCATTTAATAATTATTTAGTTTTTCTTTGCAAAAAAAAATAAAAAATACAGGCAACAATGTCAATTATATATAACGTTCTCCCTTATAGTATTTGCAAATAAAATGAATTGAATTGAAATTGAAATTACACGCACAAGTTTATGGATCTGGTTCACCGAATTACGTGTCCTGTCATTGTTTAGCTGTTCCGTTTCGCTTAAACATTACTATCTGGAGTGCCTATTTAAGAGATTATGCTGATAGCAGGTTATTTGACTTTATGGAGTATGGCTGGGCTGTGAGTTATGATTATTCTACTCACGGATTTCCAATTAGTGACTCTCGTAATCATCAGGGTGCAACGTTGTTTCCGTATGCCATTGATGCGTACTTGCTCACCGAGAGCTCGTTGCACGTGGTGATTGGCCCATTCTTGGATAATCCCATTCACTAGATATTAAGGCAAATATTGCAGAAGTTCTGACATCATGAATGAGCAAGCCAAAGAATAACAATTTTATTGAGGACCGAGAGCATTTATTTACCAGGAACACATTCAAGATTTGTTTCCATTTTTTTTATATTCCCGCCACCGCCAAACAAACTTAAGTCAGATTCAACCAATCACACTGAGTTACGAATAAACTCGTTACCAGGCTCTTACAGGCTAATCGAGAGCAATATGGCGGATGAAAGTTCAGAGAAGGGAGAAGAAGACGGCCATACGGGTTTCATTTTGATGTTCTTTCGAGCTGTGACAGTGTACGGAACCTGAAAATCACTCAAATTTAGCCTCACTGGGAAGCTGTCGGTAAATACTAAGTCATATTTGGATATATTTGTGTGATAAAATGACATTTAAGCTACTCGATTCCATCGTAATAAATTAAGGAACGCTTATGCTTATTCTCCAAAGTTGATCAAAGCAACCATTAGTGTGGCTAAAAGGAAGGAAATTACAGTGAACATGGAGGCCAAAACACACGGTTAGTGCATTAATTCGACTAAGCTAGGAAGACAGAATTATTCGTTTACATGCAATTTTACAGTCAAGAACATGCAAGGAAATACGATGCAAAGGTTTATTGTAATTCTGTTTCACAAACTTCCATACAAAGTACTGTAAAATTATGAGCAATACAATGTCTATTTAAGGTCGTAATTTGACGCCTAGTACGCACGCGTGGGATCGACAATGACGCTCCTGACACTAATGAAATTGTTGGAATCAATTCCAACAATCAAGGCCAAAGATGGCGTCCCCGCGATTGGGCACTGCAACTCTGCCGACCAACTCCTTCGAGGCCTTATTAGACAACAGACTTAAGCAACAGGCCAAGGAATTAAATGATGTATTATTTAAATATCACAAGCAGGCTCAGGTTGAACCCAAGGAAATCAAATTACGCCAAGAAATTATCGGCAACAAATTCGATGAATTGCTAAACTTGTTTGTACAGTTCAAAGAAGAAAACAAACAACTGTTGCTTGCCAATGCCGAATTAAAGGAGAAAATGACTGTGACAGCCGATAAAATTGATGCCATAGCCGCTGAACAGGAGATTTTGGGTCAGTACTCCAGGGCCCGGTTGTTCGAAGCAAGGTTAAGCGCTAACCCAGGGTTAACTCGCTAACCCTGGGTTAAACTGTACAGATTGCAATTACAGATTTAGCGCTAACCTAGGGTTAAGTTAAACTTGCTTCGAACAACCCGGCCCTGAACGATAACCTAGAAATCCTCAGAATACCGACAAAACGAGACGAAGTGACGGATGAGATTGTACAGAAAGTTAGCTAACTGCTTGATGTGAAATTGACCTGACGGATATCTCAGTTAGCTACCGTCTGCCAGCAAGAGAATGTCGCACTCCATAATTCCACCAGCTTAGGCTACTTACAGAATAAACTATTTGTTAATGAAAACATTACACCAAAATCCAAGCAACTCTATTACGAGGTAAGACAATTCCAGAAAGTAAACAGGTTTAAGTACTCCTTGTCAAAGTATGGAAAAGTCTATCTAAAGAAAGATGCTCAATCTAAAAACATTTCCTTTATATCGATCTGATTTTGATAAATTCAAAGCTTGCTATAGCGTGTCAGTACCCAATAATAGTGAGTATATAACTCACGTATGAAATTCATTTTAAATATTATTTAGTTTCGATAATACATTGTTAATTAGCTAAGATGACTGGTCATCAATACTGTATTACAAATATCGACCTTGATGATCTATCTAATATTGCCTTAAGGTCACTTAATAATCCTATCAAATTTGATAATCAGGATCCTGACAATATAATCTCACAAATTTCTTCTAATTACTATAAAGTTGACAAACTGAAGGACCTACTAGAAAACACTGCAAAAGCATTTTCTGTATTCCACTACAACACTAGAAGTGTAACTAAACAAGTTAGTCAATTACAGTACCTCTTGGGAGAGAATTTAGTGTAATAGGTATTAGTGAAACTAAACTTAACAACAATTCATGTACAAATATTGACCTACCAAATTATAAATTCACAAGTCATGACTCACCAACTCAAGCTGGTGGTATTGGCCTATATATTCTTAATAATATTGATATTAACCTACTACTACTTTATGAAAAGTTATGGCTTGAAATGATTAAAATCTTGACCTCTAAAAGAGAACAAAATATTGTGATGGATATAATTTATACACACCTTTTCCAACTTCGGTGAATCTTTGTCGGAAAAAATAACACCATTTCAAATGAAAAACAAAACAAGTTCTCTAATGGGAGTCATAAATATTGATTTAATCAAATGTGAATCCCACCAACTCAACCAACTCGCATAACAAATCACACACAAACTCTTATCGATCATATATACAAATGCTTTGGACAAATATCTAACACCAGCAAAAAGCCTTGCAGACATATCCGACCAATTACCAGTCGTTTTACTGGTTGACAATGTTCAAACAAATAAGTAACCCAGGAATAAAACAATAAGAGATTTTAAATCATTTAGTAAAGAACAATTCCTAGAAAAAGTTGATTGGGGTATCAACTCTTTGTCGTCCGATCGTGTGTGAGCTTAATTGGTGAAATCCTGAGTGCTAACTAAACCCTCCCCCCTCAGTTCCAGTTTGGCTAGCCCGGGGTAATTAAATACTGCTGACTTGTTAAGCCAAGGGCTCAAACTTGCCCCACAATGCCATTCGGGAGAATTCTACGTACTGGTCGACGGTAGGTATGGCTGCTTCGGTAGGGTTTCCAATGAAATGTGCTCTAATTTTGGAGAAAAATGCCACTGTCAGAGAGCTTGAAGACATCATTAAGTCTGAGGATGGCTGAAAAGTACTTGGTTTGCTTTTAGTAGGCCTTGTGAGAGGATTTCACAGGGTTTTGCCGTTGTGTTTGTGATTTCAGACACAGGAAAAAATTCTTCAATGAAAGCCTTGAAATCCTGCAGTTGGCATTCTTTTACCCCTGCTCAACCTATTAGGATGTGTTTTTGTCACTTTAAAGCAACGGCTTGAGTCCAAATCACCGCTCTTGGCTGTAGGGGTAAAAGACTTATAAAAAAAACCCTACCGGAGTCCCAGAGGAGGGTCCCCCTTGTGATTTTTTTGTTGATTACCCAGCATGCAATTGGAGGTGGGTACAGGAGAACGTGGTGGAGAGAAATGCAGTGTAAACATCGGCGTGGTTCACAGTCGCTTGGTGTGTTTTGTGCAAACAAACCTACTGGTTGGAAAGATTAACAAGGTACTGTAACGACTGAGTGCTGGTTTTGTGTTTGCTATTGATTTCAAGTGCGAATGGAAAGGATGTTTTGAGCCGATTTTCAGCTCCTTAGAATTCGTGAAAATCGAAGAAACAAAAACGAACGCCAAAACAAATGAGCTTTTCTCCATAGTGAAAGAGTCAAGCGATCCCTGTTATAGCTTTGACTTTGAAGCCATTCATCCCTTCACATAATATCGCAACATCGTCTTTCCGGCATGTCTAGATGTGATGCAATATTTTTTTCTCATATAGGTGTCAGGGCACCTATATTTACAGGCTCGGACCCGAAAGAGTTAATGAAGAAAATGTAAATATTTCCTGTTCCAATTATGTGAATTTGCATTCCCTATGGAGATGTTTGATGGCCCTGTACATGTATGTGCTAGTTTTGAAGATTCCATTGGAACTTACAGGGGTTTATGATCAGCTTTCACAGAATGAGTCTGACCTTGCAACACCCTTTCCTCATTGTTTTCAAAAATGTAGAGAATTTCTTGCATCCTTGAAATCGGAAGACTCGATATCACCATTTCTTGACCAGGAAAACACTACTATTGATTGTCTCTTAAACAAGAGCTGCAATCGTCAATTACAAGCATTTATCTGTATCATTTGGTTCCATACATTCCTCATCATTCATGATCATGTCGTTGAAAACGCTAACTGATGAGATCGTTATGAACCTTGGACGCCAAAAACTCAGAGGCTACCTCCCACATTCACGCACTTTTTAATAGTGCGAATTTTTAAATTTAGGTCTATGGCATTGTTAGTACCAGGGAATCCATGCCAGCTCAAAGAGCTGTTGCAGTAAAGCTGTCCATGTCTATTTCATGCATCATTTGGAAACCGTCATTAGACGACATCGTGAAAATGATGGAGGATATGAGGTGCTGGACGATCCAAGGTTCGTCATGTCGGAGGATGGGCTGTCAGAAAGATCCTTACTCGATACTGACAGTATGTACAGAGAAATCTGTTCTCCGCTAACAGCTCAACTCTGTCTAATGTGCAGAAACAACAGAAGCTGTTGAGTTGTTAGAGGAGAACATTATCATTCCCTACACTAAGTTAGAGGTCACTGAGTACTCTGAAACCCTTGAAGTCACAGAAGATCGACAATATAGAGAAAGAGGTTTCCTGCACATCTCAGGTGAAGCATACATATGCATCTTGAAGGAATGATTGTAGTTATTGAACCTACAAAGTTTGAAGCAGGAGAGGAGGAACATGGTTGAAAAGGCAATTAAGGAGATGCCAAAAGACGAAGCCCTAAAACTATGTTGGAGGAGATGTTTTAACACAAAAGATGTCAATGCCTACTAGGGATACTCACAATTCCAGCTGAGTATGTTGAATTAATGATGTGGGCAGGAACAACGACAGATATTCCCCCGAAAATAACAAAGAAAACCCAGCCATGTGAAAAACGAGCTGGGCAGAATAAAGTTTGAATTGCGTGATTATCGGGGGAATGTGCTCGCTTGCCGTGAGTGCCAACATTATTTAGAGACAGCTAAAAGTCACAAGTTTTAACATCTTAGGAGAGTGACGGGTAATCTAGATCTATATGTTTGAACACCCCTCCAATGGTACACAAACATATTTCCCAGGTGAAATGTGTGCATTATTATTTTCTTCATTCGGCACCGAAATTATTTTCACTTATGCTTGTATCCCTCTGATTCATATTTCATTCCTTTAACAGGATTTGATCGAGATGATGCTGTCACAATCTTTTATTACCAAACATGGGAGCCTCCAAGTTCTTGAGAGACTTCATACGATCACAAGAAGTAAACAAAAGTGTGGGACTCAGGAAAAAGTTTTACAAGGCAAAGAAAGAAAGAAGAAGAGCGACAACGTGCCTTTTGAGGTAATATATTGTATTCAATAACATTTACTAAAAATAGCTTGTGTTTTCATACAATGTATCATATTATTTGCAATAATTAGTACCATGAGCGTCGTACATATGTGGTGACTTTGCTAATTTTGTATTGAAATTGTACTATTTTTTCCCACGTATGGAGCACTTTTTCAAGCAAAGTCCCAGTCCTTGGGGAAAGACGAACACTTCATTCTGAATTTCTAATCAAAAATAATAATCTAAGCCCAAACTAAATTATGTGCTGTTCCAAATTCTGTTCTACTTGTAACAATTTCACAGTTTGCATATTTCATGCACAAAGTATAAAATACTTTCAATGCATTTCAACACCTTTGAAGGAAGACATCTTGGATTGAATACATGACTCAGTCTTTCCCAGTCAGAATCGCAAAGTCCCACATTTGGAAGACCACAAATCCTTTGCAAAGACTCCCAATTTGCCACATACAGGCTGGTCATGCGGTCCCCCTTTCTCCCCTCCCCGGGAAAGCTGATGACAAGTGCATAACATTTCAAAATCTGAAAAACGAAAATGAAAAACGGGTGATAAAACTTGCAGAGAACGTAACCCAGAACTGGTATTAGTAGCAAAGGAGTTAAAACAGTCATTCATTGTGGTCCATCACGCAATCTAGAAGCCTACTTACAAGAGAGTGGAAGAGCAGGACTATCTATGCATCTCAATTATTGTATTCAACAATATTATGCTGAATCACTGTGATGAAAGTATTGTCAGCGATGTGAGAAATTCAACAGAAAGCAGACGAAAAACGTTGTTACACCCTTTTGATGTGGATCCAGCTGACACTAGTATCCCAGCAATTCTTCATCAATGTTGTGATGTCTATCAAAAGAGCTGTCAGTGAAATGGCAGTAAATGTGACTCAGTTTCACCACAGCCACTATGCCATTGACAGAGGGACAGGAGTAAGGTGCAAAACCAAGGAAGGTTACGTCAGAGCACAGGTCAAGGTTGGTAGCCAAGCTTGTGGTTGAAAAGGTTTTAGAAGACCTACGACTTGATGAAATTCCTGAGGTTGAAGTAAATGTTAGCATTAATGCGTCAAGACTTTGAAATGTGGGATTTTGGTGTGGATGATGCCGAGTTAATGGGGATCCCAATGGAGTACTTTCAAATAAATGAGCATGTGCATCAAGACATTGTTGGAGATGTTTCGGATGATGACTAAATTAACCCATGTTGGCGGCCTGGAGCCTAGCGGTTCACAGGTAAGATGGATGACTCAGATAGGTGTTGGCAATGATATTTAGACACATTTTGGCTTTATCTCACAAGAATCAAATTCAATCTACTGGTCACTTACTTTGAGGAATTCAGTCTTAAGGTTACCGGATACCTTCAAAACGAAAAAGATGGAGAACAATTTTTTCGCACAGAAATGTAGTTTTAGTAGTAGTGTCTCATATACCAAAAACTCCGTTGAATAAAAATTAATGTTGACGGAGAAATACCAAAAGGAAGTTTTTGACCGGAAGTGAAAGGTTCCGTTTGATTGACAGCAGATCAATAAACACATGACAAGTACTCACTCGCCCGTAACGACGGTGTGAAGAAAGCTGGCGCATATAATATTAAATTTATTTCATATACCAATGTTTACATTTATTGAGAAACGTTTTCCACACATGATTCCATAATTCCATCGGTTGTTGGCCTTATGCCTTCAAAAAAGCAAGCAGGATGCCCTTAGCTTGGAAAACAAAGAAAAAAGAAAAGCAAAACAAGCCAAACAATGCATACATAGGAGTCCTCGTAAAACCCGACAAGGGTTCGTATTTTCACTTTCAGACAGACTGCCGAGTGGCCCACATCTGAACATGAAAAACTGATAGGAGCCAGCCGAGAAAATATTTGTTTCCAAGAAAGCTTAGATGGAAACGTAAAGTCTGACGGTGAACTCTGAATCGTTTGAAACCAACACCACGATCTTAGCTCGCTATTGCCGTGCTGTTTCAGCCGTCTGCAAATCGCTGTCTCCTCTACTAACTATGCTGGCATTCAAGGCGTCTCTAGGTGTTCACCTTGGCTTTGTGCCTCCAGGTCTTTTTGTCTTTCCCATTTTTCAAGTCACACAAGAAAACTAGAACAACCAGCTATATTAACATTTTCTCGATGCGGCGCAAACCTTTGATCGGAAATCGACATTGGCGGGAAATCTTGACAGATAGTTGAACTGTGATGAGAAATGATTGGCCAAGAGCTCGCTAATTGTTGGAGAGGCGGGGCTTCAGATTCACGCACGACAGACGGCTAGATTTTCTAAAATGCTATTTTCTACGCTTTCGATTTTCAACCAAAATAGAGTTTTAAAAAAGCTTCCACTCAAGAGGAATTTAGTCGATTTGTTTGAAATTTTCACAAAATATCAATTGATATCTCCGCTGCAAAAGGGTGTCGGGGAATTGGGAAATTCTAAAAATAGAGCTCTTGACGGCGTTTTCCGCAAATCTACTCTGATTATTTTTCGCCTTTTCACGGAGAGCATGATAACTTTTGAACTAAATCGAATTTTGAAATTCCCCGACACCCTTTTGTAATACGATTCCTCCGAAATGCGACAAAGCAAACAGATTTTAAAACTTTAAAATATTTTCGGAGTCGGAGCTTCTGAAAGTCATCTCACTAGATCGGAGAAACAGGGATCGCGAAAAATTCGAGATTTTCAAAGAACTCAAAACGTTTTATGTATTCTTGTAGCCAATTTTATAAACTTTAAAATGATTCATGGATGATTTATCTACGATGTTTCTTTGAGGCGCTACATAATTTAGACTGGAAACGCACCCTGAAGGTATCCGGTAACCTTAATGTCTTGATAAATTGACGAAAATGTAGGGAATCGGCTATTGTTTGTTGGGGACAGCATACAAGTTGCTTTGTTGTCCCAAAAATATTTAGATTGCCCTTGTCCCTGTTATACTGAACTTGCAGTTATCGCCCTGCACTACTCTGACAGATTTCCGATATATGGTAGGCTTTCATACAAGCTCATCAAAGAAGACTATTCCACGCCTCGCTGTTTGATGACTGAATTATACTGTGAAGTGAGATTACTTCTGTTTAGGAATTTAGAAATTCCTGGATATCACAGTCTCTATATTTTAAAACTTTATGGGGGAGGCATGAGCCAAGAACCCAGTTTTTCGCGTCTTCTCGCTCAACTCTCCCTTTCACAAAATCCTGGATCCACCCCTGTATTTTATCTTCAAGTCGGAACTTATAATTCGGGTTTGGTTACTTATAAATACGTTTTAAGTCATTGATTGGTCTTCCTGTGGTTTTGACCAAAATTACATGTATAAGGTGATAATGCTGCTTTGGCTACCACTTTGAAATGTTTAGGGCTTAAGGCATCTAAAGAAATAGGTGAAAAACGTACACGTGGTGCGAGCTGTATGACGAAATAGCTCATAGTGCAGAGGGAATCGGCAAGAACACAATCAGGATATACAAACATAACAGACCTATGTTATCATGCTGCAACTTCCTGCAATGTATTAAAATCTTGTTAAATATACCTTTAAATACATCTAACAGACTAGTTCTATACCTGCAACCAATTTGAGACTTTGATTCTCAGTCATTCTTGAGTTGTGCTTATTAATAATGACAAAATATAGTCATTTTGAAGCGTTATCATGTTGCAACCCAAAAAATAGCTAAAGGCTTCAGTGTATAAAATGCAAAAGCTTGATGTTTTTAAATCTCTGGTGAAACAACGGCTAGATAATAGAATACCCGTCCACTCATTCTAGATGTCAAAAGAACTGCTACCGTGGTACCGCAGTCAGCTATAAGAATAAATTAGACCACTATGGGAATGCGGGACTGCAGTACCAGTCCACTAGTACTAGATGTCTGAAACACTGCTATCGTGGTTCCGCAGTCCCACAGTCAGCTAGAATAAATTAAGTATAATAATAAATTAGATCAAGTATATGGTATTAACAATACCTTAACCATTTGTGGAAACACTGCTACCATGGTCCCGCACTGTCAGTTAGAATATATTGAATATAAGAATAAATTAGACCTTAGGGACTGATTTGTTGAAACAATGCTATCATGGTCATATTACTACAAGAAAACCGAGAAAAACAGCAGATGGTTCAAAAAGAGTTTATTGCTCTAGCTTTGCCATTTTAATATCACTTTACACGAGTGGCATGAAAAACACATATTTCAAGCCGATTTTTGATAGTTTTGTCATAACTTTCATCGGGATCACAGTTCGGCTCCCACAGTTCATTTAAAATGCAAACAACTTCTTTGTATCTTCAGGACAAGCAAGGAATCATCGTCTTTATGGATATACCTCCACATAAATTCAGCTAAATACGAAGAAAAGTGGTATTTTCTTAATCCGAATGGGGGCAACTTTACCTTTGCTTGTCGCCAGCGCCCTTCTATTTTGTTCGTATGATCGCCTTCCGAGTTCACAAATTCCTTGGAATGGTTTACAGTTTTATGTACATATCCATTCTCCTCCAAATTACTATATGCTTTCCAGCAATCAGAAACAATGATCGTGCCAGCATGAATGTGTTTTTTAATTAAAAGTAACAACGTTTTACGTCCCCCCCTATACACGCTATGCATTTAGATTGAGACTGGTGACTAGTTAACATGAAAGCGAGGTCCTAAAGGATTCGCGGCGGGCTTTTCCGTATGTTTTTATCTTGTTTACACATAACATGACAACTAGCACTATGCTTTCTGAAGAAGATATCCCGGGAGCATCGCTCTCTGGACGAAATCCATCGACATTAAAGACAGATGAGCTACGTTTTTGGCTTAAGTGCAGAAGAGATCCCGCAAGAGGCCTAAAAACAAAAGCGCAACTGGTTAAAAGGTATGTCGTATGTGTCAATGTTCGTGTTGGTGCAATGTCAAACTTGCGATCAAAACTGTAGTCTTTAGATAAAAAATCAAAACTTGTGTCATTTCTTGACTATATTCATGAATGAAATATACTGTAATGAGAATTGTTCTTTTATAACTAACTCCGTAAACGGATGATAATTTACAAAATCTTTATTTTACGAACATTCTTTCGACCAACACATTTGCCGATTTGGTGTGAGAATTTCACGTTTGTCAACAAAAATGATTTATAAAATCGCCGCTATTTCTAAACTTATTGATATCCTTGATATCTCTAGGGTAAAAAACTATATCGATTCAGGCCGTGACAAGAATGTTAATGACCCCGATCCACAGCATATTTACACTAAGCGAAGAGAGAGACTGAATTCAGTGCAAGATGGTTTACAACAAGCTAACGATCCCGTCAACTACCCAACAACGGGATGGTCGTCAAGTCTCCGTCGAATGCCTCTTTTCACCAAGGCTGAAATGAATATTCACGTGGCTCAGTCTGGTAAAAATTTGGGTTCAACAGATAAAAACCACTCCGTCCCAACCAGCCTTCGAAAAGCAAAGACATTTATGGAAGACGAATACTTCAAGGAGACAAGTGCAACAAGTGATGACCGGTACTTTTATTTCAAAACCCTATGTCATCACAGTTTTAGAAAAAATGACCCTCCTCACAAACTTTACATCGCTTTATTCATATCGACTGGAGCTGTAAGGCATGCTACTTGCAGCTGTGTTGCAGGAAAGACTGGGTTTTGTAACCATGTTCTAGGACTTATGATAAAGCTCTGCAAATTCAGTATGTATGATTGTAAAGACATCAGTGAACTTGACAAAGAGGGCGACATGGCTCCCAAAGTTGCCTGTACATCAACCTTGCAGCTGTGGCATAGGAAAGGAAGGGGTGAAAAAATAAAGGCTCAACCTGTCATGGAGGTGGTTGTAAAGAAAACCAAACTTGATGTGACAGACTCAACAGTAGGACTTAAATGTCTATTGTATGAAGCAAGAAAAAAATGTAAGTATCAAGTTCCTGCTGAGCTTCGATTGAAGGAGGAATTAGAAAATATAAATCCCAAAATGGGTTTTTGCCAAGTTGTGAGTCCTGGATCCTCCAATTACCAGAACACAAGGTTTGGTAAATCTCCTTGTGGGTCATATGCCAGTTATCATCTCAGTTTTACAGAATCCAATTTTAAAGTTTATTGCAATATAGATGCTGTGCCTAGATTAGATTGCAATGAGACTGACACTTATCCAACATTTCCTCTTAAAGTAACTAATGATTTTACAATGGCTCAAATTGAAAATCTAGATGCTAAACAGAAGGCCTTACTTAATCACATCATGGTTGATGAACAGAAGATCAACAGCATTGAAAGAAAGACACAAGAACAAGCAGCCTCCAAGGAATGGCAAGATGGGTATTAGTATTGAGAGAATTGTATTTGCCTCTCAATTTTGGGACACACTATCAGAGAAGTTAAAGTTGTACTATTTTAATCTACTGAGTTTTTCAGGCAAGATTAATGTACAAATATAGCTTAGAGTGCTCACAATGAATCCATGAAAAAGCATTAATTTTGTTACTAACACTACATGTGTAAGAGAGCAATGTCTATTATTATTACTGTTTTCTATTATTACATCAGTGCTATTTAGGACTAATTATATTAAAATAGAATGTATATGTTGTAGTCCAATTTGACCGACCAGTTGAATTTGACCACAGGTCAAAATACACTAGTTCAATTTGACCTAGGTTAATTTTTTTCAAACTAGATCTTTCATTTTACTAACACTACATGTGTAAGAGAGCAATGTCTATTATTATTACTGTTTTCTATTATTACATCAGTGCTATTTAGGACTAATTATATTAAAATAGAATGTATATGTTGTAGTCCAATTTGACCGACCAGTTGAATTTGACCACAGGTCAAAATACACTAGTTCAATTTGACCTAGGTTAATTTTTTTCAAACTAGATCTTTCATTTTTTAATATATATATATTTTTTTAAGTCCAAAATTACACTCTCCCTCTCATCTCTTTCTCAACTGGTCAGTCAAATTGGACTACAACATATATTTCATTTGGAATAACCATATTAAATATTTATTTATTTATGTATATAGCTTAGAATTTTAGAATTTTACTTAACCCGTGAAACAGAAAGTAATAGTTAATGTGTAATAGTCAAATAGACACAAAAGAAAACAATGAAAGTAAGGTCTACTAATGTGTATTGGCCCACTAACTATTTAAGGGGTTAAGTAAAATCACTATATTAGATGCTAAATATTAGATTTTATTTCACGGGTTAAATAAGACCACTCTACTAATGCAGCGGTCATATATTGCAAACACTTAATTTGTACTATATATGCAGCAATAAGTACTAGTGATATTTGATAATAATATTTATAAGTGCAAAAGTAGTAGGGTTTAGAGTTTGCACCCTGTTTATCAGAAAATAAATGTCAAAATACAATAACATTATTTACATCTTCATTCAGAAATGAGTGGATCTTGTATGTTGCATAGAAATGCACACACAGTCCACATTTGGTTCACTACACCAAACAAATTCAGTGGTACAACTGCATCCCACACATGAAAGTTTTTAATTTTATTGATGGCCCGCTCTATGTGGATGCGTAGACTTGCTATTTGCTGTGTCTTGACTACCTCCTCAGCAGACATCTGACTGCTCTCTCCCAGGAATGGAGGCATATTAATAGTAACCCCCAAAGGGAGTAGGTCTTTAACTGTGAGCCTTTATCAGCCATAACCGAGTCTCCATCATTGAATTCAAGACCCAGCAGTCCACTTCTGGATACTATTTCTCTGTCGGAGATATTCCCAGAGTAGAGTTGGCTGATAAATGTCATAGCCCCACTGGGTGCAATCCCCACTAGACCCTTCAGGGTAACATGGTTCTTATATGAACTGAAGAGTTCACTATTCAGCAGGAGACTGGATGGCATCTGGCATCTTACCTCGGTGCAGTCAATAATGACCCGAGTGCTTGGGTACTTTTCACGAAAGCTCTCTGGCATGGTTTCATTAACTCTTTCTCTTGAAGGCCAGATACAAACTTGTCCAAACTTCAAGTATATGAAGTTTATCCATGGAATAAAGATCCTACTCACAGTTGGTTGTGAGATACCATACAAATGTCCAAGGTGTTTCTCGCCAAATCCCCTTCTCAAGCGACACAACACAAGAAATAATTCTTCTATTGGCTTCAAGGCCCGTGATCTCCCTCGTTTTCGTGTTTTTTGGTAAAAATCCTCATTCAGTTCATCCTCACTGCTGTCATCACTGTTTACATAATTGTAGAAATCATCAGGCACATTTCTGTCCTTGGTCGAACGCGTACAGTACCTGATATTTTCACCCTTCTCTCCTGGTTCTAGAAAATTAAATACTGCAAGAAATGTCTGATAGTTGGGAAAGCCAGTGTAATAGCAAATATCTTCATCTGATGTGAATTGTGCTACCGAAAACACCCTTGACTCGGACGTTCTCTTTTGCCCCTCTAAAGTTGTCACTCTCGTTCGCAAGGTGATGTTTTCATTTTCAAGAACGTTGATTCTCTCGGAGGCCTCTTTAAGCTCATTTTAAAGCACGGCGATCTTTGCTTTTAAACTCTCTTGATCTTCTTCTAAACTAGAACCAATGACATCAGTCTCAGAGTAGTCATTCAGTCCGTCACGCTCACTGGTATCAGCAGTTGTATTCACAACTTTAAGTGTCTTTGCTGGTTCTGGCCTTTTTGTCGCTGGCTTCCTTTTATTACGAGACACAGTCCACGTAAACTTCGAAGGAACTGCACCTGGTTTTAGAGTGATAATGCCCATCAAAGACTTCTTCAAATCCGTAGGTTCAAAATGACGAGAGCACACTTTAGTAGTTGACAAGATATTGAAGTCTTTTCCCTCGTCACGACGAATAGCGTGGATCCATTGTCGCTTTAAATCATTGTCTTTAGGAAAGCAAAAATACGATATTTTTTCTCCATTCTTCGTCCTGTAGCCCGGTAGGGTACAGTGGGGGACACAGCAATGTGTTGGCATCGAAAACTATAGTAAAAAGAACGATTTTTGATGAAACTAGAGAATAACAACCGACTTTCTAATACAATTCTTTGATCACAACATTTACGAGTCCTTTAGGACCTCGCTTTCATGCTAACTAGTCACCAGTCTCCCTCTAATTACATAGCGTGTATCCACAGCTATCATGAAACATAAACCCACTGTCCCTCCACGTGATGTCCACGATGATATGTTCTCTTTCCAAATTTACTTTTGTCAATCTGGACAGTCTTTCCTGTGCCTCCGATCTTGTCAGCTAGTTCTCTGCATAAGTGTCACTTCACAGGTTTCTCTGCAGAAACTATTCCAGTCGATGCCAGTATTGCCGGATAAGCCCAACTCGTGTATGATCTGATACTGGTCGAGATCGCGAGACCACCAGTATGTAAACTTCAGTATCTCCTCCAAAGTCTCTTATTGCTCTTCTCAAACCAGCTACCGAGTCTTATCGACTTTTCAACTTTGTCTCTTTTTCTCTCGCTTTGTAGCCTGCATTTCCAAGCCACACATTTCACACAGCTGCATATTAGCTAGCAAGTCTTTCACCATTGGCCATTCAATAAGCATTACCTTGTCGTTGAGTAATAGGATCAGTTCATCATACAGTGTATGTCCATTGTCGCACACCTGCTGGTTGGTTTCGTCCGTAACTTCCTTGCGCAGCTCCACACTGACTTGATGCATCACATGTTTCTGGTCTAGGAATGGTTTGACAACCCATATTGCATTTTAAAGTTTTTTCGTAGCTATAGATGATTGTGTGCTCTTATCACTCATAATACTGCAGCGGTTAGAGCCGGTAAGTAAAATTTCGGTGCAAGCCCGTGATGGACAAGTTTTAAGAATGAAACAATAATACGACTGGAACATTACGAATTTAGTGTTTTGGCAAGTAAGCAATGTAGGATATCGCAAATGAGACAAGCAAATTCTAGTTTTTCTTCACAAGAGAATAAGATCGAGTACTCTGCCGGATATTACAAAGGCAAACACTGCCTTCGAGAAAAGCCAGCAAAAAGGTGAACTGCATTCTCACTAACTTTATTAAGTTCACACGCAGTGCTCCAAACAATTATCATGAAAATTACCTTGCGTGCCATGCTGATTGGCTAATATGCTATTTCCTCACACTTCGCCGAACAAAATCCTTTAAAAATCGCCATTTTCCAAACATTTACACTGCGACAAGATCTCCTCTAATCACCTCAATATGTATGCTATCTCCAAGCTGAACAAATAGCATGAGCAATCATGGATTAACCTGCAAAAACGACTCAATGACGTCCAGTTTCCCTACAAAGATTTATTCCCATCGGAAGTGTATGACTTTATAAAGAATAAGGCAATCTCTGTCGGGAGCTGCGAGGGATATTTCATACCTTCATTGTTGACCACTGCAGCATTTGTTTTGGCGTCGAGAAATGTGCGAGTGGATACAACTACCCACAAGCAGCCACCATCATCTATTCATGTTTAATTGGCTCTGTTATTAGTCGCTCCAGCCATCGTTTTAAAAAATAGTTAGCTTCACAGCGGACCTTCACGGCTACAATTACAGTTCGGATCGTTCTACAGTTTATACTTCGTGGCTAAGGTATATCATACCCAATAATGTTGACCCATGTTTTCTGCCACATTTCTCTGGAGTCACATTTCCAGTGACAAAAACAACTGTATGTAGCGAATTAACTGTATGTGAAACAAATACTAGGTTGTTACTCACTATTAGACACTAATTCCATTGTTTTGGTTTGTTTACTATTTACAACTGATACTCACAAGAGCCCATACTGTCTATTAGATTGTTTCACGGGTTTATTGCACACTCCTTGATTGATAAGAAAAGCGCAAATGAAGTCCGCGTGTCTCATGAATCTCATTAGATAGTTTATGCATCTCATTAGGTATTGGTATATACGATTATCTGGGTGGACAATGTTTCTGCAATTGACAGTATATATATATTTTGGCATTTTTTTAAATGCGCCATAAAAACCTATAATAATTATTATTAAATTATTGAAGTCTGTAGCACCTTGGTAATAAACACTTCTTGCGACCTCAGTTCTAATCTTGGGCGCTACTAAATTGACATTGTTTCTCTTACTCTAGAGATGTGCCAAAAATACCAATTCTCCTGAAGCTTGGAAGAACTTTAAGTTACTTAGAAGGAAAGCTCAGCATGTCATCTGCAAAGCGAAAGATGACTATACCTCAAACACTCTTTTCAACAGCATAAAAGGTGACCAAAAGAAATTCTGGCGCTTTATCAAATCTAAGCGGCAAGACCAAGTTAGTGTCCCTCCACTCCTAATAAACGGTGTCCAAGTCCCACGGGATATAGTGAGACCAGAAACTATGGATGATGAACAAGCTAAAACAAACATCCTAAACCAAACATTTTATTCTAACTTCACTAAAGAGGATCTGACAACCTCCCAGATTATGGCCCTAGCTCAGTCCCACTAATGGACAGCATCTCTGTGTCCTCTACTGTTATAGTAAAACATCTCCAAACTGAACTTAAACAAGGCTCCCAGCCCTGATAACACCTCTGCCCGTCCGGTGAAGCTAGCCCTAGATGATTGTGCTTCCATTATACAGTTTATATTCCAATGGTCTCTAGACTCTGGCTCAGTCCCCCTGGACTGGAAATTTCCTTTAGTGAATCCTGTACACAAGAAGAGTCTTCGCTCGGATTCTACAAATTATCGACCTTTTTCTTTGAATTGTATTTCTTGCAAACTACTTGAACATGCCATATCATGTAGTATCATGAAGTACTTGGCCCACCATAATCTTCTATCTCCCTTCCAGAACGGCTTCCGCCTACGTCGCTCCTGTGAAACTCAGCTTCTAATCACTGAAGCTGCTGACGATAACCATCACGTCGACCTTGACTTCACTAAGGCTTTTGACTCTCTTCCCCACAAACGCTCATTAAACTTAAACATTTTGGTATTGGCGGCAGTACCTTACACTGGACCGAAGGATTCCTCACTGGGTGCACTCAAGCTACGGTTATTGGTGGGGTGATTTCCGATGTCTGCCCTGTCATATCTGGTGTCCCCCAGGTTCTGTCCTAGGCCCTCTCCTATCTCTCCTATATTTAAACTATCTGCCTGATGACATCTGCTCCCACATACGCCTATTTGCTGATGACTGTCTTTTGTTTATCGAACTGTAATCTCCTTCTTCATCCCTCGAACTCCAACATCGCATCATTTTAGAAAACCTTCATTGCAGCTGTTCGTGCAGCGCCCAAAAAAAGTGGTATTTTATACGTCGGTCCTGGTCTTCTGTTCATGTCTCGCTTTTTGTCCCCCCTTTCCACACAGTAATCAGGTAAGATAATTATTTTGCTCGCCATAACGTTTTAACTTATCTGTGCCACCTCAATAAGGAATGGATACACTAGATGAGAACATTGTTACTTCCCTGTCAACTGACCGATGCAGACGCAACAAGAGATGCACTCGAGGCAGTGCGACCAAGAAAGGAAGCAAGTGACCAGGAGGACTACGAGGATTCCGATGTAGAGGCCATTGATTCAGTGGAGCCAGAGCCAATAAGTGCACTCGAGGCCAATGCTGCTGTAAGGTTACTACGCGACTTCATAATCAGCTTTGACAAGTCGGGAGGCAGTTAGTCCGTTATCTGTCCGAGATGGAGGATGCATTCCTTAGGTTAGGTGCCACAGGGCAAAAGCAATCCAAGCTGGAAGATTTTTTCAAGTAGCTTTACGGACGGAACAGTTTACAGCACCGTCTGCATTCCACGTTGTGTTCACAATCATAGGTTTTTATGTTGATTTATTGTATAAGATTGCGTCATTCCATTGCTTGCCACGTGTGGTAAGATAGAAAGAACTGTAAATATTGAAAAGGAGTGAAAAAGGGAGTGACACAATAATAGACATTAATAAAATAAAATGCTATTCAATAATTATACTTTTGTAATAATTAGGATTTGCCGCGAATCCTAAACTAACGTAATAAAACTGAATCAGCAGCGTTTTCTGTTGTTTTCGCTCAAATCTGCTTATCCGCACAACTAGTTAATATTTAACTCAACCCCGCTATAACGAACTTTTATGTCATTTTCTTGAACATTCGTTATATCGAGGTTTCCGCTGTAACGAACACCTCGCTATAACGAACCAATTTTTCGGTCCCTTGGCAGTTCGTTATAGCGAGGTTGCACTGTACTATGGCATTTCTCACCTTATTCCCTGATGGTAAAGGTGATCCTACTAACCAAGCACTCTTGAGAGAAGTGCCCCTCCAAGATAGAATTAAGCATCTGATAAAATTTGCTGAAGATGTTGATGGTAAATGGGTGTACCGCTTTGCCAGCCATCCCAGATTTGCATACTGGACTTTAGACATGATTCACAGAAAACAAGGTGGAATCTTTCTCAAACAGAATCCAGGTGAAGTACACCTGAGCCTGAGTTACGTGAAATGGTCATGTACAATGTAACTGTATTATATTTTATTGTGATAATGAATCAGTGGTCAATATTGTGAACTCTAAGCAGTCTCGGATTCCTAGGGTTATGGACCTGGTCCACCACCTCACCCTCTTAACTTTAAAGTATAACTTTTACCTGAGGGTCAGGCACATTGAAGGCAAAAAAAATGAAATCGCGGATTCCCTCTTCTCATTTCCAGATGGACCGCTTTCGCAGGCTAGCCCCCACACGGACCAGGTGTCATGCCCCATGCCGCTGCCACTCTTGGAGATCTGAATGCAGACATTCGCCAGTACTTAAGCCTCTCTGTTGCCGCATCTACCAGACAGGTATATAGCTCAGGTGAAAAGCGGTTTCTAGACTTTTGCTCACTGTATAGACCACATACTGCGACCCATATACCAACTGACGAGGAGACTCATCCAATATGTGGCATATTTGGCAAAGACAATATGACACTCCTCGATTAAGAGTTACCTTGCAGCGGTTCGACACTTGCATATCTGCTCAGGTTATGACTTGGACCTTAAGATATGTTGCAGTATCAAGTGATCACAGGGCAACTCTACTCGAATTCGCCTTCCCATCACTATCAGTCACCTCAAATTAGTTTCCCACCTTCTTGCCATTCCTGTCACTACTAACTATGACTATTATGTTCTGGGCAGCCATGACCTTAGCCTTCTTCGGCTTCCTTTGGTTGGGAGAAATGACATGTAATTCGCGATACTCGCCTGAAATTCATCTGTCCCCAGGAGATATAGCCTTTCTTCCTAGTTCTTACATGCCTGAGTATATATCAGTTAGGGTAAAAATATCTAAAACTGACCCATTTCGTTCAGGTCAAACAATAATGTATAGGAAAGACTGGCCAGAGAGTATGCCCTGTCATGGCTATGAAAACCTATCTGTCCTTTCGGGGGTCCACAGCTGGTCCACTTTTCCAGTATATATCTGGAGCACCCCTTACGAAAGCAAGGCTAACCTCCGAAACTAGGCAGCTCTTGAAAAATACATTAGATGCCCACATTCCCTCCTCTTTGGAGTTTCCCACCAATGTTTCATTAGCAGAAATCCCAGGGTTAACTAGAACATGTACATTTGCAACTTTCCACCATAATCAGAAGGGAGTGTGTTTCGTCTATGGGGAATACACTTTGTGTATTTGTGGGGATGAAGTGCTCCATACAGGTCACTCTTGGCCTCATAAACTCAAAGGATGGGGAGTGCCCCCCTTTTGGGATTCCATGGTAACCATGGGTCTAAATTTCCTTGGACTAAGGACCTCTCCCAGGGGAAATGTGACCCCTGAAGAGGAGAGGGGGATTGTGACCCCTGGACTGCTGCTTTGACTCCCTTAGGATTAAGTACATGTACCTCTCCCAGGGGAAACGTGACCCCTGGAGAGGAGGGGAAATGAGACCCCTGGAGTGCATTGTACCTCGTTACCAATAGCAACCAGTGTCCTGTTTACCAGCATGACCAATTGTTGGAGTACTGCATTCCCAACCCCTTTATCCCACATATTATTGTTGCTGCTGTTCTCTCATGGATTGGGAGCATTAAAGTCAACATAAATTTAAGTTCATGTGACAACCATGAGTCAAGCAGGCTGCGTAATATGCAATAAGACAAGGGGTTGGGTTTCTTTGTCCGAAGATCAACAGTGATCTCATGCCTTAATTACTGTATGCCAACTTAGGCTAAGCCCATCAGAATCCGTTTATAATTCACGGTCAATCATTCCCAGGAATTGCACGCGAGTATCATAGTCACAGGCATTCCTTTCCTGGCTAGCTCGAACTACTAACCAAATTGAACGCTTTATTCCCCATCCTCCCTCCCCATGGCTTTCTCTTATCGCGCACACTGCAAATATATAAAGTATGTATAATGTTTTCAAACTAATTGAGACGGAATCACAATCGCGTGGGGTTTTCGTTCCCCACAATAGATGCCTTTACTCCAATAACTGTCCCCACGGATACAGTTACTCCAATAACATCACTCCAAAACGCCGCACCTAAACAATTCGTAACTATAAAAGCTAAAGTTCACAGTTTGACTTCTCTCAAGAACATTTTAACAAGAACCAAGACACAGCTAAACAAACAAGAGGGAATACTAGTAGACCCAACAGGACAGATCAAAACCGTGCTTTGGCAAGTTTATGTTGATTCCATTCAGCATGGTCTGACATATGTCTTCCAAAACATTCGACTGAAAGAAAACAACAATGCTACTGGGCTGGTTTGGCCAGCCGAAATGTCGTAGAATTCTCAAAATATACGTTGTTCGATCAGCTTTTCTGTAGTCCTTGGACTTGTTTCCTTAAATATATTTTGCAGGTTCCAACCTCAATATTCTTATATATATCCTAATGTACAACTATAAAAGGAAACAAAGCCTTAAAGTGCCCCTACGATCAAATTTTGACATATCAATTTTTTCTCATATTCATAAAGTAGAGTGGCTATATTATTACCAGTTCAAACCGTTTTTCGATACGACGGAAGTCTTTTTTTTTTTAGCTCCGAATCTTGAATTTTACATCCGCCATTACGCGAACCCGTTCCTTAGGGCGAGGAATGCCTGGTCATTTTTTAGCGTACGTGACGTCATACACTTAAGGTTATCGTATACCTTCAGTGTACTGTTCCGGATAAAATTAAGTAGCGTCTCAAATATTCGTTGTATTTAGATAAATTATACCTCATTTAAAGCTTATAAAATTGGCTACAACGATATACCTAAGGTTTGTAATTTTGATAAAAGTGCGATTTTTAAATAAACTTCTTTTCCGAACAAGCGAGTTGGTTTCCAGGAGCTCCAACTCCACGGCAATTTAATGAATTTAAGATCTGTTTGCTTTTCTGGACTCCCATAGACCTTGTTTACGAAACTGTGTCGGCGATTGTGGAAATTCTAAGCCGTTCTGTAGATATTTTGATCTTCGTGAAACTGCTAACGCGCAATCCAAGTATAGATGCGGGAATCACTCTCAGCGCCTCACTTTTAAAAAAATTAAAAAATCGCCGACACTGTTTTTAGCTGATATAAATTGCGAACAATCTGTCCGAAAATAGAAAGTCAAGAAAACGCTCTGAAATGTTTTAGCCGGCCGGCGAGACTGATTCTTTCAACCAGTGACTGGGAAATGTCACAGTCAAAACTTTCCACAACAACAACCAAATGTGTTGTCCCAATGGTGGGGAATTTGACATATTTGTTTGTGAAAATGTCAAATCCCCACCCCTTGCCCGCCCTCCCCCCTTGGGCTTAACACTATTAGGTGCATAAGCTTAGCTAAACAATTGTTACTGTTAGCATAAGATATAAAATACGAAAGAAATCCTTTAAAAACTTCCATTCCGAAAATTGTTTTGATCAGACTGAATCAGTGAATGATGAACAACTTTTTGCTTTATTTTATATGCATGGTGTCTGCAAGTGCTCATTAATAATGCTTATTTTGTTTTGTTTATATAAACCATGAATGCACATATACAAGTATGTTACTTTTTGAATATTTTCAAAGTTAAATATTATTAATATTAAAAACAAATTTTCAATAATTAATGTTCAATTAATATACCAATAGTGCTATTTTTGTGGATT
Source organism: Actinernus sp. WN-2022 (assembly GCA_030867875.1). Taxonomy (NCBI): domain Eukaryota; kingdom Metazoa; phylum Cnidaria; class Anthozoa; order Actiniaria; family Actinernidae; genus Actinernus; species Actinernus sp. WN-2022. The sequence continues at coordinate 14,318,270 of JAOWCC010001751.1, forward strand.
TTTTTTAATAGAAATTAATAGCTTGACGAGTAGTAATAATTTTACATGTTTATATTTATATGTTCTTGAATGCATGTAGAAGCCCAAAATGTGTTTTGTCCTTTCACTGATACACTATCAATGATTACTTTTATTAACTGGGCATTTTCTTACTTAGCACATGTATTACAGCCACATGGTACATGGTTTGTTTTGGTAAACAATTTGCAACGAAATAAATAAAGGATTAACTGCTGAATACCCTGCTACTTCATTTGAAAACTCAAGAAAAGATCATTAATTTTGTAAACTGTGCAAATTCATCCATACAACTCTGGTGTATTTAGACTCGTTCTGTGAGTGAATGATTTGGGTTGGAAATGGTTATGTTTTTTTTATTTCAGGGTTAGGTTTTTAGAAGGCAGGTATGCGAAAATACATTATTAATGAACCGAGTGGCAGTGAGGGTATTCAGCAGTATTAATACTACTTATAATCAGTTTTGCTTAAGTCAATTTAAGTTGCCCAAAGTTGCAACAAGTAATACTTCATTTTTTTCTTAAGTCGCCTTAAGTTGCCTGAAGTCGCCTAAAATTTCTGCAATTTTTTTCCCCAAAATAGCTTAAGTCGCCTTAAGTTGCATTAAGTTGCTATTCATCGCCTTAAATTACAGCGACTTTAGGACCCGGAGTAGGCCTCAACAAAACCAGTGGGAAAGTTAAGTTTCAAAACTTGTTGATGATTGATAGTGGGTAGGACATGATATTTTTTTGTAATGGACAGGATTTTTTCTCTTGAATGTCATAAATGTCAAAGAAGCACCTTTTCAGGTGACAGTTCAATTTTGTTTGCTGTTGTTGTTTTGAAGAATCTTTAGGAGACAGTGAGATGTCAGAAAATGAAAAAGAGACGATCAGCAAAGTCCCCAATTATGTGGCCTCATTTTGAGGCCGGGCCTACGTCTTGTGAATGTTGGGGCATTTTGTAAAATGGCTGAATAAACCACATTGTGTTGGAAATAAGCGTAGTGGACATTATTACATTGGCGACGAGGATAAAGACAAACACAGAGACGTGGTTTAAGTTGCTAATGGGGATGCCAAGACGTTTTCTTTGAAGAAACTGAGAGAAAGCGGTGAGTTTGTTCCAGCTCGTAAAGCACGTGCGAATCAAAGAACTACAGTCCATCGATTGGAGTGCGAATGTTATGCCAGTTTATTCTTAAGAAAGAAAAACACTGAGCTGTAGTAACAGCCACGGGGAAAAGACAGTCCAAAGTGAGAGACAGTTGGCATAGTTTGGGTTCTTCTTTGTTTAAGACGATGGAACAATCCAGGCAACAGAAATGTATCTGGTGGTAAACATGGCTACCGCAGCACTGTATGGTTCTCTGTTCCAGTTCAATGCCGAACAACATAATTGTGTAGAATACGTAGAAATATATGAACATTATTTCTTAGTAAACAAAATAACTGATGATAAAGTACAAGTGGCGAATATTGGGCCTAAAACTCAAATCATTAAGAACTTGTGTCGACCAGACAAACCTATTGATAAGCACCATTACAAACCTAAAATGTCCGAGGCCAGAAGTTTAGTATTTATCTCTAGAAATAGAAGTAAGGGAGAAACTGTATGTTGCTGAGCTACGCAGGTCGGCGGTACCCTGTAATTTTGGAGCACATTTAGAGTGTGCACTGAAGGACCGATTCATTGCCAGTATAAATGAGGAGTAAGTGCAGGAGAATCCTAGCAGTACCTGACGAAAAGCTAACATTTGAAAAAGAGTTCAAATTAGCTGAGGCACATGAAGCAGCGCACCGAAATGTCCAAGAAATATCATAACGGTAAACCATATACATGTACGAGAGGCCAAGACCTTACAAGATGTGCTTGATAAACATGCAGCTGTGTTTAAAGTGCATATAAGCCCTAGCCAGTTATCTTTGATATCGATTGTACATGAAGTGGATAGTCCAACGGTAGAATATTTCTTGATTTGGGCGTTACGTCTACGAGATATAAAGGTTTAGATTTCCAATATGCTAATGATGTGATGTCATCACCGACATCACTTATTATACAAAAGCATGCTGGTAGAGACAAATTACCTATTTTTTAATTCTAAGTTATATTTGAAGCTTATCAAAGTCATTTTACCAAAAAAAAAATCTAAATTAGAAAATAGCTTAATTCACAAACACAAAGAAATTCAGCAAATGTCTGTGATGACATCACATCATTAGCATATTGGAAATATAAACCTTTATATCTGGCTAGGGCTTATAAGCACTTTAAGGAGGAGTTTGTAAGATGAAAGGTGTTCAGGCTAAAATCCATGTTGACAAGGACGCAACACCTATATATTGTAAGCCACGCCTCCTCCCATTTGCTATGAAAGCTAAGGTTGTAGATGAGTTGGACAGACAAGTAATGGAGCAAGTGACTGAACTAGTTAATTACTCAGAGTGGGCAGCACCAGTGGTCCCAGTGCTCAAGACTAATGGTAAGACCAGAAGTTTCTAATAGAAAGGGAAGTGCTGCAAAGTGAAGTTATTGATTTTTTTTGGCACTTTGAACGACTGAAAAAAAATTGACGGACAGAGCAGAGTAGAGAGGTTATTGGTATGTAGTCTTTAGTACTAAAATAAAGAATACAATAAAATACAGGTTTTGCACAGGTCATGTGACTCCAGTGCAATGACTCTGTGGCACCATCTTGCAAGACACATGACTGCAATCATCAAGGGCAGTGGCATGATACGCAACGTTTATTCCAATTTTCGATAGTTTACACAAAGTTGATTCCAATTTTCAAATTGTGTCACGTTTCTTTCTACCTTCCCCTTGACACAGGAAATAAATAATCCTTTGAACTTTTTTCCAAAGCATCAGGAAAATTCTGTGATTCATCAGTTTCCATGTCAGTACATATTGATTGGGTGAATGATTCCCTATGCAAATTGCAACCACAGTTGGTTGGCTCATTTGTTTTGCAGCAACATTCAGTCATTGGTTGGCGCAATGGCCTTGTTGGCACAATGGCCTCCATTATTTGGCTGGCACAACGGCCTGTCATTTGTCTCAGTTAATAGCCTATCATTTGGTTGGCACAACGGCCTTTCATTCAGTTGGCACAACGGCCTTTCATTCAGTTGGCACAACGACCTCCCATCATTTGGCTGGCCGACAACGGCATTTGTCTCAGTTGTAAAACAACAGTAGTGTTTGATCGTTTTGTTTTGTTGCTCGGTATGAACAAAGTAAGTCAGCTGATCTTGTTTGTCATGTTGGTCCATTCGTCTTTGAGCATATTTACCTGCTTTCACTTGCGACAACACAGGAAATTCCATTCGCGCATTGATCACATAGATCACATGGTGTGTTGTGCTTAGCAAAGAAAATCGGCAAAATTTTCCTGTTATACAAACTCCAAAGTTTCCAGATGCTTTGGAAAAACGTTTCAATAACTTTTCCCACTAGAATCATGTTTGAGGGGAAAATACTTACCGAATTCGCCGTCGAAGGTCACTAACGCAATTCAACAACACCATCGAGGAAACGCCACGAGTGACATTACCGCTGAGCATGACGTCAAGCACCAGATCGAGGCAAATGTTGTGGACATCGCAAAATCCTAGAAAGCATCCGCCTAATTCAAGTCCACCACAGGGAGCCCAAATTAGGGATGCTGTTACGGCTATCGCCTTCGCAGCAATAAGACTACATGTACATGTATGTGGAAATTACAAGGTCACCGTGAATGAGGTATCCAAGTTAGAGCAGTACATTCGAGCTTTATTTGTTTTAATTCAATTTCAAATCTGTTTTATTTTTATCACATTAATTTGATTCCGTTTAAAATAGTTACAGTATGAAAAAAAATTGACCAAAAATAATACAAAATAAAAGAAAGTTACGTGTTTTTCGTACTTGTATCAGATACAATTTGACACTAAAATTATAGACACACAACTAAAGCAGTGGAAGCAATTAAGACGTTAATTTTGGGGATTAAAGTTGACTGCATTTTTCAACTTGTGCAAATGTTTAATTACTTACTGTTTTTGGTTTAAGAAAACTAAGGGTGGACTTCATTGAATAATAATTCAATGACTCACCACTTGAAATAGCTTACATTGGCACACTTTAACAACTAGAATTTTGAATATGTCCTAAATATCATATCAGGAGGACTTTGTGCCTTATGGTATAACATTAGAGATAAAATGCCAGAAATGTTACAAAATTCGCAAGATTAATACCTTTTTGTGAGAAACAATATATACAAAAAAAATTGACATGATGCTAGCACTTTAAAGAGCTGGAATTTTTCAAAGGTTCTTGTATTCGTGAGTTGGTTTGCAATCAATCACCAGAGAGTTCAGTCAGAGGTTGCAGTCATGTGGGTTGACAAGTAGCAAGGACTTAGGGGTTTTGTCAACCAGAATAGGCACAACCTTGTCAATAGGTTTAGAGGATAAGAATTATATCTCTGTGCAGTTGATGATTTACATTTGCAATGTTATTTGTTGGTATATTTAGTATATTATATATTATATTTAATATAGACCTAATTTGTAGACCTAATATTTATATACCGTTTCCCGCTATTGCCTAGACATGGAAACAATACGACAACAAAGGATATTCAAATATGTCTATGACAACCTTTATGAGATTGACTGCTTATATACAGCCTCGGAACGTGTTCGCAGAGCCATGTTACCATTGGATAGAGTGATTTCACATAACCCGTGAAATAGAGAGTAGATATTTAGACATTACTAGACTCTAACTGCATTGTTTTCTTTTGTTTTATTCTGTCTACTAGATACTACACAGGTTGTTACATCACTATTTTTATAATGTGTTGGATATAATTTTATTATCCCTGGGTTATAAAATAATTTTAATGTTATGACCCGACGTTAAAACAACGTTGAATCAACGTATATTTGCCTGCTGGGTTACGACTGTTCCGAGTTTAGAGAAAATTACGGTATCCAAAATCAACTACTGGCTAAGCTGATTTGCGCTGGAGGTTAAAAAGAAACAGCAGAGTGATTATCGGCATGAGGTGCTGTACAGCCTGTCCTGTGGGATAAACCCAAGAAAGTCAGCCCGAATTGAGTCTATTCCAAACGAACGTTTTGAAGCCTTTCAGAGATGCACTGGATGGGAAGTTGAAAGAGCTACAAACAACATAAATGCCTTTCCAAAACCAGGCCAACGCAATTTCTATTGACAACAAACAAAGCAAAATGTTGGAACAAGGGATTCTAGGAACAAATGGTCCACAGAGTTATTGACACTGTGTTGTCTTTAACTGGCAAATTGTTTGCACTTCAAGGAGGCCAGCAGCAGCGCAAGTTCAGCCACAACCAATTCAAGTTCCAAATACAAGAAGGCGGTAATATGCTTGTCCATTATGCTGAAATGGTGTCCAAGACTAATCAAGGTGGCTCAAGAGACAAAAGAAAGAGCTAAAGAGTGTTGAGCACGTAAAAGGACGAAAAATCATTCACCTTCATGTACAACTTCTACATAAATAAGTGGTGGGTTGAGCACTTTTTCATAGCCCAGAAAAAGAAGTAGGTGGCTGCCCGTTTTATTTGAAGGGTGCACGGTTGGAGTGGCAAGTACTTTCTGGTACTTTCTCTAACCAGAGCTGCAAGGGGGAAACAAGGTTGAAGCCTGTCTCTCTTTTTCAGCATGCATTGCCTTCTAAATTTCCCACTGGGAAATTTCCATGCCAGCAGTGAAACTTAGTGGTTTAAATGTGCCTCAGAGAACAAAAGCATTCTAGGCGATCATGGTATAAAAAAATAAGACATTATGTTACACCTCATATTACTATTAACAGTGGCCAAAGACAATATGGATCGGTCAATCTCAATATGAGTAAAACCATATTACTCAAAAGTGCAAAGATTACCCCTGTCTCAATCAATAGGAGTTAAGCTTTACTAGATCACCCTTGACCAAGGAGTTAATAAAACATCCAAACCTGCAGGAATGTCGGCATGTATCTAGTTTTATAGCGTTCGGAAAAGCATATAAAGGCGATCGCGTGTAATCCGAGTTTCTAAAGTCGTGTGACTTGTATGCATGTAGCTAACAGATGATCGCCGAAACCAATGGTGATCGTCGAACTATTTAAACGCCCAATGGATGAATGTTTTGATTGATCTAACGGATGAAGGTTTTGATCTAACGGATGAATGTTTTTATCAAACGGATGAAGGTTTGGATGTAACGGATGAATATATTAGTCAAACGGCATGGACAGAATTTCTAACGCTTGTTCTAACGCTTCTAACGATTTCTCAATCCGTTCAAACGGCATGGTCAAAATTTATAACGGGTGTTCTAACGCTTCTAACGCTTTCTCAAACCGTTCAAACGGCATGGACAAAATTTCTAACGGTTGTTCTAACGCCTTTAACGATTTCTCAAACCGTTTTAACGGGTACCTAACGGGTGACGAACGGTCTGGCCCGTTTAACGGATATCCGTTAGTGTACGTTTTCCTGTGAGAGGTCACATATTTGCTGTTCAGCAGGAAGTAAATTCCATGAGGATGTGTGTTAATACTACATAGTCTAATGTAATCTTATTACAGTTTGAGGTCATTTCCGTTTCATGATTTAATGTGAATTGAGCCACCGCATCTTGTGTAATCCGAACGATTGGTACTTTGGTGTGCTGAACACGCTTTATTTTATCGGACCTATATCAATGATTGCACAAGCTGGACGAAGAAAGAGAAGAAAGTAAAAAAGATGCTGAAAGCCACAAGACGCAGAATGGTAGATTCTTCACGATAAGAAACCAGAGCACTGGAAGCTACGCTACTGGCTCCAGTGAAGAGAAAACCAGCGGTGAAGGCAGTAGCAGCGCAGGTAAAGAAAGGTCTCAATCCTGTACAATGTGCAAAGGTTCTCACGACCTGGACGAGTGCAAGGAATTCCTGAATTTGACCCTGGGTGAGCGGAAAGATCTAGCTCGAGTGAAGGCCCTGTGCTGGGGCTGTTTAAAGTATGGACACTGGAATCGAGCAGCATTTGTAAAAGAGCTCACCCTTCTAGTCTACAAGATGAGTCATTTAGACCAAAGACTAAGTCATCGGATCAAGACGTTAAGGAGGACGGATCCTCCGTTTTCTAATTGCGATTAAAGGAATTGCTCATTTGCTTAATGTACCAGTGTGGCTTCGTCACCCAGACATTCCCAACAACAAGCTCATGACGTATGCCTTATTGGATGAGCAGTCTGATGCATTCTTCATCAAAGACACGGTGTTATAGACCACCTAGTGACCTAGAAGTCGGTCTTAACAGACCATTGTCAAACAAATTTTCCATATTGACTTCTAACCATAAGGTGGCTTTTATTGTACAACCAAGAAAATAATTCATAATATAGTGCTTCATTTTGCCATCACACTAATTATTTTTATGAGTTGCTAATTGTTCTAGGAAACGTGATGCACCCGTCAACCTGTGAATCATTGCTCAGCTTTACAACACCTTTACGAACGCACTTCACTTCTCATTGAGAACCTCTAGTTATATTCAAATATTCGCACTAATTGTGGCAAATTTAGTCTGCGCTACTGTGGTCCAAATTTATGGAATTCTCTTCCCAAAAAGATCAAAATCAATACCTCTGTTGATTATGTAAAGTAATAATAGAAGTAATCAAGGTAAGGAGACTAGTATTTTTCTAAAAGATTGTGAGTAAGAAAAGATTTGAAGCGTTTAATATTATTTTTCTTTTGGATACCTTCTATGGCAGCACTTTAATAGTGCTGCACTATAATAGTGCTTCTATGATTATCTAGATTACCCTTATTTATATTTACATGTATTACATTATAGATTTACAAATTTGTGCGTGCTTTGCCTTCTTCCGCTTTTCTTTTTCGACCATACTAAAATGTATTTAATCACTTCAAGGTACCCGACTCGTTTATTTTTTCATAAAGCTATTTCAGGTATCCCAACACTCTCTTTTCAATGATCTTTGTTTTTGTTTTATATTGTAAAAATGAGCGTAAGTAAATATGTTGTTTTTGTTGTTGTTGGTTCAAAGTGTCTAAAAATACTAAATTTGGTTTCAAAATACTCAGTAGACTAGACGTTCTTCTTTGCTTTAAGCTATAACACATAATTTTCCTTATGAACCAAAGGGTTGTACAGCCCTGAAGAAAGCCATGTCGTTTAGTCATGTGACACTGTTTATAAAATATGATGTCATCTCACAGGTGTCAAAATTCATCAAAAGAATATCCTAACATAATACGAAATATGGTATTTTTATTGATAATGCTCCTGCACAAATTTCATAGTATCTTAAAAATGAATATTTTGTTATAATTATTTTGATGTAGTAAACTCGATAAAATGCCGAAATTTATTCAGGCTGCAATGGGTTAAAGAAAGGGACACAAAGAAGAGGGACAGAAGAGCAAAACAGCTCAGTCCTGCTGAACTTCAAGACCAGAGGAAGCAATACAGAGAAAAAGTCCATAAGTATCGGCTCAAGAAGAACCAAATATCCATGAAGATGTCAACATCTCCACCTGAAGCTGCCTACAAGCCTCCTCAGGCCCTTAGGAAAGCTGTAAGCAAAGCTAAAAATGCCCTTCCATTTAGCACAAGAAAGCGAAAAGCTGTTGTTATCAAACTGGCAGGTGTGATAGGGAGTCAGCAAAATCTGAAGCGAACCAGCAACAAGAAACTCTTTGCAGACACTGTTAAATCTATTGAAGAGTTTTTTGGCTTGATTCACTGTCATCATAAGGTCAGAGGGCAAAAAAGCAAAGCTTCAGAAGCGGCATTTAATGTTGCCTCTCAGAGAAGCCTTTACTTTCTTTCCTAAAGAGCACCCTGATATTGAAGTCAGTTTCAGTAAATTCTGCACTTTGCGAGCAGGCAATGTGCTACTTTCATCTAAAATGTCTAGAAATATCTGTCTGTGCCAATATCACGACAATGTTAAAATGTTGTGCGAGTCCATTCACAAAGCTGTGCCTGAATTCCCATCTAATTCAACCAATCTTGTGAATAGCATTGTTTGTAACACTGACAATGAACTGTATATGATGGGAAAGTGCACTAACTGTCCAAATTGGTTTCTAGAAATTGTGAATATGGCCGCATTAGATGAGCCACTCGAATGGAACCAGTGGGAGAGAGTTCAGAAGTCAGTGCCAACAAAGCGTGGCAAATCAGAGAAAACGATAAAGAAAATGCAGAAAATTCATAGAGGGTACAGTTGAGGATGCTCTCATTTGCCTTCATGAGAAAATGCCAGCCAGCCTTCCTACACCACGTATTTGTCAAATTAAAGCAATCGAGATTTATAACAAAACTTAAAACCAACTGAGGTTGTAGTGCAAGTCGACTTTGCTGAAAACTATACTTGCTTGCAGCAAGTTTGTTCGAATTTGTGGAACAAAAACAGTGAAGCCTTGGATGCTAATATGGTGTTATACTTATGGACCTTTGTGGTTTGATTGAAGATGATATCAAAGGCTGAAGGAAGTTTATGTTGATGCTGACCAAACATAAAAATAGCATTCCATAAAGTGATTATATCGGAGTTTCAAGATTTTCAATTTCTTAAAAAACAGGTTAGTACAGCTGTATGCGCATCACAGTTAGAAAATGTTATGACCCATAATGTTTTTTTTATCAATTTGGGAGAATTTGCACCTATTTTTGAAAATCTCCAGTAGTATAGAGGGTGAGGGTACCGGACCATTTTCCATCATATGGTTTCTGATCTCATACCCCCACCCTATTATTTATCGATCGTATTTTTTATTCTTCTCAAGGTCAAGGTCGAATTCTCCATAACCGGTTTAACCAGTTCAATCTTTGGATGTCAAATTCTTGGAAATCTCCATAACTGGTTTCAATCTTTGGATGTCTAAAGGCTTGATCTATAGTGATGTGTACGTATATTTTCGAAATGTGTTTGAACCAGCCGATTGATGGTTCTTCTCTTCGTTCTTCTCATACTATAGTATTCAACTTTTCATAGTTGCATTCTAGGCTATCCATTCTAATGGCTTCATTGCCTTGCCTGCTATCCGCTATTGCCATATATTGGCTTCTGCGAGTTTCTTCTATAGTATTTTCCTTTCTTTCTATTTCATAGTGCATTCGAGGTATCTTGCATCTTCTCTATGTAATGGATGCTGGTGCATGGTACTCTATATTTAATATCTAATATAGTAGTATAGGATGAACTGCAATTCAGAAATCCATGATGAGATGAAAGACTTTGGAGAGTTGTGTCCTTTCTGCAATGAGCGATTGATAGATTACGTACGCAAGAAAGAGAGTGAGTCGTGTTGTGGCAATACAGAGATAATTAATGATAATGGTATGTATGTTTGCAAAAGCTGTGGTGTAGTTCATTCATATCGTTTGGTGAATGGATATATCGATTACTACGAAAATAGGTACCGAATGAGACGTAAGTCTATCTACCATAGGAAATACCATATTGGCAATATATTCATTGCGAAATTTGATTTACGATATGGTGAGTGCATTGATATTCGTAGGATGTTCAATAAATTCGAAAGTGCGATTGATGTTATATTGAAACGGAAGAGGTATCCAATACTAGATTTCGTGTTCTATAAGTTGTTCGAAATGATGTTTCGCGAATCTGGAATCGATAACTATCGCATCCATATGCAAAAGTGTACTAGGTACATATCGAAGATTACTGTTAAACGATATGTTAGGATATGGAAGAAGATCTGTGATATGAATGAATGGTTATACATAGAGACTCATAATGGCGTTTTTGCAAGAAGTGAAGATAATTGATATGGCAATGATCAACTAGTTGCGTACTTCTTGTTGTATCTCTCTCTGAATCTATCAACTAGTGGACATAGGTCACTAACTTGATCGTCCAACCAGTTCAACTCTAATGTAAATCTTTCGATGTCGAGTTCTTCTCCACGCAGATATGCCCTTATTTTATTCAAGATCTTCTGATATGATGTGTACGCAAATTTGCTCATTTCCGTCTTCCTATTGTAGTTTTTCATTTTTAGTAGTCCTTGAAGCAATAGTCCTGATCCCGATATTGTACCGAGAATGATTGGATTTAGTGTTATAGACCCAATGATTACGCCTGTACTTGTGAGACCAATTGACGATAAGTGTAGAATTGTATTAACCTTCTTGAATCGTTTGTATGCTTGCTTGTGGTAGAAGCATTTTTTGTGGTAGTGAGAATACAGGTTTTTTAGCATTTCGACATCTGCTTCACTCAAGTCCTTGTCTATATGATTGAAGTTGAATATGTCTACTTTCAACGTCTTTGCCATATAGCTATACGTTACATAAATTGTTGATACATCTGTTTGTATTCGTCGTCGTCAATCAAGCCATCGTTAGAAAGCTTATTGAGTATCTCGACGGCTTCGTTAGAAAGTTCGATACTATTATTTCCAGAGTTTTTCGATGCTATTATTAACTCTAGTCTTTCACATAGCTCATTCGGGTTGTTGTAGTACTTTATTCGACTTTTGTTACAACCACCTGATTTTTTCGTTCCTAAGTCGATCTTACCACTTTTAGACGTATATGGAGAGATTCCCGAGAGCTTAATCAGCTTGTTGAATATCCTTTGAGCATCATCAGTGTACAGTCTTCTAGGATTGTAGCGTTTCGTTAGCAACTCCATAAATGAATTATCGACCTTATGGTTTAGTATCTTCTTACCACTACCATTGTAAGCCTCTAATCTCATCTCTAATAATTTAGCTGGATCGATATACAAATTTCCAAACGTATAATCGGACCCTATTTTTAGACCTGTGCCAGTCGTTTTCTTAGATGACTTTGGCGTTTCTATGACGTCCTCATCTGGTACGAATACGACTTCCTTCTCTGGTGTCTTTAGTTTTCGCACTTCCTTCAAGTACTTGCTTGCTGCTAATTTTTGATTGCCTAGTATCTTTATTGTCGTGGGTGATTTAGATGATTTGATTTGCTTGTTCAGTATCGTTATGGCATTCTGTATTAAGTATTCTGAAGGTATGTCTTTTAAGCTTGGATCGAACCCTAGTTTTTCTAGTCGTTTAGATTCTTGTGCTCCAAAAATTGGTTTTGTACCATCAATGGCTCCTTTGTCGTTCTCTTCGTCTTCATCTTCGTCTTCCTCGTAATGCGATGGCAGTTTACCAATCCACGATTCTAAGCCTTTAGTAGATCCTTGTGTTGAGATGGCTTCACTAAGTGTATCGATTGCTCCAGTGATGTTCTCTTGGTTTTCTTGTAGCTGTTCAATCATCTCATCTTGTTTCTTATCAGCCGATTTCTGCGCCTTTTCGACTGAAGCTGTTACGGGTTGGTATAGCTTTTCGCCAGCTTCTCGTAATGATTGATCACCTAGCTTTTTATTGAGTAATCGTTTCTTTAAGATTTGCCTATTTTTCAAGAATTCGTTAATTAAGCTTGCTCTTTCTTCTACTGTCTTAATAGTTCTGAACGACATACGTATACATATTAGTTACATAATTCGTTACTCTAAGTTAGCGTAACCTTTTGAAATCGTATGTAAATCACACGAAAACCCTCGAATTCTCATTCTCTAACTACGTATTATGCACGTATAAACCGTCGAAGTTCTTTCGATACATCTCGGGAATATGCTTAGAAGTCTTATCCAACACCATGAAATCGAATGGTTCTATCGTAGCTTCTCGATATATGTCTTCGAATTGTTTCCGACTGATGTTTTTACAGTTATCATCAGCAATGTGTCTGATGTCCTTGTTATCTAATCCGCCAAATAGAACGAAGCACTTAGTATTGCGTCGAATGTATTTTGGCACATCGTAATAGCTTTGACACAAGTAAATGCAGTTACAGTTCTTATTTCTAGATAGCGAAAAGTATTCCTTAACGTTGTTCATATTTTTATTGTCGATCTTAATATCATCGAATACGATAACCTTATTAGCGTCATCATCTAAATCTTCAACTGGTATGATGTCTTCTGGATTGCATAATTCGACATTACACGCATCGTCGTCGTCATCTAATTCCTCGTTAATGATATCATGGAATTCTTTTATTAGACTGTACTTATCCTGATGAGGATTTAGAGTATGTATCTTACAAGAATCGTACTTCATCCATTTTAAAAGCATATTGGTAAGCAGATTCGTTTTACCTTGACCCGTACTACCAACTAGCATAAAATGGCAATCAGGAAGCAAGAAGTGATGTTTTGGTTTCTGACTTATTTTTTCAGTATCGTCAAAGTTGATTATATTCATCTACTATAATGTACGTATACAATATAGATGAGTTTTACGAAATTTGGAACGATTCGAACTGGAAGCCGCAATGAGTGCATGCATGAGCAAACACCAGTAAGAATAGTTAGTATTAATGCGAAAGAGATTTCACTCTTATGGCTTCAACGCGATACAGATTGGATGGATATACCCAATTACGAAATACAGCTAACACCAAAAGGTACGAATATGATGAGACTATCATGCCGCCTATACATCTCAAACAACACTGAAGGAGGTAATTTTTGGTTCCGATGGGTCCTATTAACGCCAACACCAGTTCCAGGGCATCATTTACAAACGATTATTGGTGTAAGTAATTTACCAGATGCAGCAATTGGCTTGAGAATCAGATGTGCATTTGCATCACAACCGCCAAGAGATCCAGAGACAGTCGTTTGTATTTCAGACGTCTCTTTTCATGAGAATTTCGGTAACGGCATCCTACACACGTATAAGCTGCAGTGTAAGATCACTGATACAGGAACGATGGTATTGAATAGACTGTATAATGGCACTAATGCGACATGGAATGGATACATGAAATCATTAATAATGGTTGAGGAAATCACAGGAATGACCAAAAAAACTGCTCAAAATGGGATCAACGAATACGCATCAAACTAATGTAATCATATAATATAAGAGATGAGTTACTCAATATTTGGAACGCTTTACAATGGTACGATAGAGCAAAAGGAAGGTAAGCGCGGACCACCTGGAAGGGATTCAACCGTTCCTGGCCCACGTGGAAGGGACTCAACTGTTCCTGGCCCAGCAGGTAAGGACTCAACTGTTCCTGGACCATCTGGAAGGGACTCAACCATTCCTGGCCCACGTGGAAGGGACTCAACCGTTCCTGGCCCACCTGGAAGGGATTCAACTGTTCCTGGCCCACCTGGAAGGGATTCAACTGTTCCTGGCCCACGTGGAAGGGACTCAACCGTTCCTGGCCCAGCAGGTAAGGATTCGACTGTTCCTGGCCCACGTGGAAGGGACTCAACCGTTCCTGGCCCACGTGGAAGGGACTCAACCGTTCCTGGGCCTGGTGTTATGTATGGTAGTCAAACATTCAATTGTGGTAATTTCCTTATGGATTCTAGTAATTGGGCGTCATCAAGCAGTGTAAGTTCATTCATAATCATAAATAATGCATACTCTATGAATAACATCGCTCCAGAACATCAAGGTTTTAGAATCCTAGAGACATTTAAACCAAACTCGACGGAGAAGTTGACTATGACTCTACCAAAAAATGATAATCCAGCCTTAGGGTTAAAAGGCAACAGTGACTACGCAGTTCGGGTCGAAGCTTATGCAAACGTTGGATCCATAACACTAAACTCTATATCAATTGAACAGAATTTAAGTTTCATATCGAACACCATGAAAAATGGAAGGATAGGATCTACAAACACAGCTTTCCAAGAGCTAAGCATAACAACATCTACTAATGACACAGGTAAATTATCGTTTACATTGAGTCATAATCAGTCATCCAATCAGCTAATAGTAATCTATGTTGCAATCGTTGCTGGAGCATTAAATGCAAACACCTTTGTGAATCCAGCATCATTCGACGACGTCTCACTTATTATACCAACTCAAATTAAGGATATTGTACCAATTAGACCAACCATATATGGCAATGTCGTTAACGAAAGGTTAAGATATCAAACAAGAAGTGCGCTTACAGAAATCCCTAAGTTGACAGTCACATTACCTGGTGGGAACGTGCTATATCGAATACAATGTTGCTTATATATTAGATCGAGTAGAGACGACACAGATATAGTTTTCACAAACAGAAAAAATGGTACGTACGTCAACGTATTCAATATGCGTATAAAAAGAGGGGCATATGCCGATGTTCCATTGAACAACGTATATTATTTGTTTCAAAGAGATGTGGATACAACATATTATATGATGATACAAACTCAATCTGGAGCCGTCGTTAACGTCAATTGGAATTCACAACAATCTTACATAACAGCTGAAAAATGGGATGGCCTGAATGTCGTACACGATTCATCCGATAATATAATAATTGGATAATAATCTAACCAAACTGTATAATGCAAACTACGCTATTCTTCGATAGTAAGAAAGGATTCGGTTCATCTGAAAACTTCACGACAGACTTCAATCCTCCATTGGAGCTAGACAGTACGAAAAACTATCAAATCTCGTTAATCAATGCATCAATGTGGTACTCTTGGTATAACATAACGAGTGTAAATAACAAGTTCAAATACTATAATGGTACAGCTTGGAAGACGATAACATTATCGCCAGGAGCATACAACGTAATTGACATAAATGACACTATGAAGCACCATATGAAGCAAAATAGCGATTGGGACGTTGCTAACAGTAAGTACTATGTCGATATTAAACCTAATTACAACACACTGAAGTCTATGATTGAGATACGAAATGGTTATAAAGTGGATTTCACTATTGACGAAAGTTTTAGGACGATACTTGGTTTCGAATCTAAGATAGTTCAAGGCAACGGCTTTCACGATAGCGATAAGATTGTGCAAATCACGGAGGTCGATACTATTCAAGTACACTGCGATCTAGTAACAGATTCTTACATAAATGGCAGTACAAGTTCGGTCATCTACTCATTCGTTCCATCGGTTCCTCCAGGTTACTTGATCAACATCCATCCTAACCAACGATTCGATATGAACATATCGAAAAGATCGATTAACAGTATATCATTCTCACTTAGAGATCAAAGTGGTAATTCGATAAAAATGAATAATGAACGAGTGACGTATTACATCCATCTTAGTGAGATTGTGTAACCAATATGTATATGCTATTAACAAGAGAACGATATACCAAAAGAAAAGTCATTGGTGGAAACCTCATTGGGAACGTATTCGACAAAGCAAAGAGTACGCTTTCGACAGCTAGCAAGATAATAACGAGACCCATTACTGCCTTAAAAAATAGATTGCTAAAACCTGTCATTACTAAGGCTCTTCCATACGTTAAACAGAAAGCCATTGATGTTGGCACTAAAGCGATCCTTCAAAAGGTAAAGCAGGGCGTTAGAGACGTTTCATCGAATCCAGAAGTTAGGAAAGTCTTGAATGACAGGTCTAGAGCTATATTATCGAATCTTATTGCTGGAAGTGGCATGAAACGATTATATTAACTTTTGTATAACCATACAATATATATGACTGAAGTAATTAGCCAATATTTCCAATTCGACGAATCGAACATTATCGATAACTCAACTACGAAGTTCGAATATATCGAATACCTTCCAAGAGACTCTAATAACATGGATAAAGATGGCCAAAGGATCATCGAGACTCGAGATGAAGACGTATACCTGCTCCCACATAAGGCTATGTTGGAGGTGCGTGGTAAGCTGCAAACAGCTGCTAATGCTGATTATGGTGCAACAGATATTGTATCGCTTGTGAATAATGCGTGGAGTCTATTTTCAAGTGCTCAATATCAGATTAACAACCAAATAGTAGAAAGTGTGAATGACTACCTACCAGAAGCAAGCACAATTCTAAACACAGTCATGTTTTCTGATGACTATAGCCGTAGTACTGCTAGTAATATGCTTTGGTTTAGAGATACATCAACGGGTACACCAACTTTAAAGTACATAACTGCAATTGCTGCAGTCGATGATGCTGCTAATGCAGCTGCCGTTCGAACAGGAACGCAAGCCTTAGTTGTTGCATACACACAAGACCAAACAGCTAATCTAGGTTTCACTGCTCGACAGGCTATCACGACAGGAGCTAAACAAGTATCCCTGCTTCTACCACTATCGCAAGTTTTCGGATTCTGTAAGGATGTAGATACTGTGTTTCGGAGTGTCAAACATACCCTTATCCTAAACAGAGCAACAGCAAACCAGTATATCATGAAAGATAATGCTGCAGGCGTTGGTAAATTTAAGATTACTCACCTATCACTATGGATGCCTAAAGTCGTTCCTTCACTAGAAATTCAATCATACATTGATGCCAAACTAGTAAGTGGTTACATAAAGGACCTATATTTTGAGCAGGTACGTGTATACAGAACGATGTTCCAAGCTGTTGAAACTAATCCTACATGGAGGATTACAACACAACCAGGATCGGAGCTACCTAGACATGTTTTCATTGCGCTACAGTCTAGTGATCGTCATCCAGCAGCTAATGCACAGAATGTCAATAATATGATCTTTGACAATGGGAATCTAACAAGAATCAGTGTCCGAATCAATAGTGTACAACACCCAGAACGCGAAGTAGAATGTAACTTCAATCCAGCGAATCGTAACTATAACAGATCGTATATGATGTTCATGGATGCAGTCAACAAATACCAAGATACCGATACTGGTAGTCAGCTTAGTGTTGAGGATTGGGCATCATTGTATCCAATACATCATTTTGACGTTAGTAAGCATTCAGAGCAGCTGAAAACAAGCATGGCTGATATTGAAGTCCGATTTACCCTAGGTGGGAACTTCAGAAACATAGCTAACAATGCTGATATACCTTATTATGTTTATGCCGTAATCCTATCCGATAGGCACTTACAACTACAAGGCTTGTCTGGTAGAATGAATGTAATCGTGTAAATTTTATCTAATTATACTACATATACGAAATGAGCTATATTAGAACAGGATTGAGTCTAAGCGAATCTCAAAAAGAATCAATTAAGAATGCTTACATCAATAAGAAAACAGTTAGCTTGAGATTGAACAACAATCAACTAACAGGAAGCGACTTTCTAGGACTGACTAAAGCGCAACGTAAGAAGGTGGTTGAAGCTAAAAGAGGAATGTATGGAGTCCAACTAAAACTTAGTAAGACGCAAGTCTCAAAACAAGGCGGATTTTTAGGTGGATTGGGTAATTTATTGAAAATGATTGCTCCTATGTTCTTGAAGAAAATCCTACCAGCTCTTGGAATGGCTGCTGCAACTGGAGCAATATCTGGTTCTGTCTCTAAGGCTGTACAAGGAAAAGGCATTAAGAAAAAGAGAGGTAGACCAAAAAAGAAGGGCAAAGGACTCATACTTGGACCGAATTCACCTTTTAAGGGCATACCATTACTTGGAGCAATTCTCTAATCATATTCAAATTATTGTCTAACGATATCATATATAGAATGCCAACGAATTATGTAGAAACATCATTAAAGTTGTCTGAGGCACAGAAACGTAAGATAGCTTCAGCTGTTCAAAACAAGACATCGACTACCATTAGACTATCATCTAGCGACTATCATGGTAGCGATAAGATTAAATTGACTAAGCAGCAAATCGATAGAATCCATAAAGCTAAATCGAAAAACGTCGGAGTAGATATTAAACTCAGTAAGACGCAGTTAAGTAAGCAAGGCGGGTTCATTGGGGCTTTGCTTGGTGGCTTAGTGGCAAGCCTGCTTCCCAATCTCTTAGGCGGTATCTTCGGTAAAGGAATCGCTCTACCAGGTACTAATCCAAAGTCAAGTGGAAGAGGATTAAATCTTTCAGCCCTACGACCACCACCGTTTATTGGATCTTGGAATTCTGATGGTACGATTGGTTATGGAGTAAAAAAAAAGATCTCAAGAAAGAAAACAGCCAAAGGCCTCGTGCTTCCAGGGACAATCCTAAAGCGTCCATATTACGGAACGCGCTAAGACCACTGAGCAACATCGATATCGATAGCATTATGAAAAAACTAAAGATCGCCAACTACATTGGTGCTTACAGTAAAGATATGCTACCTGATAGGATCAACAATGACGGGTGTGTAGTAATCAATATTCAAGACTATTTTAAAGGCGATGGTACTCACTGGGTTGCCGCATATAACAATCATGATAATAACTACATCGAACACTTCGATTCATTCGGCCTATTGCCAGCAGAAGAGGTAATAGAGCTTATGGAAACAAGCAACAAACAAATAGAGTACAATAGCTCGCAGATTCAAGATATGGATAGCATTATGTGTGGTTATTATTGCATATTCTACATTCTAGAACGCTCAAAGGGTAGAAAACCTATCGACATCTTGTTAGACTTTCAGTTCAAACCATCTATGTTCAATGAATTGCTTATACAGCACTTCGCTTACGATATTATGTAACGATATTGTATACGAAATGACTAAGATATATTGTCTAAGACAAAAGAAACAAACTGAGACGAAAGATGAACATATCGTAAAGACTCAAAATGGAAGGACTCGTCTGGTAGGTGCATGTGTAGAATGCGGAAGTCAAAAGTCGAAATTCGTGAAATCTACACAAGGCGGTAGTATGCTGCCAGGAGCACTAGCTATTTCAGCTGGAATACCACTTCTTGCTGGAGCCGCCGCATTATCAATGGTTCCAGGTAGTGGAAAGCTATTTTCGACACTTGCTAAGGGTGCTACACAGGCAATAGGTAAGAAGATAAGAAGCAAAGCTGCCGATTTCATCCAAAAAGAAGGTCGAACCATATTGAATCTAGCATCTAAGAAAGTTCGTGGTGGCCAGATACAACATCCAATGAGTATGTATACTGACGTAACAGATCCAGCATCCGAATTCTATGATGATCATATGAAAACTATTAAGAAAGGAGGTAAGTTAGACATTCATAAAGCAATATTAAAGGTTGCACCAAAAAAGGGATTCACGCTACCAGGTCATCATTATACAGGACCTGGGAATCCCTTAGAAAATCAATTGACTTATGATAAGACAGGTCGAATATTAGAGATTTACGATAAGCCAACTGGCAAAACTGATGCTGTGAGTATGCAACACGATGTCGATTATTCTATCTGTGATGATGACGTCAAATGCAAAAATGAAGCTGATCGAAAAATGGTCAAATCATTAGACGAAATTCCATGGAAGGATCGCCAATGGGGTCATGCCTTAGCAAGGAATGCTATCGCGACTAAAGCAAAGCTTGGAATGGGTGCTAAGAAGCCAAAAAACGAAAAAAGCCGTCGAGTGAAGAAAACTGGTAAGTAAAACTAGCAGATGAATTGCATAGACCAATAAGACGTAAATTTACTCGGCGGCGTGTTATAGCTAATCACATTGATGAAATATGGTGTTCTGATCTCGTTGAGATGCAACAGTTTAGCAAATGGAATAAGGGCTATCGATACCTTCTCATGGTTCTAGACGTCTTTAGCAAATATGGTTGGATCGTACCTTTGAAAGATAAGAAAGGCGAAACAGTTATGAAAGCTTTCCAAACTATCTTCGAGGAAGGAAGAATACCAAAATATCTATGGGTCGATAAGGGTAAGGAGTACTATAATAAGCATGTGAAAGAGCTATTGGACAAGCATAGTATACAAATGTATTCAACTGAGAATGAAGAAAAGTCTTCTGTTTGCGAGAGATGGAACCGTACGATAAAGACGAAGATGTGGAAACAATTTACTGTCCAAGGTAATACGCAGTATTTAGATATGCTGCCTAGAATATTGAAACAGTACAATAGTATGAAACATTCAAGCATCAAAATGCCTCCTATTGAAGCATCTAAGAAGAAGAACGAAGGAACTGTGTACTTTAATCTATATGGCAATATGGAGTCATTACAATCGAAACCAAAATTTAAGGTTAGCGATAAGGTTCGAATAAGCAAGTACAAGCGCAAGGTATTCGACAAAGGTTATACTCCGAATTGGACTGAAGAAGTGTTTACGATTGATAAAATCCAGTATACGAACCCTATTACTTACAAATTGAAGGACTTGAATGGTGAAGAAATACAAGGTTCTTTCTACGAACCTGAACTATCGAAAGCGGTTCAAGAAATCTTCAGAATCAACAGAGTCATCAGAAGGAACTACAAAAAGAAGCAAGCTCTAGTATCGTGGAAAGGGTACAGCGACGAATTCAATAGTTGGGTGCCATTCAAGAATCTAGATGCGATATGAAAATAATATAAGCATACAATATAGATGCATGCTAAATTAATCAAATTACTTGATAGCATAAGAAAAGTAATCGATACTTGCGAAGCACTACTGAAAAGATTTAAACGTATATTGTCTTCTATACGTATATATGGTAGAACCGAATAACGATAAAAAGAAAAGGAAGACTAGATGCGACAAAATATATGAATGTAGCAATGACCGAGTTAAGGCGTGGTTCAATACCCATAAATTCTATTGCCTATTATGTGAGAAAGAGATGCATCCAGCTTCGAAATATACACATCTGAAATCTAAGAAGCACATAAACGCACATCGAAAATAAAAAACATATAGATTCGATTAAACGTACGACGACACTTAAACGTATGACGACACTTAAACGTATGACGACATATTGTAGTATGCCTGAAAATCAGATGAAAACGAATGAAATTATTATCTCAACTAATAGTAATATGAATGCTAGCGATCTTAAGAAATTGTCTAAATCGAAACTTATCGAATTGCTATTGAAACGAAATACTATAAGACGTCCAAAAATTGAAATCGTAGATGACTACAAACCAGTTCCTACTCCACGAAGAAGCGTTAAGGACATGATCGAACGCTACGAGGAAAACATCATCCTACCACCAACCCGATTCAGAGATGACTACAAACCAATCCCAGCTCAGAGGACCATTAAGAATACAACCAAAAGACCGGTTCCTGCTCCAAGAACTAAGATCACGCAACTAGATAGAGCTATGAAGGGTTCAATCAGATCATTTGAAGTCGCCATTAAGAACAATAAAGACCCACTAGTACAACTAGCCACTACGAGAAAAGGCATTCAGAATCAATTCAAAACACTACTAATTGAGACTAACGGCTATAAATTCGTCGAAACAATAAGGGTTACATTCGAAAAGCAATTAGATGAAGACAAGACAACAATCAAAACGGCTTATTTCAATAGCACTGCATTCACAGTAATCAATGAAACCAACATCGTGGAAGGACTACAATCATCCAAACAACAAATACTAAATAAAATAGCGCAATGGATCTCAGAGGGTTCAGGATGGACTATAGAGACAATCAACAAACATTATATCAACATAGTCAAGTATGAGCCTATGAAAGGAAGCAGCTACATTGAACTACCATCAGAACTTCAAAATTCAGCTAAAGGCTTGATCAATATGAAAAACATCGACGACGAATGCTTCAGATGGTGCCACGTAAGGCACTTGAATCCACAGGAAAAATATCCTCAGAGAATCAAGAAGAGCGATAGAAAATCCGCAAAGGACCTAGACTATTCAAATATCGAATTTCCAGTGACTACCAAGCATTACAATAAAATCGAGAAGCAAAATAACATAAGCATCAACGTATTTGGATACGAAAATAAGAAGCCATATCCACTATTCGTATCGAAAGAAAAGTACGATGATCATATGGATCTGTTATTGATTACTGAAGATACGAACAAACATTACGTTCTAATAAAAGACTTCAATAAATTCATGTACAACCAAACGAAGCACAAGAATAGAAAGCACTTCTGTAGACATTGCTTACAATGCTTTGGATCTGAAAGAGTCCTAATCAACCATAAAGAAGTATGTATCGAAGTAAATGGTGAGCAAGCAATCCAAATGCCTACCAAATCAAATAATATGCTACGATTTAAGAACTACAACAAGCAACTACCAGCTATATTCGTTATCTATGCAGACTTCGAAAGCATAACACGCAAAATCGATGGATGCATGCCTAACAATAACAACTCATATACTGAAGCATATCAACAGCATATCGACTGTAGTTATGGATACAAACTAGTTTGCCGTTATGATGATCGATACAGCAAGCCATTGAAAACGTATCGAGGAGAGAACAGTGCATACAAATTCCTCGAAGAAATGCTCAATGAAGTAAAATGGTGTCAAGATACGATAAAGAGCCATTTCAATAAAGACATGGTGCTGACTAAGAAAGACAAACTAGACTTCAAAGATGCTACCAAATGCCATATATGCGATATCGAATACCTAGTAAATGACATCAGAGTTCGAGATCACTGCCATATCACTGGAAAATACAGAGGATCAGCTCATCAAATATGCAATCTCAACTTCGACATAAAAGCTGAAGAAATTAAGATCCCAGTCTTCTTTCACAATCTTCGAGGATATGACTCTCATCTAATTATGCAACAGATCGGCAAAGTCATCAAGAATCATCCATACATAGACAAGAATGGTAATACAAAATACCATAAGCTCAACGTAATCCCTAATAATATGGAGAAGTACATGGCATTCATGCTAGGCAATAACCTCACATTTCTTGACAGTTTCCAATTTATGGGTCAATCACTTAGCACATTAGCAACTAATCTTCCAGAAGACAAATTCATATACACCAAGAAAGACTTCGCAAACGACGAGCAATTCGAATTAGCAAAAAGGAAAGGAGTCTATCCATACGACTTCATGGATGACTTCGAAAAATTCGACTACGAATGCCTTCCTAAGAAAGAAGACTTCTATAGCATCATCAATGATGAGCACATATCGAATGCTGACTACGAGCATGCATTAAAAGTATACGATACCTTCGAAATGACTTCTATGGGTGATTACCATGACCTTTACCTAACAATCGACGTACTTCTCTTGACAGACGTCTTCGAAAATTTCAGATCTATGTCGATTTCGAATTACGGCCTCGACCCATGTCATTATTTTACGACTCCTGGTTTAAGTTTTGATGCGATGCTCAAAATGACTAAAGTCGAATTAGAGTTGATCACTGACATAGATATCTACCAGTTTATTGAGAAGGGCATGAGAGGTGGCACTAGTTACATAGCCCATAGATACGCTAAAGCAAATCACGAATACCTAAAAGATTACGATAAAGACGCTCCAAATAGCCATATAATCTACCTCGATGCTAATAACCTCTACGGCTACGCCATGAGCGAATACCTACCTACTGGTGGATTCCGATGGCTAACCATAAAAGAGATCGAAAATACAAATCTAGCTAAGTATGATGAGCATAGCAAAAAAGGACTCATAATTGAGGTTGATTTAGAATACCCTAAATCTATACATGACGATCATAACGACTATCCATTAGCAGTAGAAAAGATGTGCATAGATAACGACATGCTATCAGACTATTGCAAAGACATCCAAAAGAAGCACAATATGTCAATTGGTACTACGCGCAAGCTCGTTCCGAATCTAAACGACAAGACTAAATACGTGCTTCATTATAAAAATCTACGATTATACACCAGCCTAGGAATGAAAATTAAAAAAGTCCATCGAGTTTTAGAGTTTAACCAAAGTCCATGGCTAAGAGAATACATCGATTTCAACACTCAGAAGAGAACCATAGCTAAGAATCAATTCGAAAAAGACTACTATAAACTTCAAAATAACAGTATATTCGGTAAGACCATGGAAAATATTCGCAAACGATGCAACGTAAAACTAATAACCGACAAGAAGAAGCTATTGGAACTAGCTAGCAAACCAACATATGTGAGCAGTAAGATCTTCAATGAAGACCTAGTAGCTGTCCACCAAATCAAGAATACGATAACATTGGATAAACCGATATATGTTGGAATGTGCATACTAGACCTATCCAAAACGTTAATGTACGACTTCCACTACAATTACATTAAGAAGAAATACGCAAATCCTCAACTACTGTTCACAGATACAGACAGCCTAATGTATCAGATCGAAACCAAGAACGTATATAGAGATCTTCAGATCAACAAAGATAGATTCGACAACAGCGACTATCCAGTCGATTGTCCATTCTACGATAAGAATAACAAGAAAGTAATCGGCAAGTTCAAGAACGAATGTGCTAATGGCTTCAAACACATAACCGAATTCGTAGGATTGAGATCGAAGATGTACAGCTACATGAAAGACGACAATTCGAATTCGAAAACGGCAAAGGGCATTAAGAAGAACACCATCAATAAACAAATCAAACATATCAATTATAGAGATACATTGCTAAATAGGACTAAGATGTCGCATACAATGAAGACGATTCGGAGCGTGAATCATCAATTGGGAAGCTACGAAATCAATAAGACGAGTCTATCATGCTACGACGATAAAAGATACATACTAGAAGATGGAATCGAGAGTTACGCATATGGACACTACAAAATACAATAAACTTACACTTCAACTAAAATCGATCTCCATCCTTCCTCCATTACATAGAGAAGATGCAAGATACCTCGAATGCACTATGAAATAGAAAGAAAGGAAAATACTATAGAAGAAACTCGCAGAAGCCAATATATGGCAATAGCGGATAGCAGGCAAGGCAATGAAGCCATTAGAATGGATAGCCTAGAATGCAACTATGAAAAGTTGAATACTATAGTATGAGAAGAACGAAGAGAAGAACCATCAATCGGCTGGTTCAAACACATTTCGAAAATATACGTACACATCACTATAGATCAAGCCTTTAGACATCCAAAGATTGAAACCAGTTATGGAGATTTCCAAGAATTTGACATCCAAAGATTGAACTGGTTAAACCGGTTATGGAGAATTCGACCTTGACCTTGAGAAGAATAAAAAATACGATCGATAAATAATAGGGTGGGGGTATGAGATCAGAAACCATATGATGGAAAATGGTCCGGTACCCTCACCCTCTATACTACTATCTCCCCTCTTTTTAACCCGTAGATGATTACAAAAATAATGATGCCATGAAATCAAAACCAAAGCAATGGTTTCAAGAAAGCTGGGAGATACATGTAGATCGTGAGGCACGGCTAGACAACACTGAAAGTGGCATGTTCTATCACATTTGTCAGGCCTCTCCTTGGAAAATTCCAGTGCAAATATATATATATGGGTAACAAAAGGCCGTGAAGATCATGAAAATGCAGGATAATAAATGGACAGCCTCCAAACAAGTTACAGCCTCCAAACAAGTTAATACTGACAGGTAATCTAGCAGAGAATTGGTGATTTAAACAGGCATTCGGGGTCTATCTACTATCTCATCTTACCTCGAAACTCAATATAAATTTATTATATTATGAGTATATATGCATAGTTTAATATATATTTTTCTAATATTGTAATATTATACTTTTAATACTTTTAAACATCAAGTGTATCTAAACTTTTTAAAACTATAAGTAGGTATGTACTTTTATTCCTTTTTTTTTTGTTCATGCACGTTCACGTTTACATGGTTAAATAAAGTATTGTATTGTATTGTATTATCTTTGAAGTTGCATTGGGTTTAGACAAAAACAGATTGTAAAGTTCATGCAATGGCACTACTGCACATGGTCAGATCAGATGCTCTGAAGTTCATAACACCTTCCAGTGGAGAGCAGAGGGATATAATATGAAAGTAAATAAGATAATGGAGAAATTTGAGACAAACATGTACTGTAACCCAAGGAAGAATTTGATGTTCGAAAAACACTCTTTCTGTTCAAGAAACCAGCAACAGGGAGAGAAAATTGTTGTGTACATGACAGACCTGCGAAACAGGCCTCCAGGTGAGAGTTAGTTTGATAAGCTCAAAGATGGATTAATCAGTGATAGAATTGTATGTGGAATCAAGGAGGATGGAGTTAGACATAGACTACTCTGTGAGCCCAATTTGAGCCTTGAGAAGTGTATAAGCATCTGCTGAGCAGTTTTGTGGGTATAGTTACAAAAACTCTCCAGGATATGGAAAAAACTTGTAATGCATGCAAGAAGCCTAATCATTTTGCAAACGTGTGCAAATCTGACCCAAAAGAGATTCATGCAGTTCATGAGGCAGACTCAGTTCAACCATTCTTTATCAGCACTGTGAATGCTGGACAGTCCAGGGACGAAGATTGTGTTGGAGATTGTAATAACCAGACAACAATGGAATACAAAATACTGAGTGTGGTGTGGTGTGGTTCGACCAATTAGATGCAGAGATTTAACTTGTATTTACTTAATGTTTAATTCAGGAAACGGGAGACAAAAAAAAATAACAACTACAAGAGTGAAGAGATCGACTGACAAAGAGAGAAAAATATTGTTATCCTGTCAGCGAGAAAACGTGATTGAGATTAAATTTGGAAAACTGTAACCCCTGTGAGCTGTTGTGGATACATGCAACAGGCAATTCACGACACTGTGGTGACAACAAAGGGACCCAAACAGTGAGTACACTCGAGCAAGTGAGCAAAGGACCCCTGAAGTGAATTAACTGTGGAAACCTCAAACAAATAATTATGGAGAAACAACTAACAGAGCTGGGCAACAAGTTCAAAACTCTTCACTTTAGACTTGCAAAAACAGAGGATGTTTCCAAACAGGACCATCAAAGTTTGCAACAGCATCATGCTTCGATTTTAAGTATTGTGGAGTCGATAAACCCTCTCAGGGAGGCGATCAAAGAAAAGAAGTTCAGTAAAGGAGAAAGAAAAGACAAGATAGTGGAATGGAGCAGTGGAGTTGAAAAAGAGTTAGAGAAAGCAGATGAAATCAGCGGGGGGAACTAAGCCAAAGGATACATTCATGTAAGATCTTACATAAGCAACAGCAGGTGGAAGAGCTACTGGAAAAACACAAGCAGTCAATGAAGTTCGAGCGGGAACTATTGGAGCAAAAATCAGAATTTGAGAAGCCTGTGAAAAGTAAAAGGTTGTCACGGAGGTCATTTCGGCAGCCAAATTGCCGAAATTGACTATCACAAAGTTTGGAGGAAAACTAGAGGACTGGATTCCCTTTTGGGGAAAGTTTACTACAGAAATAGATTCCACTAGTCTGCCCGCTCTTACAAAATTTGGTTATCTAAAAGAACTGCTGGAAAAGGATGAGAGAATGGACATCGATGGGTTACCATTTACAGAGGAGGGGTACGCCAACGCAAAAGCAATTCTAGAGGCAGACAATGGAGATTGTAGTGAGATAATGAACATGTACAATGTATGTCAGAAATATAATGGATTTGCACAACATTAATGGAGAAAACCCATGGAAAGTCAAGGAGTTTTATAAGCAACTGTAATTTAATGTGCAAAGTTTAGACACCCTGGGTCGTCTCTCCGAAGTCAAAGGAAATGGAAGGGCAAACGTGGATAAGTTGAAGGGGATCAAGGCCAATTTAGTGTGGGGTCATGAAGGATGGCATGATTGGGGGTTTCAAGACCTACTCAGAGAGTTGAAGAAATGGACCGATATCAATCCAGTTGAAGAAAACTACGACAAGAAAGGCGAGAAAGGGTTTTCTAAGGGAAATAATGGGGTGATGGGTAAACAAACATCCCATCTGTACAATGCACAATCAAAACCTCAGCGGGAGCCACAAACCGGAAATTGTGTTGACTGTGACAGTGAGCATAAAACGAACGATTGTAAACAAATCACTGACATCAAACAAAGGAAGGGAATTTTGGCAAACAAGAAACTGTCTTAATTGCACTGGTACAAAACATTTTATGGATGATTGCAAAAGGTGTCTAAAATTTAATCGAAGACATCACACATCAATATACGATCCTCGACTAGATGCTAGCAGAAAGCCATTACTTGTGGTCACAGGGTTACCTGTAACACACATAATATATCCAGTTGTTATTGTTGCAGTTGAGGGTATCAAATGTCAAGCTTTACTGGACACTGGTGGAGGGAGATTGTATGAATCAGCAGCACTTTTGGATCGACTATCCAAGCATAGAGTCAATCGGGAGGTTTGGAAAATTGAGATGCTGCTGGGAGCCACAACCCGTGAGGTCGAACTACATGTATCAGTAATTATGATCAGTGCAACAGATGGCAAATTTTCTTTACCGCTAGAGGTGACAAAACTTGACAAAGGCGAGCTTTTGTTTCTGGACAATCCAAAATACATGTATCAACAACTGATCAACGCTAACTCACATTTGCATCGGATTGTCGTGGATGACATTGATATCAAGGATCAGCTTCCAGTTCATCTTATTTTAAAGGCTAGTGAATACACAAAGATAAAACAGAGTGCTCCAAAAATCGGTCAACCGGGACAACCCATCGCTGAATTACCGTAAAAGACCGCCTATAAGTTGCAGGGTTTTTTCAATTTTATTTTTACTAAGAGTGTTTTTTTTCTCCCTAAAGTCCAGGTGCGGCTTGTACGCGGGCTTTTTCAGATTTAAGTTCGTGTGAGATACAGTATCCAAAAATGAGCCCTGATAACTTTTTTATGTTGTTTTCTTCTCGTAACATTCCTTCACAATCCAGTTTGTGTTTAATCAATATTGTGGTTCCGTAAAGGTCACATTTTGTGAAGTTTGATTGGTTCGAGTCTCGTTCTTTAATGTGCTTGTTGAAAGACTAAAATTCAACAAATCCTGGAGAAATATTCAGATTCAAGAAGTGGATCACATATCCAGATCACTTTGGGTATAAAGAAGTTGTTTGTACAATCTCTCTCTTTAATAGCATGTGATTTCTCCCCAGTCCTTTATCTCTGACCAAGCTGCGGCACGACGATGGAGTGTTGGCTATTTCCGGGTATTCACGTGTTCACCAGCTTCAGTCGAAAGTCCTCCATTATTTCACCAATGACTCACTTTGTTGGGAATGTTTGTGATTCCAATTTCAAGATACTAGTTCCGTTATATTTCAGTTGGATTTGACCGCATTGATCAGGTCTTTTCAGCGTGATATAAAACTTAACGAACATAACAAAGCCGCGAAAGGAGTTTGAAGAGTATGCAGAAGCCAACTGAGAGCAGGTATTGGCCAAGGGCAAGGAGCCGTACATGGCTAAAATCGCCAAGAAATTGGTAAGTTAAGTAACTTAACTTCACACGAATTACGACTGTGCATGCTCGAGCGGCTTCATTTCTTTATGCTTTATATCACTATCAGACCATGGTTAGAGATGCCAAGCTTTATTGGGCGCAATATACATAGGGCTGTTTAGAGACTTATTAAAAATCGCTCTTTCAGTGTTTACAGGAAAATCACAAGGAGTGTAGTCGATTGCTCGAGTGTGAGTGACCCCGATCAGCCGTGGATTTTCCTAAAAATATCTGACTTCCCAGAAGACTCTAGTCTTTTAAACTTCATTTCCTTGGAACACATTATTAGACAATAGGTAAATAAGAAGTACCAAGCGAATAAGAACTACGCTTCTGTTTGACCATGGACGATTTGGTGTGCCACTATTATATAAACCGCCAAAAAAAACGAGCAAAAAGTATACTCACCCTTCGGGCCCTCACTAGATGACAATTTGCATGCACAGAGGATTGCCCTTGATCAGAAGACTGGACTGGATGACCAGTTAAAGTTTGAGAAACCTTTTATGTAAACAATGATTGGTGGGCATAGTATTGATCAGTAAAGTACAAATAAAGAGTAGTTGTTGATATTAATTATTTTTGAAATTACAATCATTTATTACATGTACATGTACATGTAACTGTAAATCCTTTGACTTTACCTTTATAGGAAGGATCCAAAAAAGTTTTCAAACCAATCATGGTTGAAAGTGACAGAGATACATTTGTACTGGAGGACTTGCAGAAAACCTTTAGAACACCAAAGAAAGCTAAGAAAAATAATTGAGTGACGTTTTTTTTATGTTGTATATATATACTGGTTTATTTTGTTTACTATTAATATTGTATACAGGTTTTTCTGTCTGTAATAATAACACAATTTACAAATATACTCTACAATAATTTTTGTGTCCATTTTTGTGTATTTCCTTCTAATGCTCTGAGTGCAGAGTATCGAGAT
The DNA here is from genome assembly GCA_030867875.1 of Actinernus sp. WN-2022. Lineage (NCBI taxonomy): Eukaryota > Metazoa > Cnidaria > Anthozoa > Actiniaria > Actinernidae > Actinernus > Actinernus sp. WN-2022. The sequence continues at coordinate 14,349,294 of JAOWCC010001751.1, forward strand.
TTCCCGGGAGCTTTCAGATATTAACAATTTATAGGATCATATATTTTATTTAAAATTTCTCTTCCTTTCCAGGCTTTCCTAGATTTGGTGGATGGTTTTCGAACCAGCTATAGTATATCTGACTTTCCCTCCTTTCCAGGCTTTCCTGGATTTTCGAGGCTTCCCTGGATTTTCCAGGTTTCCCAGGCTTTTCTGGACCTATTTGAGACTTTTTCTCTTTTTCAGGCTTTTCCGGATTTTTCAGGCTTCCCCGGATTATCCGGGCTTTCCAGGCTTTTTCTGACCTATTTGAGACTTTATTGTTTCCAGGCTTTCACGGATTTTCCAGGCTTCTCCAGATTTTCCCTAAGTGCAAAATTCTGAGGAAAGCCCGGAATGCTTTCCAGGCTTCCCTGAAAAAAAAATCCTGCTTTTCCCCCAGGAAAGCCTGGATTTTCTGGGTTTTTGGTGCAAGGGCACATGTGAGGGTGAGAAAGAGCGACCACAACACAATGCGGTTTCATTGGTGTCAAAACGAAGAGTTGCCAAAAGAGACTGAGCACCCTCTCCCTTTGTGCTCGGAGGAGTTATCGAGACACATCTCGGCAGTTGGGAGTCATTTTAAAATGACCTAGGTTGTTTGAAAAACCTGAAACTAAAAAAACACCTACATGTACAAGATAAAAGAAAATGATGATGATAATTTTTTGGTCAAACAATGCCCTTTCTGCAGTCATTCTGCCCTCGTAGCTTGTATCATTTTAGCAGTAGTACAAGTTATAACTTAAAATAATCATCTCAAGTGGTGATAGTCAGTCATTTCCGTCTGTTAAAACTGTAATCAACCCCATGTTTAAAAATATCTCAAATTACTTTCAATGTTAGTAGTACATTGTGGCACTGATGCTGATTATAATAGTACATGTATGTCTTCAGGCGAAGATCCTCCTATCTTCCTTCCATTTCACCATTGCTGCAAGGTAGATACAAAGTCAAGATCTAGAAGCCAAGGAAAGGTGTTTTGCAAGTCGGGCAGAATTTTCTGACGTTTATTGTATTGTTCGATGGTTCCTTAGTTGTTGAATCAACAATAGTAGTACTGGACGAACTCTCTCCGTTCTGGGCTCTCCAGACACATCTTTAATGGTTTTATGGTCGAGCACCCTTCTTTTGTCAGTAAATATGTGTATTGTATCTGTAAGCTTTTTTCAATGTTTCATGCTGATTATATGGCGTAAAACATGTTAGAATGAGCCACAATGAAGCGCTAAACAATTGCAAATCCTCACATGTTCAGGAATGGGTTCCAGTCTCCCTCTGCTGAATAAGAGGAACGCCTTGTACACAAACTACTTGCAAAACTAATTCAACTTTTAATATCTGAAATAACGCATTAATTTTTGCGTTTTTCTGTTTTGGAAGTAAAAAAATATTGGTCTTGACACTTTATTATCATTACTTTTTGTGTCATTGTGACTCGGGATGTTTGAATTTTGCGTCAAAATAAAATTTTATGTGTCAATGACGCAAAGACGTGGCCTAGATTGAACACTGGCCATCCCTATCAATCATTTAGTGGTGATGATGTAATGATGACATCATCAGTCATGTTATTCTAAGTACATGCCCACATCTCCCTAGATGGATTTTTATTTCCGGATGCTGTATCCTTTTCCGAAGATGTACCGAGTGGCTAAAGCAGTGTTCAATGACATTTGATTGACTTGTCATAAAAATAGCGGTTATGGTGTGATGAAGAAGTGATTGATTCAACTTTAGAATGCGCACAAAGGACTTGATGGCCATTTGACCCACCAGATTTGGCAAAAGTATCCCTTGTAGTTTATAGAGCTATTAGTAGAAGTACAGTGATCGCTTCAGGGGTGTTGGAAAAACGAAGACCGAAGACCAAGGCGTAAAAACGAAGACCAAAAAATAAGAAGACAGAAGAACTGAAGTCTGTGGTGAATTATTTCTTGTCGAAAATCGTATGTTTAAGCCAAAATTTCCTGTTGGAAATTTAGTATGGATACCCTAGAGGTTGCAGAGAGTTTATTTGGTGAAAATCAATGCAGAAATCCATTTTCTAGCCCAAACATAGCACCTTCGTGTGCGAAGGCAGTGCAAAATGGCAGCCCTTCTTATCCAACCAACCAGTGCTGTATAGACTAGGCCAACTTTAGCAGCCTAAGTTGCCTAAGAAGCAGACTATTTACAACTAGGATGTCAAGCGATTCAGGATAGCTACGTTTCGGGACCAGAAACTGTGAAGTCATATTTTATTTTTAGGCAAATGTAATGAAGGGTTGTGTTTTGTTATGCCAGTGTTGGCAAGCAAAAGTTGTGAATGGACGAGTAGCATTTTCAAACTTTTGATGTTAAACACTGACTTGTATGGCCAAATATCGCACTACACTTGGATAGTTTTTACCCAAGAGACTGTCAATAGCTTTTATTCCACTCAATTCGGTGCAGAAATGAGTTTTTGCGTACAAAACGCTTGCCAGTTTGAGTGAGAGAGAAAAAAATGGCAGCTTTCTTCTCTTGTCCAACCAGCAATGTCTAGGCTAGGCCAATTTTAGTAGCCTGAACTTACCTTAGGTTGCCTAAGAAGCAGATTATTTACAACTAGGATGTCAAGTGATTCAGTTACAGCTACACGTTTTATGACCAGAAACTGCGATTAATTTGTATTTTATTTTGAGGCAAATGTACTGAAGACTTTGGTTGTGACTAGAGTGTTTTAAAACTACATGTACATATACTTACATGTAACGTGAGCAAGCTGGTAAAGGAACTGAAGTCTGTTGTGAGTTGTTTCGAGTTGAAAAATTTACATGTACATTGTATGTTTAAGCCAAAATTTCCAGCTGGAAATTTAGTATGGATAGCCTAGAGGTTGCAAAGAGTTTTTATTTGGTGAAAATCCATCAGATATTTTTCCATCTCACTTGAAATTCAGTGATCAGCAGTGATCGCTAGTCGTACATGTACATGTATAATCCTGCATGATCCCAATTTGGCCTTTAATAACATATTAATAGCAACAAGAAATAAACATTTCTGGTTTCAGCCAGTTTAAAATAATTGCTTTCCTATATCTCTGTCTTGCTGGCAGGTTTACAAACAAAATAATATTGTGGGATTTTTAGAATTGAAAATAGAAAGAACATATTGCCCTGACATACATGTACATGTATATAAAGACAAGGCTGACACTCTCTGTATGTTACACTGGCATTGTACTAACCACAAACTCAACATCGTAAACTGTGTGGCAGCTATTAGCAACATAAGCAGTCCGAAATAAAGATGAATAGCACAATCACCATGTACATGTACTTTCATGTAACATGCTGTATTTTTGTTTTTTAGCCTGTTTTTTTCTTTCTTCTTCCGTCTCCACGCCTCAATCCTTGATAACTTCTCTTGATTTTGTTCATTCATTACTGAATGTTCAAAAAATATAACCAGAAAGTAAAATATTAATTTTCTCACAAATGTTTCGCGAATTTCCAATGATTCTCTTGAAAGCTCTCAGGTAAACCAAGCAGAACTCCCCTATTACTAGCTTAAGGCGAGGTTACTAAGCTTGTTTCACGTGAATAAGAAAGCATGACAAATTTGCAAAGAAAGGCACTAGTTTTTACATCGTTTTAGCAATCTACTTGGTCCAAAATTACATTGTAAACAAAGGCAAACATGGTGGAAATCGTAGTGACACATTCTTCTTCAAATATTTCTGGTTTGGAGGAAGATTTGGGAATGAAAAATTGAAGTGAAACACACAGAAACATGTGAGCATTCCGATGGGCTACATGTTGTTGCCAAAAAGTACTCTAGCAGGTTTCAAACTAAACTCTGCCAAGTCGAATAACTGCACAAACGACATGTACCAGTGTTTCAGAGTCAGCGTTACAAGAAGAAATGTGATTGACTAAAGAAACGTTTTTCCAATGCTCTGAACTGTTCAATATAAAAGGGAAAATGTTCAAACTTTGCAGAAATAAAGTGTTTAATATCAGTTATCAGTGTGAGGAATTGTTTTTCTCGAACATGCTTCATTAAGGGGGGAAAACTAAGTTTTTACATTTTTACGGTCTGGTCATGTGTTATGCGTTACAAGCTAAATTTCACTATTGACATGTGTTTTTACTCTATTTTCTCTAAAGAAAGTACAAAGTCCTTTCTCTTCCAAAGGCTGGTATAGCATTCTTCAAGCATCACTTTTACAATAATAAAATAAATAGCTTTCATTCAGTGCCTGGTACCAAAAAATATTAAAGAATTTGGCAACCGAGTAGCACAATCACCATGTACTTTTGGGCATCATAACGACTGACGGGATATGTCAGTAAAATGTTTACAAAGTGCCATGAGACTGTGGTGATATGGTGCTATATAAATATGACCATTATTATTATTATTCAACGAAACTAGTCTCATCACACTTTACACAAATATCGGCTCTGTCAACGTCCACAATAACACAACACAAATACATGTAGCTCACTGACCACCACGAGTTGCATTTAGGGGCCCTATGTTTGCATGACACAGCCCATTTACAATTGAACGGCCGTGTGCAATAACGGAGTAAGTTATTCCTGATCACATTCTTTAGAAATTCTCCTTCAAATTCTGTTTCCTAAGGGAGAATTTAGAATGTGATCAGGAGTTAGTTATGCCCTTATTGCACACAACCCTTCAATTAGCCAGAGAACCTGACTATAGTCAAGACACACACTTCTTCACACTATTGCACCGATATTGCTGAGCAGCAATTGCTGTTTCGCAATATCGCTGATATTGCTGTTTTCAAAAACGTTATTGCTGTTTTTGAAAAACGATATTGCTGTTTCTAAAAAGCGATATTGCCTTTTGCCTTTTTTCAAATGATATATTGGCACAGCAATTGCTGATTTGATGTACAAAACCCTGATTCGTAATTATTTAGTTTACCTGGTTCGCTATCTTGAACATCGAAAGAACATGCACAAAGTTGATAACCCGCTTTTTTTAGCTCAACCACAAAAACGCACAAAACGTAAAAATAAGAAGTTGATGCCCAACTTTTCGGCTCAACGGCTAGAAGTTAAACAATGCAAAAAGTTACAAGCCCGATGCAATGAAAGAACTTCGAGATGCGAACAGAAATGAACGCTTTAAGCTTAAATAAAATTTGCGCACTGAAAGTTATTTTGACAGGGGTTTTTTGAGAGCGTTTCGGTAATATTTTTTAAATGAACTTACTTTCAAAGACAGAGAAGTCTTTTACCATTTTTATTTTGTTTGTGGCAGTGTTTATTAATTGCTTACATGTATTTGGTTTGCCAGGTTTCCCTGGTTTTGCAGATACTTGAAGTTCGATCCGCATTTTTGACGATTGTAATATGCTAATTTTGACCTTCAATGTTTTGGAAAACTTTTAATGTATTAAAGCGCAATTTGCATTCAACAGGAATACCACATTCCCAGTAGAAGTTTTCTGGTAAGAGTATAGAAGTTTTTTGCATGTCTTTCATTATGAATTGGCTTCAAAACTGTGTTCACAATCCCAGAAAGTTTCAGCGATTTGACAGACTTGTCAAAAGTCATATGCTGTAGTGCTACCACTTTACTACTTTACATCACATTCTTTACACCTACTAGTGCTACGCGGCAAACATGATTTCATATCATAACTACATTGTCAAAAGTCAGACTGTCACGTTCACGCCTGACTGATTGCACGTGAAAATTCACACTCCGAGAACTTGAGATTAATTTTCGAAAACATGGCAGGACCTCAAAGAGTTGCAATAATTTCAGCCGAAACTTTTAACTAAACCAGGATCTACCGAAAATGTGAAACTACAGAAGCTAAAGTGTATTTACTGTTATGATTTGCACTTAGCAGCAAAAGCGAATCCTGTGTCGGTCAGGGGACTAAACAAGCGACCACTAATCGTTTTGTTATTATTTTGTGTCACAAGTTGCTTCCATATTCATGCTAGTTCTAATATTTTTAAGTATAGGTTTCCAGTAAAGGTTTGCAGAAGCAATGGGAGGATGCGTTATAAGCGAGCTGTGAAACAGCAAGGAGAGCATGAAGTTTCTTAAGTATAGGCACGCATATGCGGGATCGATCGCCATTGATCTCAGGTTTCGGCAAGGGTCAAACTTCTTTTTGTTTATGCTATAAAAAAAACTAAATTCCAATGCGGGCCTTGTTTAAATGGCCCTGTCTTGGGAAGGCCCCATAACGGCTTCCTCTACATCAACAAAAACAAACCATTTGGCATACGATTTACAGAGCTGGAGCGCAACCATGCTGAAGAGAGGCGGGAAGAGATATCCCGCACCAACGTTCTGGTTCAAACAGAAGAGCCAATTCAAGAATCTATAGACAACAACAGAGCGGACATCGAACCAGATGACAGTCAAAATGTTTCGCCCGGTTCACAAAGAGTTCAACGAGATAAACTGCCGCAAGTATACGATTTTGTTTTCCTATGTGATTCGAACAGGAAGTTTATAGATACAAAGAAGTTGTGCCCACAAAGTAACGTGAAAGTAATTCCCTGTGGTAATACAGCCAAAGCTACGGAGATTTTGAATTCTCCGAGGTTTTTAGTGAGAAAGGGTCTCGTTATAAATACCGGAGTAAATGATGTGGAAAGTTTGGATGTGGAAGATGTGATCGAGAAACAAGTTGAGATGGTACGTGTGGCTGTGAACGCATTTCCGGACAGAAAATTAATTATCTCCAATATCACTCCCCGAGATGATGATTTGGATAAAACAGTCATTTACGTGAATGATGCAGTGCACCGGCGGATAAATAATTTGTCAAATGTTACTTGCGTTGATAATAGTAATCTGCGTGACAGGAAATTATTTTTTGACAGCAAGCACCTTAATAGAACGTATGGTGTCTCTGCCTTCGCCGCAAACTTAAAGCGTGGAATAAGAACGGCGTTTGGTATTCGTCTCAGCGACCGGCGACCGCAAACACGTCCATATGACCCAACCCTTCCAGACATGAGTCTCGTCCTCCGCGGTTAATAGAAGAGCGCCAGCAGACTAGTCGGCATCCACCTGATCTGCCTAGCCAAGGAACTGACATGTCAGCAGTTACTTCACAACTGAGAGGGTTGACGGAGTTAATTACCTGACTAGTACAAGTTAGCCAAGTACAACAGAGGGTAGTGTTCCCGCCCCCGGTACCTCCGGGGGCGCCAGGTTTGGCTTTTTGTAATCCTAATCTTTTTCCACCAATAACTAATCAAGTAAGTACACTCGCTTAGGAGATAATCTATAGTTTGTTGTTTTATTTTTGTTTAGGTTATGTAGACCTGCAGTTTATTACTACTTTGTTTAATTTGTTTACTTGTTTTGTTGACTGAAATGGCTGGAGTTGTTTTGCATATAAGTATGTTGAACGATAGGTTTGTTAAATTCTGCTCTTGGAATATTGAGGGGCTTGGAGGAAAGCTAAACGATGATGATTTTATTTCCACAATTGAACAATTTGGTTGTGTTTCTTAAGTCGAAACATGGTTGAGTGATAATGATTTCAATATTGACGGGTTTTATTCTTTCTCCAAGTGCAGGAAAGCATCGGATAAGGCGCGCAGAACTTCTGGTGGAATTACTATTCTAGTGAAGTCCTCTTTAAGGAAGGGTATCAAATTTCTTGATAAGGAAAGTAGCGAAGAGTTTGTTTGGAGGAAGTTAGAGAAAGATTTCTTTCATATGAATCGAGATTTATTTGTCTGTACAGTGTACATCCCCCCGCAGAACTCCCCCAGAGAAAAGAGGCTGGCCAGTGATAGCCTGTACACAGACCTCCGTAATTCCCTTCAAAGGAAGGAAAAGGAGGGTCTGTACTACGGATGAGTTAATCGTGTTCCGACATAATTTTGCATAAATTACATTACATAAATTACATAAATTACGATTTCCATTGGCCGAGAAACACTAGACGGTACACATTGTAGATTTCAGATTGTTCATTTCCTATTGTTAACGGCAATGCAAGGACGCGCTGGGAAGCGTGGGAAATAAAATAAATTCCCTTCTTCGATAGCCTATATACACAGACCTTCGTAATCCATTCAAAGGAAGGGATTTGGAGATCTTTCTATCCTCGAGGAAGTGGAAGATTGGATGGATTCGTGAGTTTGAGAACCACGTGAACTCGAGGTTTGAGAAGTCGCGCTCGTAAGCAACTCGCCTGACCGCCGAGGCTATTGATATATATTGCTTCTGGTTGATCGTCTCCCACAGCCATTCGCTTTGCAAAAAGAGCTCTTGAACATGGACTTTCTTTTCGTTTTGAATAACTAGACGATATCTGAAGAAGAATTTCGTTTGTTCCCCGCAAATTCTTTCAAACTTCCTAGCTAGGCACTTTCTGCATATATGTTGAGGCCGACTTTTTACTTGAAATTCGAGAGAAATAATTTATTCCCAGACTTGAAATGCAGCAGTTCCATGAACGATATTCTTATCATTTTTTTCTCGATATTAACCGAGTACTGGACACAAAATGACATAGCAATTCGTCTTAATACAATTCCAAACTAGAGTGAATCGAGCTCGGATTTTCCCACGGAGCCAGAACTAAGGTCAACATAACCGCTAAGCCAATCAGCACCCGCTATGAGGCACCAGCCAATCAGCGACTGGTTACAGCATTCCTGTAACTATCCACGTGACCTAGAACACGATTAACTCATCCGTAGTACAGACCCTCCTTTTCCTTCCTTTGAAGGGAATTACGGAGGTCTGTGTACAGGCTAGCCAGTGACCATTTTGAAATTTTGCAAGAAAGTATTTAAAATTTTCTAGGTTAGTGGAAATTATGTTATGCGGGGACTTTAATGCCAGAATCGGTTGTTTAGATGATTTTGTAGATGACACGCTTCCTAATTTGTCAAATATCAATAGTCCAATTGAGTCACGGAAATCTAGGGATAGCCACGTCAATTCGTATGGGAGGTCGTTATCTGAATTGTGTTGTGGGAATGGTTTGGTTATCTTAAACGGTAGGACGAAAGGAGACTTTCTCGGTCAGTTTACGTGCCATACTTATAACGGTGCAAGCGTGGTTGACTATGCAATTGTTTCCCATGATATTTTGCCATTGGTAAATCATTTTTCTGTATCCGATGTGGCGGAGTTTTCACATCACTGTTTTCTGTCCTTTGCTTTGATGGCTGAGCCTAGTTCTATAGCGGAAAATCCGTTAGAGTTGACACCATTTCCGTTGTATGGAATGATGAGTTGAAATCTTCCCTGCGTGATAATCTTGCTAGCTAGGAGATTTACAATGAAATGAGCGATTTGTTGGATTCATCAAATGAAGCTGATTTGGAAATAGACTCGTTAGTCAGTTCGTTTACTGATATTATAGTTAATGTGTCCAAAAGAGTAGTGCCTGCCAAGAATAGAAAAGGCCCAAGAAAGAAATCGACGAGTACGAGTAAAAAACAGAAATGGTTTGACAAGAGTTGTCACTCCCTTAAAAAGGAATTGCGGAATTTAGGTAAATTGCTGTCGAAATACCCCAGTGATCCTTTTTTGAGACACAAGTTTTTTTCTACGAAGAAGGATTATAAGCGGCTCATTAAACGATTGAAACGAAACTTCCAGAACGACATGTTGAACAAAATTCAAGTAATGGAAGATAGAAATCCGAAAGAGTTTTGGAAACTGGTTAATTCTATTAAATCTCGCCAACCTGCAGGTATTTACGATGATGTATCATCAGCAGAGTGGTATAGTTACTTCAAGGATTTAAATAAGGTTACTTTTACAACTGAGAACTCTAGTACTGAGGCTCAGATTGTACGCGATGATAAATTCTGGGCTTCTAATCATAATGGGATTCTTGATGCACCCATTTCCGTGAAGGAAGTATGTGACTCAGCCAAAAAAACTCAAAACTAAGAAAGCGAGTGCAGGTGACTCTGTGAATAATGAAATAATCAAAACCTCTGTGGATGTGTTAGCACCTTATTTTGTTAAACTCTTCAACGCAGTTTTATCGCGCGGTGTGTACGCATATTACTCAGTATGTATTCATCTGTTAGATCGGCGGTTAAATTGCGCCAAGGAATTACCCCCTTTTTTCAGTCCGACATCGGAGTTAAACAGGGGTGTAACCTCAGTCCCACTCTATTCAATCTCTTTATAAATGATATCCCTGGACTATTCAACACGCCTTCTTGTGACTCCGTATTGTTGGGGGACACAAAGTTGAGTTGTTTGCTCTATGCAGATGATCTAGTGTTGTTATCTGAGTCTGAGTCCGGGCTGCAAGTTTGTATTCGTAAGCTGGAGAGATATGCTAAAAAGTGGAAATTGCGAGTTAATTTGAAAAAGTCCAAAGTTTTAGTTTTTGGGACGAAGGCTCAGCGACGTTTGTACATGTACGTTACCTCTAAATGGTCTTTTGGCAGCGATGCGTTAGAATCAGTTGATGAATATACATATTTGGGAATAACGTTCTATTATGGCGGTGGCTTTAAGATTGCTCAAAAGACTCTTTATAATAAAGCGTTACGCGCTTATCACGGTTTGTTTAGAAGTTTTTCTAATGTGGAAAATGTCCCGATAAAAGTACTGCTGAAATTGTTTTCAACGCTTGTAGTCCCGGTGCTGTTATATGGGTGCGAAATCTGGGGAGTACATGTTTTAGGACGCATATCTAATTTCAATATGTTCAAGAAAAAGTTCTTCAGTATGGCTAACGATATAGAAAAACTGCATTTGAAATTTTGCAAGCATATCTTAGGGGTCCATTCCAAGTCTACAAATTTGGCTGTATATGCAGAATTGGGAATGACACCAATGATTGTACATATGTCTTCATTAGTAGTCAAATATTGGTTACGTGTGAAAGATTCATTATATGAGAATGAATTGGTGGGTAAAGCAACACGCTTAAATATTCAGTCTATTCTCAGGGCGTTAAATTCACCAATTATTTGTTGGAAATGGGCAATGTAAAACCTTTGAGTAATCTTGTTATTACATCTAATGGTAACATCAAACTTCTTGTTAAATATCTTAAGTCTGAATTATGTGATATTCATTTCAATAATATGTGGAAGGACCAGGTTCAACAGTGTAGTAAACTGCGTACTTTTAATCTTGTAAAATCGAGAATAGGCTTTGAAAATTACTTATCTCGCATTTCAAATGTAAAGCATCGTCAGGCGGCGACTAGATTTAGGATTTCCGCGCATAAGTTTCCTGTTGAAGCTGGTCGATATGCAAATATCACTTACGATTTACGTATATGTACAATTTGTAATATGAATGAAGTAGGTGATGAACAGCATTACTTTTCAAATTGTACCAATAGCAAATTAGTAAATCTTAGGAATAATTTTTTCAGTAACATGTTGGTTGTTAACAGTTCGTTTAGTCGTCTCAGTCATCGCGACTTATTTGTATACTGCTTATCAATGACGGATGTGTCTATTGTAAAAAGCACAGCACAATATATATATGATATCACTACTATATTTAATGAATGTGCTTGTAATATATAGTTAGATGATATTATGCATGTTTTTGTAATTCCTATGTACCAATGATGGTGTTGTTGTTGGAATAAACATTATTATTATTATTGTATTGCTGTAAATCAGCAATTACCGTTTTACTTACAAAAACAATATTTCGTTTTTCAAAAAAATGATATTGCTGATTGCCAGCAAAACAATATTGCTGATTGCTGTTTTAGAAAACAGCAATTGTTTTCGTTAACAGCAATTGCTGAGCCGGTTCAGCAATTGCCTTTCCGCGCGTGACAAAGTTTGCGTCTTGACTGTATGTAGGATGCAGTTGTTTTTGGTTGTTATTCATACTGTACACTTAGGGTGCTTTCCATTTACAAACTGACTGGTCTGATTGGACAGTTCTTAAATGGAACTCGTCAGTACTAGGAACCGACTGGACCAGTTCTCAGAACTGACATGTTCTGGCTGGCTGATCAGACCAGTCAGTTCGCGTAATTCCAAATCGCCCTTACATACTGACTTACACGTTTGAGGATCAGATGCTTTGATGGGAAGTATGGTGCTACAAGCATACAATTGTATTATATGGACCTAGAAGACAAAATTATTTCATCAGACTAAAATTACATGTAGTTATTTCACCCAAACAGTTATCAGGCTAACAAACAAGCCATAATAATTCATTAGCATTGATTACATTTATGATTGAAGGGCTGTGTGCAAAAAAGATGCGACTTGATCACGTTCTAAATTCTCCCTTAGAAAACAAAGAAATTGAAGAAGAATTTAGAATCCAATTCACTCATTTCACCTGGTGGCCATCTTGTATTCAAAGCGAGGTAATCCTTTGTTTTTGCCAGGTTAGCCTCGTTTTGACTATCCCTCACTACGAGGCTAACCTGGCAAAAACAAAGGATTGCCTTGCTTTGAATCCAAGATGGCCACCAGGTGAAAAGAGTGAATCAGGAGACACTTAAATGTACAGGGCTTGAAATATTGGCCTTGGCGGTCATGTTGACTGGTCACATTTGCTTCCAAAAAAAAAAAAAAAATGTACAATACAATGCCAGTACATACAATGCCGAGTACACATGAGTATGGAGAAGGGTTTTCCTACATGTACATCCACATAAACATTATCACCTCTTTTTACACAACTAGCTCACTAACACTTTCTAAACAAGAGGCTGTACAAGCCTTGACTCGGGCCATATAGAATGTCAACAAGGAATAGTTGGTACAACTTTGCAGGTTCGATTAAAAAAGTATTTTACACTTTTACATTTTTTTAGCCTTTGAAAGAAGAATAAATTATTTTAGATTCTTTTTACAAGAGATACATATATAAATTCTTTTGAAAAAAATTGTGATTCTTTGTCTCCAGAGAAGCCATATAATAAGAATATTATATTACTCATGTAAAGAGTAAAACCTCAACAACAAGTTTTTAAAATAACACATGCAATGTTCATTTGAACTTCCTCCCAGTGATTTAGCATTCAGTTTTGCACTGTATCAGTAGCTTTGCATATTTACTGGCAGCTACTACAGCAGTATTATGCATGTATCAGTGGCTTCCCCCAGGGGTCTGGTACCCTGGGGATTTGTCCAAATGCCCAATCAAACCTGTCATATCAAATCCCCTGGTATAGGGCACAACAATTAGTAAAAATTCATACAAGGTCGGTCCCCTTGGTTCCTGATCCATGAACCAAAGTGAGCTTCCCACCCCCCCCCCCCCCCCCCCCTCAACAATGGGCAACAAACAATTAATTCTGACAAGGTTCCCATGGATCCACCCCTGATGGAAGCTGCTGATACATGCATTATTTGCCCATCCATTTACAACAAAAACAAAAAAGATTTTTTAAGGCAGCAGTCATGCAGATTGCATCCAATTAATAAATAAACAGTTTAAAAAATTCTCCTTTCCAGAATATAGTGTTACTCAGCATCAAATTGTCATTATTTCACACCACTCCATGCAAACATTCTGTGAAAAAAAAATGTACATGTAGTGCAAACAGCAAAGGTCACATGACTTGCCAAGGGTGTTGTTAAAAACGAATACTGAGAAAATGAGAAAACTTGGTCCACGATTCTTATTTCATTTTTGACACGTTCTATTTTTATTCGATAACCTTTATTTCATTAAGATCCCAGTGAATTTTAATATAAAAATTATGCTCATTAGATAATCAAGGGCTTTTATATGGAGGATTTTATATCATATACATGTAAAGGCCTTGAATATCTAATGAGTTAAATAAAGGCTCTTGAATACCTAATCAGGTCTTTATATTGAAATTCACTGGTATGTTAGTGAAATAAAGGTTATAATTTGAATAACAATGAAATAAGTCAGTTCAATGCCTCGGCTCTCGCTATTGAACTCTTACATAAATACATAAGCAGATGTACTTGAAGGGAATATACATGTTGTTACCTCGGACAATTTAAATTTATATGTGGACCTGAAACAATCATCAAAAGCTGGACCCAGCTACTCCACAGATCAAATTCAATGGAATTAACCGATTTAGCTTGTAAAAATAAAATAAATGGATATTCTATTTGTTATAGCAGGCTGTTATTGCAGCTTACAGCTGATGTCAGACTGCTTTTACTCCTCACACATTACTCACTACATTAACTGTTTTGGACATTACAACACTCTACTCACATGTTGATTTTTACGGAAGGAGAAAAACTGGAGGAACCCGGAGAAAAAAATTTTCAATGCAGGTAATGCACCGATCAGCGGCTTCCCCGAGGGGTCGACCCCCGGGCTAACCACGGAGATATGTGGGGGAATACGGGATTGAATGAAAACATTGCCCATGGGGTCAGGTAAATGCTCAACTTTGTTTTTAATAGGGTTGGAAAACTGAGGTGGAGAATTTGTTCAAATTGTTTTTTGTCATGAAACTAACCACAGAGATTGTTTTTCTTCTTCTTTAATACAAGAGTTAAAGCATGATATGAGATATACCGAGCTACCGAGACCAGCGTAGAATTTCAATGCCGAGTATTCTTGATTGGGCTATCTGTCATTCCATTTTCTGTTGAAAATAGTGTTCAATGTTATAGAAATAACATTAGTAACGAGATTCAGTAGTCAATTCAGCTCCATCGATCTCATTTCGTGAAAAATGATGGGGGATTGTAGGTCGTGGAAGACCTAACCAGGGGACTTTGAAAGAGATGATTCCGCTACCCCTGGGGGAAATCGTCAAGATTGTTTCTGATTTTTTTACAATCCCCCTGATCAGCCCGGGGGACCCCTCGGGGAAGCTGCTGATAGGTGCATAAGGAATCAACAACAAACTTAACTCACATATGGTGCCAGGGCCAGGAATCAAACCCGGGACCGCAGCGGTGAGAGGCAAGTGTTTTACCACTGCGCCAACCTGCACCCAATTCAGATTGATCATGTGACAGCTCTCCAGAGGATTCAGTGCTTTATTTTCCAATTAGAGAAATTCATACATTTTCTCTTGTGATTTCCTCAAGGGTCCTGGCTGAACTGGGACTACAAATGTACTTTAGGTAATTAACCAATGAAATGTGTGGATTTATGTGAGACCAAGCTAATTTAGCAACAAAGACGAATATTGCCCGTTAAAAAATAACGAACAAAACGATTAACTATGATTTTAGCAGAACCTGAAATAAACTGACAGGTTTATAGCCATTCCCAAGATCGATTCCCGCCAACAGGGCAGCATGTTCAAGCGGGGTTCAACTTCAAGCATTTATAGCCACCCTGCTGTCCTCGGCGAAAATGATCAGTATGGAATACATCACCTAAAGCCGTCGAATCCACTTTAACTTTGCCTACTGGGTGAATTTGTGCTGACGTTCATTTTGTTACTCGCAAAGCTTTCGAATCGGCACCGCCCGACCAAATACATCATTACATGTACATAGAACAAGTTGAAGGTCTCAAAATTCGCTAGAAAACATGAAAAAGTTCTCAGCAAAGTAGCGTTTCAGTAAAACTAACCTTTCAATCCCCAGATCAAAGAATTAGAGGGAAATTCACCATAAACGCTTTCTACCTTCTTCTTCGAGGCGCGTTCAGTCCCAGTCC
The DNA here is from genome assembly GCA_030867875.1 of Actinernus sp. WN-2022. Lineage (NCBI taxonomy): Eukaryota > Metazoa > Cnidaria > Anthozoa > Actiniaria > Actinernidae > Actinernus > Actinernus sp. WN-2022. The sequence goes on from JAOWCC010001751.1 coordinate 14,364,882, forward strand.
TCCTACGGCCAAACCTTTTCAATACAGGAACGAGGCTCCATTTACTTTGTGATTCGTACACAGGAAACCCAAGCTCTGTAGAGATGAAATCGCTAAAAGTAGGTAAAGTGGAAGGATATTACAAAATCAAAGAAATAAGGCGCTGCTCGCAGCATATACGCACATTTAAGATAGTGCGAAAAATTGTTCCCCTTTCTCTCTAAATTATAATTAAAGCAATTTAAAAACAAAATATCCTTTATAAACTTTTCAAAATTAGCAATGCCTTTTGCCTACCTTAGTATTTTGTTTGATTGTATATTTGTAAGTCATTGTAACTTGTGTATTGTAAATCTTTAATAACCTAAACATAGCTATGGAACTCAAGAACACACATTGTGAGTTTTGTCGATTTCAGTATTAAAAATTTACTTTAAAAATGGGAGACTAAAATATCCCATATAATTGATATAAATGCTATTGTATGGGATATTTACAGAGCTTGGGCTACCTGTGTTTCAAACTTTAAATAAAATAATAATAATAACATCATAATAACAATAAGTATATGTAATCGCATGGGGCCGAGAAAATTAAGGATTAATCACGCGTGTTTTCAAACTTTTCACCAAATTGCACGATGTCGCGAGATCCCATGCGATTACTTGTTTAAAATATAGAGGGGAAACTTTTCCGAGCAAAAGACATCTATGGATGTGTGCTAAATGCCAATGGAAAACCCGATTCAACTGTACACCCAGTTTCTGTAACAACCTACACACATTTTTCAGAAATTAGTTATCCCTTGTACCCCCTGGTCATTATGATAATTAGTTATCCCTTGTATCCCCTGGTCATTATGATAATTAGTTATCCCTTGTACCCCCTGGTCATTATGATAATTAGTTATCCCTTGTACCCCCTGGTCATTATGATAATTAGTTATCCCTTGTATCCCCTGGTCATTATGATAATTTCTCGACTTTTGAATGCACGTGCCTATTCCGTTAGTCAGCCATGGCCGCTCTAGATGTAAACAAAGCACTACACAAAACCTCGGCTCCAATGTGCTTCTTTTTGAAAAATCATATCTGCACTGAATTGTTATCCTTTTCTGCGATAGGATTTGGTGCATTATTCTTATAAAAGGTTGAATTTAATGCTCAAAAACTTTTAAAAATTATCTAGAGCGGTTTTTTAGAAAACCTGAAATTTGATGTTTTGCCATTTTTCGACTTTTTACTCTCTCGAAAGAAATATTCACAACTTTTTTCTGTTTTTGCTAACACAGTTTTATTTGGCTTCAAGATTAAGTAAGCTTTTGGGAAAACTTTTAATCAGTTTGGATTCTAATACTTCTATTGACAGAAAGCTACGGTCCTCTCAACTGGACAACGCCGGTAAGGTTAGAAATTCATAACCCAAATTGTTCGCCAACTTCCGCCCAAGGGATTTTGATGAAATTTTCACTGTGTACGTGTGTTCTCAGTTTGAATAGTCCCTTATCCTTCTTGCATACTTATTAGCATTTAGTTATGGGATAGTCACCCTTGACGAGCAAGCTCGTTGGTGCATTGGTGCTGCATTGGTGCTATTGGAGTACACAAGAAGGGGTTGGGAGGGTGGGGCGACCATCCTTCACCGTGAATTGTGCAACTGACATATTTACATAACATTAATTCAGTTTATATAATACTAATGACATCATGAAGAAGTCAAGTTTGAATTGTCCCTTATCCTTCTTGCATACCTATTATCATTTAGTTATGGAATAGTCACCCCTGACTGGATCTACCTTGTTAGAGTATTGACTCTTCTTAATATTTATGCGCATATATTTAGCTACTCGAAAACGAGGCTATCCCCGCATCCTTGCTTAGCTGAAAAGCAAAATGGCGTCGCGGACGGAATATTGCCGTGTTCCTCTATGCGTTGGAGACAAAAGGAAAAATCCTGAATTGTCCTTTCGAACTCGGATGCACGTTGCGGCATCCACATGCGGGGATAGTCTCGTTTTCGAGTAGTGAATTAAATATGCGCATAAATATTAAGAAGAGTGAATATATCCATCTACAGCCTATAGTTACACCCTGCCCAATCCTTATCTAAAATAAGTCCCAATCCTAACCTAACCTCTAAATTTGCGGAAATGGAAAATGTCGCTTAAAGCAAGGTCCACACGAGTTTCTTAAAATGCTTGTGTGAAGCTCATCAGATCGTTTCGCCTTTGTTAGTTGTCTGCTAGATGCAAAGGTAACGCAGCCAGAATATCTGCTACTCCTCCTGTATTCAGAACTTGGTTTAGTTTGATGTAGTGGCGCGTTGTGGAGGTGGTCTTCCAACCGATGTGTTTCATGATAGCATCGGTACTCATACACGACAATGCTAGCGAGATCGCGCAGCCACTTCTCAATCCATGTAACGTAATGTGGCGGTTTGTGAAAACGGGTAGTTGTTTCATATAAGTTGAGAGCCGCGCCTGAGCCGCGCTTGAGTCAAACGGGGCCGGTACTACTTCCCCTGAAGGGTTTGAAGGTCTGAATAAGAAACCCTGGCTAATCGAGATCTTCAGGAGATCACACAATCGTATGTAGGTCTCTATCGCAGTTAAAAAATCTTAGTTAATCTGATTCACGTCCACTCAGTAAAACCCTACGTCTCGCCCGAGGCTTGAGTGTCTGTGCTTGGCGTCGGTATCCACATCGTTGGCAGAATCGAAATCATGGTCGTTCGGCTGAGCACACTCGGGACAGGAGACCGCCGGTACAAATATCCTTGGTACCAACCGGAAAGCCCAGAGATCATACGGATCGAGAAGGGCCCGGTTTGAAACCCTGTTTCGTTGGAAAAGGAGTGCTACTGGGCAGCCCTGCCACGACACTAGGACTCTTCGATTGGCCATGGCATTCATCATTGGCCACCAGAGTGGTAAAGCAGATATATAGGAGACCACTATATCGTCACGACCGCCTTTGCAGACCTGATGAAACACAATAATGGCGCTATAATGGCGAAGGGAGGGAATACGTAGGCATTTACAGTGACGCCATCACAAACAGAGAGGTCTTAATATTGGCGTAAAATGGCGCAAAGAGTCCCCCTGTTTGTCTTTCTGGACATTTGAGTCGAGCGACATAAGGTCAAGATTGTGTCCATGTGTTCCCCCAAAGTGAAATTGAACAATTTCCCAAGAAGTAGATGAAGGCATGGCATCCGATCTCGGCAACTTCCTTGAGAACCAGTCTGCTGGATTTGACTCCGATGGGACGTAACTCATATCTAATAAGAGATTCCTGTCAGTAACGCATTCGAAGATGAGTTTGGCGACCTGCGTTAACTTCCTTGACCGTGAGCCTCGGCCGAGCCACGCATGAAGAGCGACCATGCTGTCTACCTGTACGTCTAATCTTGCATCTCGGATATCATCTGGAAGCGACTCTAACGTTTTATGAACCGCCAGCATCTTTTTAACATTGATATGTTCATTCCTTACATCTTCCTTCCAATAATCACCAATAGACAAGTTACCAGATTCGAGGTGAATAGTGGCTGCCCAGCGAAAAGACGAGGCGTTGGTTGAAATTGAAATAGCCACATGCCGTTCTTGTATCCAAGGGTAGTCTATAAATCTCCAGAGCTCGATTTATTCGCGTAAGGTGGGTGTCAGCGCCACGTCATAGCCATTCGAGGCCTTTCCCGTTGCGGCGGCCATTTCTCTTATGTAGAATTTTGCCCCTGGGAATGCTAGTGAGGAGGAGGCACATTTTCCCATAAGCCTCTGAATGGATTTTAGGGGAACCACTGACTTGTGCTGGAGTATCTGTTCCCTCTCTTGGGCGAATTTCCCTTTTTTGGCCTCTGGGATTGAAAACGCCTGAGCGCAGGAGTCGACTATCATTCCAAGGTATATGATTTGGGTGACTGGATTAAGGACACACTTGGGTAAGGCCAGGAAGTAGCCAAGATTCACCAGAATCTTGCAGACCACATACAACGCTGTCTCCACCGACTTATAACTAAACTCCTGGCACCTCGTATCAATTGGACGAGACCACAATCCTTCCGAGGTGAATAACTCGATGTATAGAGAACATGCTATGCCAAGCTTTCTGAAAAAATGTGTAGGACCCAGACCCACTGTCTGATACACAAAAGGAGAGTTCTTCCAACCAAACGGAATGGAGGCCCCCACGAACCACCAGCCTTTCCATTCTATGCCGAAGTACTGCATTGACTCATCCGAGAGAAGGATGTGGTCGTAAGCCGAGTTGTCGTCAATCTTACTCATATCAGTATACGAGGACGGGTTAACAAACTGAGCGACTCCAGCTAGGATCTCTAACGCAAAGGGAGTGTCGACCATCCAAAGTTTCAAAAACCTTGCGTTGAAGCACAACCTAGGTTTGTGTGGTTCGACCGTTAGAGGGAGGACCAGGTGAGGGGGAGGAGTATTACTGACCTCGCCCCACACCCCAACCGCCCCAGTTCCGATACGTTCTAAGATGGATTCTGTAACAAAATCGGAGAACCTCTTACATGTAGAATGATTTTTGAATATCCTTTGGGGTGGTACTGGTGTGTCATATTTTACGCCTATATAAATTCCTTTATAGGGTGTCATAAACATCCACCCCAGAGGATACCCACTCCAGCACATCATTCCGAGAGTTATAGCCTTTTAGAATTTCGTCCCATAAAGCCCTGTGGTGACGTAACTCACCGCTATAAATGTTTTGGGATTCCCGAATGCTAGCGTCCGAAAATCTACACTGTGCCCAGTAATTGCCCTATCGATATTAAATAAGACTTCTCCCGGGTTAGCCACTTTCCCTGAACTCGATGTTTGCTGATCGATATGTACCCATACTACATCCCTCTCCCTGCCACTTCTTTCAGCCTCTTTCGGGGGATTAAAGTCACAAGGCTCCATTTTGAAGCGTTTGACCTTGGGCTAAAAGGGGGACGGGATGAAAAGGAGACGAGTATAAGTGTGTATCCATATAAAAAGCAGCAGCTCGAGCTCAGAGAAAATGACTACCGTAGCCGGACAATCGAGCTCAAGGGCATGCCCATAGGACAAAACGCTTGTGGAATCATTTCTCTAACCTCCAGCTGACACTTTCCGAAAAGACACAGAACAGCAATTGCTAAGTAGGCTTTATTGTTAAATGTTCAGCACAAATGAAAGAGGATTGGAAGGCCTTCCCATGAACAATTGCGCTTGAAAATTCGTCAAGATGGCAAGAAACTTGAAGTTTCCCGCGAGATTTTCCATTTCCAACTAAATTTATCCTTGAAGTTTTTTAACTCTAGAAACTACAGATGTATTCAACAAGGTCAGAAATATACTCTCTATAAACATCTTCAATGTTTGTGCTTTTCATACAATCTGAGGATATTTATCGGGCAATTTTCTCGAGAGAGGTTGTTTGGGAAAAAAATCCGTAAATCTTACCCTGAAAGAAGTTAACTACAAAACTTTTAGACAACTAACCTTACCTGGAAATTAGCATGAGCAGTGACATAGATATATGAAGTGTCTAATTTATGCAAAGGGATCCAAAGGCCTCCAGGTTTAAGAGGTTTACAAAGCCGTTGCAAATGCGTATTGTTTACAGTGTGTCGGTACCATTCACAAAATGGCGCGCTCACTGGATATACAGTACACACGCCGACCTCGGTAAAGCATTTTGTGAAACAGTACGAGCGGTGTTTATCGTTAATTATGCTCCAAAAACAGACGATTCTTTGTTAATCGTTTTACTTAAAATAATTACGATTACCTGAAAAATAAAGGGGAGAAATAAGTAATACTTTGGTTTATTCAGTCGCGCGCTCCAACACATGCAGCTTTGAGCGCGCGTTCGTTGTTCGAAAATGGCGTGATCAGATTGTGTCAGCAGCGCGCGCAAACTAAAATTGAAAACTTTTCACTCAAATCACAGGTACGTAATAATTGTCTGCATGTTTTCCCATTTTTCGTAGGCTTTCATTATAAAATATTTGCCAGAAATACAGGGAAGTCAAACGGCTAGCGTAAACTTACGTCAAAATCCCAGGGCAAACATTGGTTTTGAGATGCTTTGTGAAAATTTGTGCTGCTGAGGTCCGATCTCCACGAAATTCAACGCAGAATGAATTGCTCACGTGACCGGGAAAATTGATAATATAGTTGCTAGGCAAAGGATTATGGGAAGGCCTTCCAATCCTCCTTGGCACAAATATAGATCAACATTTGGACGCCTGAATGGGCGCAGAATTAACATGACTAAAAGCGATCGTTCATTGGCGCCTTTCGGGGCATGCATGAGCGAAGTGCCCCTCTCTGTTGCACGCGAAATACTTTTGTGGGGGCGTGGTCTAGTATCTGCACCACGCCTATGGTAGGGGCCCTACCATAGGCCGGCCACTCTGCAGGAATTCGCGTTGCGGGGGATGCTGCTCCTTTAGTGCTTTCTCTATAGCCCTCGCTACTTCGGCCTCTTCCTTTGAAGCCACGAGTTTAACAAGAATCTGTTACAAAGACGGGTTCCCGATCAGTGGTCTGCATTGCCGCAAGACAACTGAAAACCGAGTTGCCCTTTTTGTCTTTGGCCACGTCTACGACTTCTTCTAAGGCCGCCATGACGGCGTAAGCGTCAAATAGGGCCGCTGGGCAGGAGATCAGTAGTTGTACTGCCGCTATTGCCGAGTCGACGGACGAGGCATCCATTTTGCGCTTCCAATCGTCAAAATCCTTTCGTATGTCTTTGAGAGGATCGTTAGCCTGCGAAAAACCAAATATGATATCCGACTCAGTACTACATAACGTGGAAAGCCACTAGATCTCCCCATCTAAATGCTCTAATGAACAAGCCGCCGATTTTCCACATTCATCGTTATCTTCTACTCCAGCTATTATTTCGATTCATTACTATCTTGCGTATTACGTGACTGTCCCCACGGCTCTATGTGTACAGTTTCCACAGCGCCACAGCGCCACAGCCCTTTACTCGACCTAAACAATAATTTTTCACCTAGCCTTGGTACCCTTAGTATTAGCTAACAATCTTTGACTCGATTTATACAAACGCTGTCCCACAGATCCTAGGCTTGGTCTGTACAAGTAACAAACACGTTACTTTAATATAACAAATCCTTGACTCGGTTTTTACGATTAACCCTGCACCACCGATCCTTGGTTCGATCTGTGCACTGAAGAATATGCCGTAAGCATTAGTACAAACTGCTTGATTCGATTTTTTTACAATTGGTACGGCCCACAGATCCTTGGCTTGATCCGTATAATTAACATGCCCTAAGCATTGATACAAATCCGTGACTCGAATTGTAGAATTGAAACAGCACCACAGATCCTTTGCTGGATCTGTATAATTCACATGCCGGCCTTAGCATTGGCACAAATCCTTGACCCGATTTGAACGATTAACACAGCACCACAGATCCTTGTCTCGACCTATAACAATTGCGCTTATCACTGATAAATTAAAGTGTTCAGGCCGATTGCACAATTATTCTGTCTCGTTTGGCTGTTCGGCTGCAGCCGCTCTAGATTAACCACAGGCTAACCATCCTCCCATTTTGTGTATTTGTCACTGATTTATTAGCAAATAAATTGTGAAATAAAATACCTTTTGACTTGATTCTGCTGTTGTGTGTTGATTTAGCGCGCGCTCATAATACAGCTCGGGTTTCCTGTGGCTCAGGTTTGTTTACATATAGCTCGGGCTTCCTGTGGCTCATCTCTCGCCAACTACATATTTTTATTATTTTTATTACGAGAGGGCGCTTGTGCGTACAACTTGAAAATGCATAGGTACGCCCCTGACATTGTTGATATGTGTTGCAAGTTACCGAAAGTTTGTCAGAGAGAGTTGGACTTCGTTTAAAGACCATTTCAATCTGTTTCAGTATCGGTTGCAACAAATGTCGTAGCGATGTTGAACCCGTTTGACCGGGGTTTAAGCGAAAGCTTCAGTAAACAGCGCCACAACTGATCCTCTTATAATATCTTTCCCATTTCAAGTTGTCTTGACTCATGTTGAGAATTCAATTTTTATTGGACCAGTTGTTTATCTGATAAAGAGAAAGTGAATTGTTATCTCATAGTGACTCCTTCGGCGCCAGAAACCGCAGCCAATAAAATCCAGGAACTCTAAAAAATACTGCATCAAATCTAGATACACTGGAATTCTGATAATGCAACATTATTTCAGTGGGATATAACATTAATCGATTGACATCAAAATGGGCTAAAAGATCCAGCTCGCACTTAAAACTGATCAAAAGGAAATACAAAATGTGCAGTCATGCATTACAGTACCTCACCTAATCTTACCAACAACTAAACCGACTGTCAACCAAGCCTTACTTCCACTGTATGTCCCTTTGCACGATTTTGCAGCACCAATCTTGAAATGCAGTCTGTGTAATGGACACAATTTTCATGAGGGGTTCCCCTTTTTAAAATATTGTAGGGAATTTTTTAGAAGTCTAACTTATTCTAAGAAATGCGATTGAAAACAAAAAAAAGTCAAGATTCAGTACTGATTCCTTTGTTTCCAGTCAATGCAAGGGGTGCAAGACAATGTCTTTTACAACAACATTACGTAACAAGACATTGGCTAATCACGTGATCCAATCTTCCCAAGCCACCAACGAGGATCATTGTGAGATAATGTGTTATCTTGATGATCGCTTCATTTCCTTTGGCTTTGGAACTGATCCGAGCATTGTTAATCAGAAGAGTCCAGGAGTATCCCAGGTGATCTGATTGAGAAGCCAGGATTTGTTTTCAAGAGCGCCAGAGTAAGTTTCTTTAGTCAGTTTTCGTTTTGTTAAAGTATGGGCACATGCTGTACATATTGACAAATCATTATCATGGAATATCCACATTGATTATACTGAAAAGAAGGTTTCGCAACGCATCGGATTACTTAACCGCAATAAAAGGTACATACCTCATGCAGAAAGAATACTATTTTATAATGCACTAATTAAGCCTGTGATCGAGTACTGTGCCACAGTTTGGGGTGGATGCTCCATAGAAGGTAAGTACCGCCTTCTTAGATTACAAAAACGAGCTGCTCGAATTATATTAGACGCACCTGCACTTAGCCCTTCCGTTCCCTTATTTAATACACTTAGCTGGATTCCTATCCATGAAGTCTGTAATTACTTGAGCTGTATATTAATGTTTAAGATTTTAAATGGCTATGCACCAGCCTATCTTTCAGATGGCATTAAACCTATTAAGAAAGTACACAGAATACACACTCGCTCGTCTAGGTTTAATGTACAGATTCCAAAGATATCCCTAACAACAGCAGGCGGCAGATCGTTTGCTTTTAGAGCCTCATCATTGTGGAATTCATTACCAGTTGATGTTAAAGATGTAAGTAGTTAATGGGCTCACCTTGGGTTCTTTCCCTGCCTCCTGATTGGCCGAGAGCCCAAAAATGACGTCACAGCACGTTTGGCGGCAGTTCCCTGCCTCCTGATTGGTCGAGAGCCAAACCCTGTCCCCCAAGCGAGGCTGGACCGGAAGTGGAACCGCCGCCAGGGGCGAAGGGGTGTTTGGCGGCCCAAGCCAGGCCTGGGAGTGGTCGGGCCGTGTCGGGCGTTCGGGAGGGGTTCGGCGGGCGTCGATTTTTTAAAAAGACGTCGAAAGACGAGGTGCTTTATTCATTCGCCTACGGTGTCAATGGGAAGACATGGGGTTACTGATCGAGTTTTATTTTACCCACGAGGGGGCGGTGACTGAAACGGCACACATGGGGTATTCCAATTTCCATAGAAAAGTGATGCGGTGCATGAACCTGGAAGATGCCAAGCGTTACGTGATCAGCGATTACGAGGGGACGTATTACGGGGAATACGTACGCATCGTCTACAAGCTGTGTGCGGCCTTGGGGTATACCGTCCCCCATACAAACCTCATCCCTTACAAGATGGTGTTTATGTGAAAAAGAAATGTGTATAAATATAAGCCGTACCGGGGCGTGGGGAAGACAGTGAAGCAATGACAATGGAAGAACAAGCACTGAGATGGGCAGCGGATATCCACTTTGACGAGGGTCTGAAAAGTGACGAGTACTTCATGGATATGGATAAGTTGGCCGCAAAGCTGGAGAAGGAAAGAAGTCCAACCACAGAAAAGTACTATGATAGGCTATGTGAAATGGATTTCAAGGCTATGCAGGAAGGTTTGAACCACAAGCAATACCTGCAAAAGTACGAGAAACAAGCCTACGCTGAAATATATCCCACTAGGGACCCACCCCCCTAGGGACAGAATCAGTCCCACGCGGAACCAAGAAGACCTAGATTTTGGGGACAAACCGGACCCCCGGGATTTTTTTTACCCTGGGGGTCGGAAGCACCCCCTATGTAATTCTAGGTGTCCTTTCCACCAAAAACAGAAAAAGAATTAAAAACTATATACCTATTTACAAGGCCAACTGTAGAGAATGAGAAAGAATAGCCGAAGCTAGAAAAAACAATAAAACTTTCAAGAGGAACAACGTGGGGTGTCTGTTGTCTCTTTTCTAGGGGGAAAAAGTATAAGGGAGGTGTCGCGCGCTAGACTCGGGGAGAGTACAGAATGCCTTGCGGTGGAGGAGGAGGTCCGTCCCTCAAGTGCCATGGTATTTTGAAACGTGTCCGTTGTCTCTTGGCGTGTTGCGGAGGAAAAGTGATTATTCAGGACTCTCATTTTGAGGATTATGGGGCGCAAGAAGGCGAAGAAAAAGAGTCCTTCCGCGCTGCTCGAGGCGTTGTATTACCACCCCAGCAGCCCTGCTGCCTTTGGGGGTGCTGCCCGTCTGGTGAAAGCGGCTAGCGAAGTGGGGGTGACGCGCCCCACCACTTTAGCCTGGCTGAAAAAACAATTGACCTTTACGTTGCATCGCCCTTTTCGAAAAAAATTTCTGCGAGGGCGCGTGCGCGTGCTAGCCCTCGACGAGCAGTGGCAGGCGGATCTGGTGGACATGCAAGCCACGAGCGCCTTCAACAAGGGATACAAACACATTTTGACCATCATCGATGTGTTGTCCAAGTACGCGTGGGCGGTCCCCCTGAAGAACAAGACGGGGGAGGAATTGGTGCGCGCCTTTACCCAAGTGTTCCGCGAACGGAAACCGTTACGGTTGCAGACCGATGCCGGGACAGAATTTACCAACCGCAAGTTCCAGGCCTTTTTAAAAAAGAATGACGTGGCCTTTTTCGTGACGTACAACGAGACCAAAGCCCAGATTGCCGAGCGGTTCAACCGGACGCTCAAGGGACGTATGTACAAATATTTCACGGCCACCGGGAAGAAAGAGTATTTGAAAGTCCTCCCCCAATTGGTGCTCGGGTACAACCGAGCCGTTCACAGCAGTATTCGACGCGCCCCCATCACCGTCACGCCCTTCAACGACCACGAGGTGCGGGCCGTCTTGTACCGGGAAAAGCAGCCGACGACGAGGAAACCGAAGAAACCGTTGTACCGTCCCGGCGACACGGTACGGATTAGCAAAACCAAAGGTCATTTTGAGAAAAGCTATCTGGCCAACTGGTCGGAGGAAGTGTTCACGGTGATAAAACGGCTGGACTACCGCACCCCTCCCGTTTACCGGTTGGAGGACCTGAGCGGGGAGGCGTTGCGGGGAACGTTTTACGAAAGCGAGATGACGCCGGTGGCCGTGGAAAAAGAAAGTCTTTTTATCATCGAAAAGGTGTTGCAGCGCCGCCCCGGCAAGAAGAAGAACCAGGAAGAAGTCTTGGTGAAATGGGAAGGGTACCCCACTAAATTTAACAGCTGGGTCCCGGTCACTCAGCTCCAGACCCAAACGTACGGGTGAAAAAAGAAATAAAAGAGTTTGTTGTCCCGGCAGTCGGATTCATTTGTGTTTGAGTGGGGAGAAAGAGAGAGAGAGAGAGAGGATGCAGGAGGTTGAGGAATTTTACATTACCCTCACCAATGGGACGAGTACCAACGTCTACACCAATGCCCCGTCCCGGTTCCGTATCCATCTCCCGAAAATGTACGAGTTGTCTTCGGCCTGGGAAATAGCAGTCACGCAATTGATCTTCCCCAGGCCCCAGAAGAAGAAGACGCTTTACCTGTACTGTGATTTGGTGGAACCCAGTATTGTGGGGGATACGAAAGCTCCCTTGTTGAGAGTCCTTTTTTCAGGGATCAGTGACGAAAACGACACGGTCCAAGAACGCAACTTTTCTCCCCTGTTCTACAGGCAACTGGCCAAGACGGTGTTTGAGGATTTCGAAATCCTTATAACCGACGAGCACGGGAAACTGGTTTCATTTCCACAAACCTCTAAGGTGGAAGCGACCCTCCATTTCCGGAAAGCATGGACCCCGACCGCATCTGGATGACCTTGCCTAGCGTGGCCAGCCGGACTGCCTTTCCCAATAACATGGGCTCCCATTTTCGCATCCGTCTGCCGGAGATGATGGTCTTGGACCGACGGTGGGAAATGGCCCTCTGCCACCTGCAATTTCCACGCGCCTGGGATGAATTGTTCCCTAAAGAACAAGACCGCCAATTTATACTGATCCAAGAAAAACTTCGCCAAGAAGAAGAGACCTCGACCACCCTCACCTTTGCTTCCCAGCATTTCGAAACGGTCACAGATCTGGTTCATGCTATGCGCTGGGCTTAGGTGCAAGGGGGATTCCAAGCGATCCTAAAAACATTTGCCGTCCGGGTGAAATCTCCCGATAAACAATTGGCCAAGACCGCCCTGGAATTGAAACAAACCGTGACGGACGGTTACATTTTAGCCCTCCCCCCTCCACTGGCCTACATGATCGGTTTGGAGAACGATCCCAAAAGATCCACCTCACATCCCGCGGGCCTACTGAAAAAACCAGGCCCCAACACCCCGTTGATGTCCAGTATCTTAGGGGTCCATACCGGGGTGTTGATCGCAGACAAAGCCATCGTGATCCCCGAGTCGATTTCGGAGAAAGACCGGACCGTATACTACCTGAGCCCCTCGTCCACGGGAACAGGCGCCACCTTGTTTCCCGGGCATTACAAGATCCATTCGACCGTTGTGTTGGCCCCAGGGAACTATGGGAATGCCAAAGCTATCGAAGTGGCCATTTCCCCGAACGACATCCCACCCGTGTCCTGGTTGTGGGACACCAAAGATGTCGATGGAAGAGTATACCTGTCCCTTAAAATCAACGATAAGGGGAGCTATTTTGCTGTGAGCCCTTGGCTGGCCAAGCTGTTGGGATTTGGCGACGGTTACACGCCCCAAATATTTTCGCAGAACGAGAAGGAAAAGAAAACACCTCTGATAGGCTACCAACCCGAGTGTTGGTCCACCTATTACTCTGGCCTGAAATTCTCGACGACCAAAGCCTACCTGCTCAACCGCGATTTTAAACATCAACCCGTACGCAGTTTGTACGTGTACTGCGATCTGATTGAGCCGCATATCGTGGGGGATGTGAAAGCGCCCTTGCTGAGGGTCGTGTCGGCCCAGGTCCCGTACAACAAGGTGGTGGAACGAGACTTTCCGGTCATGCGCTACTTCCCGCTCGCCAAAACGGTGTTTGACACGCTGGAAATCCTTATAACCGACGAGTCCGGCCACCGCATCTCATTCACCTCAGCAGCGACCGTGGTGGCGACATTGGAATTTGTGAAGCGCACTCTGAAAAGGAAAGGATGAATTATGGACCGTCTACGGGAACTATGGCACCGGTGCCATCTATGGGGGACGTGGTTGGCGGAGGGTCTTCGATACCTGTGTTCCATGCGCTCCCCGCCCACGCCTCCAGCCCTCAACGCACACCCACCTCCATTCCTGTCTTCCAGGGGGGCCGCGGAGAGCAAGGCGGCGGGGGACTCATCCCTATCCGTTGGAATGAACTCGGCGGTTACGGACCGGTCACCAATCAAAAGGGTGGACTCTTACCGTTGGCGCTAGCCCCCTTAGCCGTCATGGCGGGCAAAGCGCTGGCCGGGACCGTCGCGGGGGCGGTGGCTAAAAAAGGAGGACAAAAGATACTCGCTCAACTGAAATCGAAATTTGGCAAGAAGATGGTGAAGCAAATCGTAAAGGACACGAAACAAGGGGCGGCCCGTGTGCTCGGCAAGAAAACCAGTAAAACGTTGATCCAAGGCCTAGAAAAGATAGCGGGGGTGGCATCGAAAAAGAAAAAGACGAAGAAACCGAGGGCGGTGAGGGCCAACAAGAATAAAAGAAAGACAAAACAGGCTCTCCCTCTCATTCCTTCGAAGGCTGTCAAGCGTGCACGTGTTGCGAGAGATATCTTTGACGTTGATTATTGATGGCTACGGTCGCAGGCATGGGCAAACCGCCCCTGCCCAACATGTTGGGCGGCTACAACACCCATTTGGATTTTTTCAACAAGGAATTGGCTCAAGCGGTTGAAGAACGAGGTTATTGGTCGGAGCACGCGCCCAAATCGGCCCTCTTACCCGGGTCGCCCGTGGAATTTTACCTCCCGGCCAGTCCCTATTACACCGTGCTGCCTAGAAGTTATTTCAAGGTAACGGCCGACGTCGTGAAAGCGGATGGAGGGGCTTTGACGGCCGATTTGGCCTTGGGGATCGTCAACAATTGGTTTCATTCCCTCTGGTCGCAAATCGATATGGCCTTGAACGGGGAATGGATGACCATGAGCACTAAAACTTACCCCTACAAAGCCTACCTCAGTACCCTGCTCAACTATACTCCAGACGCCAAGAAATCTTACCTGACCTCGGGACTGTACTACAAAGACGTGGCCGGGGCCATGGATGCGTTCACAATCGATGGGGACAACATAGGGTTGAATACGCGGGCGGCTTACGTGAAGGAAAGTACCGTGGTGGAAATGACGGGGATGTTTTACATTGACGCCGCCTTCACCAACAAACTGCTCCTCAACGGAGTGCCCCTAGAATTTCGACTCACCCCCGCCAGCAACGCCTTCGCCCTCATGGGAAACAGTGCAGCGGCGGAAGTGGCCGCCGCTAAAATCAGGCTGAAGCGGGTCACTTTCTTCCGCCGCGTCAGTGTCTGCAACAAGGACTTCATGAAGAGCGTCGAAATGAAACTCGTGTCCCAGCCCGTCCTCTACCCTTACAACAGTGAGGAAGAACGGATGTTCACCATTTCCCTGGGGGACACCACCTTTGAGAAAACGGATTTCCTGGGCGGTCGCATCCCCCGACGCATGCGACTTGCCTTGATGGGGAGTGCGAACAGTTTGGGAGCGCTGAAAAAGAACCCGTACAATTTCCAAAGGTTTGGTATGACCCGCGCCACGGTCACGGTCGACGGCACGCCCACCCCCTTCTCCCGCCTCGAATTTGCGGACGGGCAAACCCTGGACGGGTACAATACCTTGTTCCTGTCCCAAGGGCCCATGAGCGCCAACCACGGGATTGACGTTACCCGGACCGATTGGGACAAGGGCTACGCCATCCTTTCTTTTGACTTCACTCCAGACGGCAGTGGCAGCGCCTCCCACATGAACCTACAACAGTACGGGACGGTGGGCATCCGCCTTCAGTTTGCCGCAGGGGTCACCGAGACCTTATCCGTGTACGTGAACTGCGAGTTTGACGCCGCCTACGAAATCAACAGCAGCCGAGAAGTGAAAAAGTTGTAAGCCGATGACCACCTACACATCGCAATTGGCGGTCTTGGCCCGTCACGATTGGTGGCTCCGCGCCTCGTTTCGGGGCGTGTTTCCCATGGACCGACGGCCCCGCCGCGTGACCTACCCCGCCTCGTTCATTCTCAATACCGACAACGCCGACGGACCAGGCACCCATTGGTTGGCCTTTTATTTTCCGCGCCAAGGCCTGAATGAATTCTTTGACAGTTATGGCTTTCCCGCCTCTTATTACGGGTTGCAAGAGTACGTACGGCAGGGGAACGCCCAGCATAAGGAAAACAATGTGATGTTGCAAGGGAACAAGTCCAGCGTGTGCGGTAGTTATTGCCTGTACTACCTCCTGCGCCGAGCCCACGGTCGGTCTCTGGCGGAGGTCCTGCAGAACCTCCAGCAGTGGAAGACCAAGACCACCAGGGACCGGGCCCTACAAGCCTGGCAACGCCAGTACCAGCGCCGGAGTGTGGCGCGGTGGCAGCAGCAGCAGCAAGACCTTCACGATCAATGTGTTATCAGTTTGAGACAAAGTGAAAAAATAAAATAAAACAAGTTCCCCACCTCTATGTCTTGTTATTCTTGGGAAGGGTGTGAGGCACGATGGATGTCCGTTTCCAAACGCCCTGCAATATCTTGATCACGGGTCAAAGTCAATCGGGGAAAACGGTGTTCACCGAAAGACTTCTGCACCACGCGAAATCCCATTTTACCCAGCAACCCCTCACGATCGTGTACTGCTATGGCAGCGCTTGGCAACCCCGGTTCACTGCCCTGCAGAAACAATTGGGGGTGAAATTTGTGGAGGGGCTTCCCGACGACCCGTACGCCCCCTTTCGCGGCAAGCCGGGTCTCTTGATCCTGGACGATTTGATGAAAGAAGGCTCCAAGGACGAGCGGGTGGTGGACCTGTTCACCAAAGGCTCGCACCACCGCAACATTACGGTGCTGTACCTGACCCAGAACATTTTCCCCCCAGGCAAGTACGCGCGCACCATTTCCATCAACGCGCACTACCTGGTGGCTTTTAAAAACGCTCGGGATTCGTTGCAAGTCCGGAAATTGGCCGAGCAAGCCTTTCCGGGGCAAGTACCGGCGGTGATGCGGGCCTACCAGGACGCGACCCAACGCCCCTTTGGCTACCTCCTCTTCGACCTCCACCCCCGGACCCCGCCCCAAATCCGGTTGCGCACCAACATTTTCTCCGAGGAGGGAAAACAACATCACGCCTACGTGTTGGAGGAGGATCAAAAGGGGGCAGGACTTTGGGCGGCACTGAAAATGACGTGGCCAGCAGTGAAAAAGTCATTGTTAACACCCAAGGCAAGCCGTAAGGTGGACGCCCTGGGCAGCATCACCAACGCGCTGTACCGACAACGAAGAAAAACCGGTTTTTTAACCAGGGCTGCCAAAACGCTACAACAACTAGGAGGCTCCAAGAAGACGGCTAAAAGAGTGAAAAAAACAAAGGGCAGCACCCCATCCCAATCACTTCGTGGGGCCGTGTGGAAGAAACCCAACAACAAAACAACCTTCCATCCCCCTTTTTCAGGGCAACGCGGGGGTGCTTTACAGCGCTCCCGGAAGTCTCTGAACAGCCGTGTCGAAGAGGTCCTGAACAAAGCGGATTGGGTTAACTTTATAGTCTAGGCCCCCCAGGGAAACCGTTCAGTTGTGGTGATGGCCTCCCCCTTGCTTCAACGCAGCGCCACGTTCCTCCGTCAATTTGCCAAAGCGGATCTCGGGCAGAAAAAGAAACTCATCCGGGCCGCGAGCCAACATCAAATCAACGCCGTCAGCGAAGTGGTGCACAACGCCTTGCTCGGGACTTTTCCGATAGGCGCCCGTGCGAAGAAAATTTTTGCCCCCATCAAGGCGAAACTTCGAAAAATAGCCAACAAAGCCCTGTCGCCGGCCGTGAGGAAAAGGATTCTGCTCTCCTCCTCGACAGCGTTGCAGAAAGCCAAGCTTAAAAAGGCCGTGGGCCAGCGAGGAGGGTTCATTTTCACGACCGCTGCCCTCATTGCCGCCGCCGTTCTTGCTGGCAAAGCCGTGGCCGCTGGCGCCATCAGTGGAGGGGTAGGCTACGGAGTCAAGAAAGCTCTGGAGCAAGCCGGAGGGTATTTTGACACAGCCAACCCCTCGCCAATAGACCCTTCCCCGGAAGAGTACGCCCAATACCTGAGTCAACCTTATATCTGGTCCTGAATGGTCCAACCAATCCGCAACTGGCCGGTACCCGAGGGTACAGACCCGGCCCGGTGGCAATTGTTTTTAGCCCGTCTTCGAAAAAGGCAGCGCCAAACCCTGCCGGGAAAAAAAGTCAGCAGGACCGTGCGGGCAGCGAAGAAAATCCGAAGAAAGTATAAGACGCGACCGCCTAAGAAGAAATCCCAGACAGGGAAAAGGAAGCGGTCCCCACACCACCCTCCAGCAGCCCCAGTAGGAATTTCCGTGACGCGATGGACCGTGAAGCGACACAAACGAAAAAAGCGATGAAAGAGGCCGAGGGGAAGAACCCTATGCGCATGGTCTTGGTGCCGGAAGAGTCTATGCGGTGGTTGGAACAACAGCTTCGTGTGGACACGACCAAAGGGGTTAAAGTGCTCAGCCAGTACCAAAAGGCCATGGCGCAGGTCCTAGAAAACCCAGAGAAACCGGCCAGCGCCGACCAGTTTCAAGATTTACTCCAAAAATACGTCCGGCGTCGTGAAACCATTGAGCCTAGTCCCTTCATGGCCGTGGCAGCCAAAGTGTTAACCCAGAGCCAAAGGGGCGCTTTGCGAAAAGTTCCCCCCTCCAGCAAACCTTTAGCGTCGGTGCTGGTCAATCTGTTGAAGTTGAAAGGGGGACAGAAAATTTCCTGGAATGCGCAAGGGGAAGTGAAACTCTACGGGCAAACTCTACCGGGGAGTCAAATTTCCGATCTGATTAAAGAGGCGGTGCATCCTTCTTCCACCCGCACGTCGCCCGGCTACCGTGATTTCATGCAATTTCTAGCGGAAGAAAAAATTCCTAAAGATCTCATCCGCCACCCCCGGGATCTCATCTCCAAGAAGAAAGAGTACACGCCCCGGCCTAAACGAACCGCCGCAACTCCAGAAGAACTCCCGCCCCAGCCCTACAAAGATCTCCCGCCGCCCCGCCGAGAGGAAACACCGTTCTCCAGGACCCCCTACAAAGCCTTTTCCCGTGGGGGTCCCCGTGGGGGTCCCCGTGGGGGTCCCCGTGGGGGTAGCCGCCGCCTCTCTTTTGGCACAGGCTCCGCCCAAAAACCGTCTTTAAATTGGCGTCCTTTTTAAATCCCCCTTCATTAACGCCATGGCACGAACCCTAATGAGACCCGCGGGGATGGGACAAGCCCCCTGGCAACGCCGTGTCGCCACCGCGAACGCAGGGAAGACGATGCCCAAGAAGAGAATGCCCCGCCATACCGTGGTAGGTAAAAAACCCAGCAGGACCGCCCGGGCGGTAACGCAAATACAGAAAAAGTATAAGGCGCAAAAGAAAAAGAAAGCCCAGACAGGGGGGACGCAAACCGTGCGCAAGATCACGAGCCGTAAATCGAAAGACGGCCGTACCGAAACAACGATCCGAACGACGACCACGTCGGGCAAGCGCCAAGGCAAGAGTATCAGCCGGTGGACCGTCAAACACTTGAAGAAAAAGACTTAAAGAAAAAAAGACTTTTACAATTCTCACTCATTACGCGTTACTCTTCAAGCGGTGAACATCATGGGTCTAGATATTACTTTCTATGGAGCTGAGGGCGGCGGTGATGTCATTGTGGGCGAGTGCCACATGTGCTATTCTACATTTGGAAACTGGATGGAAGAATACCTGAGCGAAGGCGAAAGGAAGCAGTATGTGGTGAGCGACTGCGAAGGAACCTATTATGGACACTATGTGATGTTGGTCTATCATATTTGTATTTGGGAAGGATTCCTGCGCAAGCATTCAAAACTCCAACCTTACAAGATGGAGTTCCTCTAAATAAAAGACTGAGACTTTAGTATCACAGCTCAAAGGAACTGAATTATTTATTACAATAAAACTTTGTTTCTTCTAGAGTCTCTTTGTTTTCTTTCAGTAGCCGTAAGGGTAGCTCTGGTAGCCGTGGAGTACCCTCTTGTCGTAGGTCACCTTGAAGGTCTTGGTCTCTGGGCGGGTGTGCAACGTCCGGTCTTGGGTGTTGCGGTGGATGGCGTGCGGCGTCACCACCGTCCGTGTGGGTTCCCCTTGGCCTTGCACCATGGCTACCATGGTCTCGAGGTTGACGATCGCCCGATTTCTCACATTGAGGCGTAGTCCTTTCACTTTGCAGACGGTGCGGCCTTGACTCGTTTCGTACCCGTAGCTCTTGGGCCCGGTACAGGCAAAACGGACAATCTGTTCCCCTTCTTTCAGCTCGTTGGTCATGTCGCCTAGAAATCGACCGACCGGGGGCGCCACTTGGCCTACTTTCTGTGTGAAGTAGATGCTGTCCGTATCGTGGTAGACAATGCGTTCCTTCAAGAGGTGGAGGTACGAATAGAGTTTCAGGCGTGCGTGGGCTGTGGTGTAGGCGGCAAACACGACGTTGGTGTGGGGGTTGGAGTCCACGTAATGGGGGGTGGTGGTGTAGTGGACCTGCACCATGTCTTCGTGCACGAACAGTACGTCCTGCACTTCAAATTCGTCGCTCATCATGAGCTCGAAGTAGCGGTCCAACTCGGTGACGTACTCCGACTTCCGAGGGTTCTGCTTCTGGCCGAACTTGCCCCACAACGTGTTGAGCATCCATTTCGCCAGGGCCCGCATCCCCGCGTTGAACTCGATCTTGTCCCACTCCAGTAAGATCCCCGTGGCTACCCGGTAATTCTCTGTAATTCTCTCCGACATTGCCCGCGTGCTGGAGTTGAATTCCGTCTCGCCGCTCCACGTGGGCCAACCATTGGAGCGCCAACGCCGACTGCACGTCCTTGGGCCGGTAGCCAAGCCGTGGCAAGACCGCAATGGTGTTCGGTCTGAGAAATTTCTTGCGGAATACTAGGTTGCACATGGCGGCGAGGGTCACGGTCCTGGTAAAGGGGTCTATCCCCGCCGCTTTCATCATGATTGTCCGGAATGCCAAACAGGCCCGTTGCAAGATGGCCACATCCCGATGGCAATAGAGGGCCAGCTCTTTCTGGAAGTCGAAGACCCCTCAAGCATGTTAAGGCCTGGTTCATTTAACGGAAAATAGATTTACGTTAAAAAATGTTTTCTGACAGAAATAACAGCTTAAACAAAATCTAATTACACCATAATACTAATATCACCTTCCTTAAATTTGTTGAGTGGATGGTTGTCGTATCACGTGATCGATGACGTCATAATTATATAAAATCGTTTAAGTGAAATGCGGCTGCGACGATAACATATGAATATAAAGTAACGCTGCTAAAACATTACTACTTCCGCAGTGTTTCAGACCACGCTTAGAAAACATGACTATCATGTAAAGATAAGGAGATATTAAGGGTTCAAAAAGTCACGTGACCTAATTTGCACATTTTCGCCTTAATTACTCATTAACGAAACATTGTAGTCATCTTTTCTAAGCTGATTTAGGTAAAAGGCTTCAACCTTAACTAAACACATCCACTCATCATCCTAGCTGTTTTAAACTCGGAGCCGCTTTTTTGATTTATTGATTTCGTGTTCTAAGTCACGTGACAGCCCACGTGATACGTTTTACTACACACAAACCACTTAAGGTAGTCAAGAATGGCGATACCTATTATCGTGAGAAACTTGGCGTACTTACCATACTCGGCTGAGCTGAAGTAAGGAAAACAGTTTTTACCCGAGATTTGACCCTTGAACCAGGCCTTAACATGCTTGAGCCGCCGCGGGCCCATTCGGTCGCATGCCAGACCACCAGTTCTTGTTTGCCTTGCGGGCTCAGCGAATCCGGTTCGTAATAATGCAGGGCGGGGAGTGGTCCCACGTACTGCTGATGTTCTGGCGTATTAAAAAAGATAGGAAAATCCAGCTTGTTGAGGTTTTCGGCTTGGAACCCAAACGTGACGGGAAATTGTTTGAGGGCCAGCGGGATGAAGAGCAACGAGTCTTTGATCACCAACTTGTAATCGGGGATGGTCACCACCATAGCCTTGCCGCCGCGGAAGAGCACTTTCGGTTTTATGGCATTCTTGAAGATGTATTCCAGGATGGGGTACGAGTCGTACCCCATGGCGTTGTGGGCCAGGCACACGTAATTTTTGTGATTCCCCGAGAAGAGCCAGTCGCAGAATTGGGTGAGGGCCGTGAGGCCTCGGAACTCTACTTTCCGTGGACCGCATTGAATGCAAGTGGGTAAATCTGACGTCACACAGAGATCACACACTTTCGAGACCCCCGCGAAGTTGACCACGTGCTGCGCTTCCAGGGGCATGGCTTCAAAGTCAAAGAACAGGTACCGGAACTTGTCTCCCTCGTCTTCCGCGGCGGCTCTCTCTGTCTCCTCTTCTTCCGCCAGGAGGGACGCGTAGGCATCTTCTTCATCTTCTTCTTCTTCTTCTCCCCCTCCCCCACCTCCTCCTCCTGGGGCTAGGCGCAAGAGTTTCTGGTCCGCCACTTGCATGGTGCACAAGTGGTCCGGGGGGACAATAGCTTGGCAACTCCGGCAACGGTATTCTCCGCACACGTGGACTCCGGCCAGGCCCCGCGCCAGATGGTCCACCATCACCCCACATTGGGTACAACGCGTGTACCGTTCGCACTGGCTCCATGTTCTGGTGGTGAGGTTCCCATGCCCCGTCCGGTGGGGGAGATGACGGCGGTGGTTCTCGAAGCACTCCCCACTCTTGAACCACCGCCGGCACAGGTCACATTTTCTCCAAGAAAGTTTCTCCCCAGGGGCGAGGGGAGAGCAATCCTTGACCCCACAACAGCCACAGGTCGTGTCACAAGTGTGTTGTCTAGGGTTGTTGTAGGTCTTCTGGCAGAGGGGGCAGAAGTATTTGGCATTCAGGAGACCCCTCATGTTGTTGATGACGTCATAGTGGTTGTTCTCAGTTTGGTAGAGGTACACGCGGTAGCGGGCCTCAGGGAGGTGACCCGAGTAGATAATACTATTCATGTGCTCTCGGGAGACCAGATTCACTTCTACCCCTTGGTCTGCCAAATAGGTTTGGAATCGTTTGAGCTCCGGGATCCCACAGCGTCGAAGAGGGACGCCTGCTTGGTTGTGGAGCTTCAAGGCTAGAGTCCGTTGTCGGGGTTTCCCTCGCCTTATTTCGTGGTAAAGAGGATGGTTCTGCACCTTGGCCAGGGCCGTGACCAATCCTCTGGCCATGCATAATTCATCATCATTGCATATCCTCACGATGCTTCGTTTTATTTTTCTGAATTTTTCCAAGTCGGTCGTACAGCAACGGGGTGGACGTGCTCCTCCCGCTCTGGGTATTTTCACGTGAAACACATGGATGTGGAAACGGCCCCGCAGTAGGAATTCTTCATTCGATTGGGTGATCTCTCCAATTCTAGCCATAACCAGGGCGGGAGTGAGGGTGGACCTCATCAGGTAGGGAAAAGACAACGGGTAGTCCAGATGCGGAGCGTCTAGGGTCAGGCGTACTCGGTCTTGCGGTTCGGCCTCCCCTAGGGTGGTCTCCAGGACCCTCTCTAGTGCGACCGTGACGTCTTGAAGGGCCTGTCCATAAAAAATAATACATAAAATAAATAAAATAAAATAAATAATACATAAATAAATTTAAAAAATTAAATATTAAAAATTTAAAAAATATTTTTTATTTTATTAAAATTTACAAAAAATTAAATTTACAAAAATTAAAATAAAAAATAAAAAATAAAAAAGCGTAGCCCGGCTAGAGAAGATCAAGAAGAAAAAGAAAAAAGAAAAAAGAAAAAAGAAAAAAGAAAAAAGAAAAGAAAAAATTGGATTTCCTCACGGGGACTCGAACCCGTGCGCTTGGCGCTTGAACGCCTGCTTCTTACCACAGGAGATTTAACGCTACGCGCCACCTCGCCGCGCGCTGTGACGTCATGCCAAAATAGTGTAGTCAATCCTTACCTCGGGCAGAGTCGCGCGGGATCGCGTCCTTATGTTTAGTTCGTAGTCCTTGCAGGTCGTCTTGAATTTTTTACACGCTCTGGTCCGGGTTTGTAGGAGTTCAAAGACTGCCTCCTCTTCTTCCTCCTCTTCCTCCTCTTCCTCCACGGCATCGGCGGCGGCGCTGGGTTTTTTCCTTTTTCCTCCTCCCTGTTGTTCGCTCACTCGTTTACCGTCGGGAAACAAGGCGTGGAGACATTTCTCCGGCTCGAAATCGTCCTCGTTGGCCTCCTCCTCGTGGTCCTCCTCGTTGTCCTCCTCGTGATTCTCCTCGTGGTCTTTCCTCTTGGGGGGCTTGGGACCGAATTTTCCCCACGAGAGGTTGAGGGACCGTTTTGTCCAATAGTTTGAATGAAATAAACTTTTCGGGTCCGTCACTTCCGGACGCACGGCGGGGAGGTTCAGCGCCTCGACGGCTTTTTCTATTTGCTCCTCGGTGGTAGCGGTCTCTAGAGCCTCCATCTCGGGAAATGTAAACGGTTCTTGCGAGGAGGAGGAGGCCACCCCCGGGGGGAAATCCACATCCTCCAGGAAGGCAAACAAATCCTCGGCGTTGTACCACGGATTAATTTCTTCGAACGTGAACTCGTCCTCTGGGTCTCCCCCTCCCCCTGGAGTTCCCCCAAGTTCGTTGCGACCGGTAGAAAACTCTGTTCGGAAAAGAAAAATTTTTAAAAAAGAAAAATTAAGAAAAAAACGAATAATGTTTTAGAGAAATTAGTTCGCTAGAGGCGCTCTGACAAGAGCGGAGAGCCCCCCACCGGTGGGGCCCTCGAGAAAAGCCTATAAAAAAATAATCAAAACTTTTACTGAATGGGGAAATTTTGCCAATAAAATGAACGGCTCTGTGAAGCAGTGACCGAACGTTAACACTGTTTTAGGGAGGTGGGAGAACATCCACAACAACTTACTTGAGCCAGGTTTGGTATAAGTACGCCTCGGATATTCTAGAAAAAACAAAAGAAAGATTAGCGGCGGTATTCCTAGGCAAAAAGAAAGTCAGCAGGATAGTACCTCAATCTCTCGTATGGGCCGTTGGACAGCCATAGCGTCGTTGTTGTTTTGTCTGTAGAAATAAAAAGGAAAAAAAAAAAAAGAAGAAAAGATTAGTAAATCCCTAGGTTGAATTTCCAGAGAGAATTTTGTGTAAAACTCACCTTGTTCTTGTTCGGTGTTTGTCTATTGTTGGGACGCTAGTTACCAGGAGCTCCCCCATAATAAGCGATTTTGGGGGATGGACCCTGTCACGGCGGCTATGTTTATTGAGCCGTTAACGGAATTTTCCTTCCGCTGGTGCCAAAAGTGCCATTCAAACACAACCGTTTGCCAGCGCCACTGCAACGTGGGCATTATTTATAGACGCTGCCCTCACCACCCCATTTATTCTCAAGTGGATCACGAGGGGTGGGGAAGATTTCAGTGGCGTACACTTTTCTTTCACATCGAGTGCTAAATGCCAATTATGTTTTTGCTAGTGTGTAAACTGTGGCCATTATCCAGAGCAACAGCAGCAATTACCGCCTATGCCTTGCTGCGGAGAAACTATATGTCCCTCGTGTTTTGTGGGGTTATTGAAACCTGGGTTGAGAAAAGATGGACACCCCGAATGCTTTTACTGTGCCACGAGGATGAGGCACGAGTTCTATGTTAGGTCAGGATCTATTATCATTTTTCGACATGGTATCACCTTTGGGTGCCTAACTTTGCCCTTAAAAAAAATATTCAATCGACGTTATGATCTTGTTTTCCCTCCTCGATAAAAGTTTACGCCATTGAAATTTTCCTGAAGTTCCTCCCGTGGCATAAATTAGACCTAAATTTTATTTTTCATTTCTAGTGTTCTAGATGTAAGACACTACGGGGAGACATGTTACCCCCGCTACCCTGTTGCTGGAGAACGGTGTGTGCCGCATGTTTAATAGCCAGGATATCTAAATTTCTGAGCAAAGATGAAGTACCGCGTTGCTGTTTTTGCCGGGTAAAATACTACCATGAATTCTACATAAAAGCGGGAAGCTTAATTCTCTTCCACCACGGGACCGTTTTCGGTATTATTGTTTTACCCATTGATTATAAATACCATCACCATTATGGATTAGTTTTTTAAAAAAAAATTATGCCACGGGAAGATCTTCTCTTTTTTATAAATTTTAAAAACTTATTAGGGCCATTAGACCACTTTCAAAATTACATAAATATTAGGGCGATTAGCCCACCTTTTTCTATTACATAAATATTAGGGCGATTAGCCCCATTTTCAGAAATTTTAACACTACTAGGGCGATTAGCCCCACTTTTTCATAAATACTAGGACGATTAGTCCACTTTTTCTGCACGGATATTTTCAATCTTTCGAATGGGCCGGAGGGCCTGTATATATGTATATATTTTTTATATTTCTATCATTTTATCTTTTGGTTGAAAAGACACCTTTAATTATTATTAATTATTTTCAATACATACTTGTATTATTTAATTAATTTGGTGAGCCTGAAATGGGCCACCGCCTTTGTAAAATTTAATTTTAAAAACAAGGCAAACAAAGTTGTTTTTACTCAAACAAAAGTCTCTTTTATTGTCTCCAATTACATAGTGGTTGAATCTCATAAGGCCACAAAGTAGCTTAGGACATAGTGGTTGAATCCCATAAGACCACAAGGTAGCTTAGGACATAGTGGTTGAATCCCATAAGGCCACAAGGTATAGGGGGTGCTTCCGATCACCAGGGTAAAATCCCGGGTATCCGGTTTGTCCCCAAAATCTAGGTCTTCTTGGTTCCGTATGGGTTCGGTACTTGGCTCGGACCAAAATGTCTATAGGGGGTGGGGAGGGTGGGGGACCCTCGGTCATTGATCCAGTAGGGAGTCTGGACTCCACACATTCCCCGCCCGTGGGGACTCCCGGGGGGACCCCCCTGGGGACCTCCCGCCGACCAATCCCCGGCCTGGGTTGGGTCTCGCCCGACGCCCCGCCGAGCCCCTCCTCCCGAACGCCCGACACGGCCCGACCACTCCCAGGCCTGGCTTGGGCCGCCAAACACCCCTTCGCCCCTGGCGGCGGTTCCACTTCCGGTCCAGCCTCGCTTGGGGGACAGGGTTTGGCTCTCGACCAATCAGGAGGCAGGGAACTGCCGCCAAACGTGCTGTGACGTCATTTTTGGGCTCTCGGCCAATCAGGAGGCAGGGAAAGAACCCAAGGTGAGCCCATTAACTACTGATGTATCCTCTTTGAATATGTTCAAGTCCAAATACTTTTATAATATTTTATTGCAACAGAAGTTAATTGACCATTTTAAAGTTTAGCTTTTTGTAATTCACTTATCTTAATCTCTGTCTCTAGTCAATATATATGTACTCGTTCAATTTCTAGATTATATTAGATCGATTTAGCTATATGTTATTAGTTAGTAATTGTGGTTCTAATTTCAATTGTATATAATGCACATCTTAGTTTTATCCGTAGTTTTTATCATATTTGCTACCTATATGTAAAGTTATATTTTATACTTAAATTAGTAGTTGAGGGCCACAAGTTTGTAAGCTTTGCTTTTGGGTGTTACCCTCTTTAAATAAAGAATATTATTATTATTATTATTATTATTATTGCAAGCGATGTTCAAAAGGTAGGATCAAGCTCTATTTCTGAAACCTTGCGCGCAACAAATCTCACCGTGTCAACACTCCGACGACACTGCATGCATATATGGTGTCAATCATTTCTCATAACACTTGCTGACAGTGTTTCCTACAATGTATCAGCGTGCCCATAACAAGTTTTAGAATTCACGATTCATAATGCTGTTAATAGATGTGTTGGCACTTTTACTGAAAAACATTGAGTGTCATCACTTTAAATTGACCTTTGAGGTTTTTGCTTAATTGTGCCCAATTCACACAACCAGTACACAGTTTGTAAGTACGACTGATGTCAAAATCGTGATCACATGTTAATGACGACATTGTGACGTCAGTAAACATACTGAGCCGTTACTCATAATGCAACTGAAAGTGGGAAATGTTCAAACTTATAACACGCGTGTACGTGGAAAAATGGGTTACGAAATTCTAAAGTTGACAAAGTTGAAAGGACCGTCAATAGAAGTGAGTGGGTATGACATTTTAATTAGTTTGAACTTGCGAAGTGGCGTCGGACGTTAGATAGACATACCTTAAATCAAAATACTTGGCATCGTTCTATTCAATTCTGTGGCTCCGTACATCATTATTACCATAATAGCTGGCGTCATTCTACGTGTCCGTGCATCTGCTAAAATCTCTGGTATGTAATCAACTAAAGTCGATTGAGGTATGCTAACCGCCGTGGAAAGCGAGTAGCAGCTGACGTTTCGAGCGCTAGCCCTTCGTCACAGCAAAATCTCTCCCGTCCTTGGTTTTTATTAGCCATGGCGTTCAAGCTAGTAATATCAGGATAATTTGAATCTTTCAGCACTCTTGCTCGTGCAGCGTAAGATCCAAGTGTCGGCCTAATTTTGAAGATGACACCCACAGATGTGAATGTGATGCTGGATACACACTGGAGAATTGTGACGCAGGTGAGTATTAGGAGTTACCGAGGTTATCACCTAATGAGGAGGTGATTTGAGACTGATTTGCCAAAACAATCCAATCTTGAACATAACTATCAGCAACGACTGACCCCGTGGGAAACAGTGTACTTTGGGGGGAGGGTTAGGGTTAGGGTACGTGCCATTCGACAGGGTATGGCTTTGACAATTCTTAGCCTGGAACAGGGTATATAAATCAATGTTTTGGTCTGGAAAAGGGTCGTAATTCTTTTGAAGGGGCTCAGGTAGGTTTGAGTTATTCACGGTCCCTTGTCCCTGCAAACGCAGAGTCCGTTTATCTGTTTATGATTCGAGTGGCGAGTGAGCGCAACGTCTCGCGCGTATCATATCAGATGCTACTGAGCCTGGTCTGGAACAGGATATCTTTTTGCCATTTTGCCTGGAACAGGGTACCTTTTTTGCCATTTTGTCTGGAACATGGTCGCAAAAAATACAATTTCTTGGCCTGGAACAGGGTAAGGATTTCAAGGGCTCAGCACCCCCCTCCGCCGGGGTCGAGGGAAACATCGACAGTCGAGGGAAACAAAACTCACTGGTTTCTCAAGCGACCAGTCATTAAGTGATTTATTATATTCCATATTGTCGAGCAAAAAGGTAAACCAAAATATTTTGAAAGACTGGCGTAACCAAAACGCACGACATCACGCCACCTTCTGTCACGCTCTGATCACGTGCACTAGCGGGCAACAACGCACTGTTACCCTCTTTCAGTCGCATTGTAGACTGGAAGGAGAGTCCAGTAGATTTTGGATGCGCATGCCCAAAGTTCAATTAGAAACGTTAACTAATTTGAATAATTCGAAACGAAATGAAAAGAAAAGTGTGCCTGTTCCTTAAAGACAATGATTACAATAGGAAAACATAGAACAGAAAAACCCTTACTTTGGTCTCACCTTTCCGCTTTCCCCTTCCTGTGCGACAACATGTATTGATATAGGAAATAAATACATACGGTGGAGATTATACACCAGTTACAAAGCTTTTCTTTGAAGCGTACAAGGTGCGCACCTATATAGCCGAATGATAAGCCAAACTTGTCACGTTATTGCTACAGTAACTCTAGGAACAAAAGAGCGCTAATGGTAAACAAAAACAGCACTCCATTCATTTGCCGCCATTGTTATTGTTATTATATTACCTATGTAGCCAGGCGACCTCCACATTTTTACGGTGGGCGTCTGGTTACATTTCTGGCATGCGTATGCAAAATCTACTGGACTCTTTTTCTACTACGGAGACGGCTGAAAGAGAGCCGGACCATGTTACCCTCTGACGTCATAAGTTTATGTTACTACCTGTCATGTGACCCTAAATCAACCAACCAATAAGGGAGTGCATTTATCTGGAAAAATCGAAGTTTGTTGAATTACCTTTACTACCTTTTAACCATAAGT
This sequence comes from Actinernus sp. WN-2022, assembly GCA_030867875.1. Taxonomy (NCBI): domain Eukaryota; kingdom Metazoa; phylum Cnidaria; class Anthozoa; order Actiniaria; family Actinernidae; genus Actinernus; species Actinernus sp. WN-2022. The sequence goes on from JAOWCC010001751.1 coordinate 14,394,577, forward strand.
AAATTCAAGAATCAGTACGTTATTGGAATCCCAAAATGTGTTATTCAATCGCGTATTAAAGTATACCCAAGGATCATGTTTCTCTAATGGTAATTTTTTTTCCAATCTAGGACAACAATTAGAACGATATGCTACTTATATTCCTCATTAAGCAACACTAACTTTGTAATTCTAAATAAGTAGTTATCTAGCAAATCAAGCTAATGATTAACCCTGGATTTGAGGAACTGGTCTCTCAGTAATTTTATATTGTAACATATCAAGGACTGTATCGATACATTGATGAGTTCTACTTTAACATGTTCTTATTTTACACAGCCTACAAACTACACTCGTGGTTATTCTCAAACCGGCGATTCTTATAAACTGCTAAGTACTTCAAACTGTAGATGTGGACGGAGAGGCCGGACGATTCAATTGATATGCATCCTGGAGTCGCCTACAACGCCAACGACGAGCTAAACTACGATTACATGTATTTCAGGTAGGGTGTGTAATTGGGTTCAACGCAGAGGAAATTAGTGTATCTATATTTGTATCTTCCGATGCATCTTCTTCTCCAATCCTGTCTTCTGCGCAATGTAGCCTATTGCTGTAGTGTAAAGCGGGACTGACTGGCGAGCGGCCGGGGATCTAGCTAGATCTGTCGATGGATCACTCAAAACTGCTAAATGTTACTCAGCGGGGTGGGGTGGGGTAGGGTGGGCGAGGGGTAGGCTTGGTTTCAGAAAGGAAACTCGTGTAATACAGGAAAACGATTCTTTGAAATATTATTCCGTTAAAATAGTTATTACAGTGTGTTAGCTATTTTCCATTTCTTGATAAACGTATTGCAAAGTAAAGCCCGACTGGGAACCCGAGCGTGCGTTGTGATAATGTGTCGACGGAGTAGAATTCGTTCGTTCTGCACCTAAATATCTTCAATAGTTTTAACGTATATCCTCTTCATTCTACCACGGTCTGCAACAACAAGACTTACCCTAAACTTTGAGAAGATTCTAAAGGACTCTTTCTCCAGTTTAGTGAAATTTCTACTCGGCAAGAAAACACAACCCTACTTCAACTCGGTCGTGAGCACTAGGCCATGGCGTCTAATAATGATAGTAATAATAATAATTCCTACCGATGAATGCATGAATGCATGAATAAATAAATAAATAAATACACGCACGCATGGATGCACACATACATACACACACACATACACGCACATACACGCATATATACATGAATAAATACATGAATTAATACATGAATAAATACATAAATAAATAAACAGACAAACGGTGCATTCAGGATATTTGTTATCAATAAGAATTGTATATACTGTTATTTTGCTGCCTAATGTTTTAAATTCAATTATTTTCATTTACTCAGCCAGAATTGCTGTGACATGTAGCCAATACGTACAACGAGGAAACTTTGTTCTTATAAACTTTACTTCGTATGAATTACATACTAATTTATGCTAAATAAATGACATCTCCTAAACCAGTGAACACATATTTTTTGTTTGGCTGAGCCAACGTGTAGAACACATCATTCATTGAACTGTATGAGCTGTAAGGCTTTGTCGGAGTGAAGTGAGCTGGGCGCATCTTTGATGACTTGGAAACGTACCTTTTTGGTGATGCTGTTTGATGTGCAGCTTATCCTGCCTAATACTGACTTTATAGTTGACTGAATATTTAGCTTAAGCTTGCTTTGCGATTGTTGCGGTGCCTATTCCATTAGCTTTGTGCATTGCGTAGGCCTATGGTAGCGCCAGTATCAAGCTAAAATCTGATTAGTTGTGGCTTCGTACTGTCTTCTGCTGTGACTAGCATCTGTAAAAATTACTGGTTGTCCTCGCTATTTATTTGGATAGTATAGAGGCTTTCATCGCTGTCGAAGTCTTCAGAACAGTCACCACTGGTGCTGTTACCTTCATATTGGTGCGGCAGATTTATTTCTGCGCAGATAATTTCGAAGGGATCAGGGACTAAATCGCTTCTATTAGAATAAGATAAGCTTTCACGGATAAACATTGCAACGCCACCGCCGGATCTATGGCGATCCTTACGAATCACATTGTAACCTGGAATATTTATTTCCGTATCGGATACAGAGTCATCAAGTTTGCTTTCGTTGATACTTAGCATATCCAAAGGCGAATTGATAAAAAGACTATTAATATTGATGCAAGCAAGGTTGAAGCTTGAATTAGTGATGCTATGCAAAGGTGAATTAATATTACCTGATTCGTAGTATAGCTGCGACCATTGAGTCTGGCCTCTTGTTTAGTTCTGTCTGTCGCGGCTGTGTAATTCTACCTATCTTCCAGTTTGAAGTCGCAAGTTTCCTTGCAATTCCATTTTGGCCGGGAGTGGTAGATATTAGATCTCGCCATGTTGTCGATCATTGGATGTTGTCTTCTTCCTTTCCAATATGGCAGTTCGGTGAGTGAGAAAAAAGTGAGAGTTTAAGGAGGGAGGGGGAGAGAATTTTGAGAAACAATTGCCGATTTGACAAGGGCTACTCTAAAAACAGAGCATGGGCGTAGCTACATTTAAGCCAATAAACACAGGCTTTCAAGTCGTTCTCTGTATTACTCTCCTTTAATTTTCGCCTAAAAAAACAACAACAGGAAATGCCATTCAGGAGGATCTAGATTATCAAACTTTTCCGAACCCCCCTACATTAGTGTTCCTTCTGCCGTACAACGATCATGCACCGTACTTGGGCTTACAATACAAAAACATATAGCTACACCCCCTGATGACAATATTCAAACATCAAGTTATGTTTGAACCACACCGCGGCATAACGTCACCCGCATGCGTATTTGCTATTTCTTGTCGGCGCGCGGCCGCCCCCAGTTTCCCGCGAAAACTGAAATGAATATTATTAATAATTAAGTTAATAAAATTCTAACATCAACATAATTACCCAAAAAATTACTCTAATTGTCTGGAATGCGATAAAACGAGCTCAGGATTTTGAGATAAGTACAGGGTTCGAACTTAACTACTGAAATCTCCTTAACTTGGTCTTGATATATAGTTTAAATAGTTTGTTTTACATCGAGATATAGAAGTTGAAGTTAATTATTCGACGAATTCGAATTTAAGTTGATTTTTGAGGAGGGAAGAAAACCGAAGAACCTGGAGAAAAACCCTTAGAGCAGCAAATTCAACTCACATATGGCGTATCTAGATCTGATCCATATAATCACATTTTACAAAATTATTTGAGAAAAAAAACATGCAACTCCTTCGGCATATAATTCCTCTCGCCCACGCAAGTAAAATATTTTTATTTGGTTTTGAACTGGCCAGCATTCTTCATATACAGGACGTCCGACATATTAACCGAGTGTGTTCTTAAAAGGTTCCCAGCTCTTATCGCAGAACAGATAGAGAAGATGAATAAAAGAATGTCCCAAATAAGTATTTTCAATACTTATCATCAGTTAAAAGTTATGCACCCGCCAATAGCGCAATGACTTTCGCTCCACAATTATATCGTCGAGTTAGTAGACTACGAGAAATACTCTTTCGTTATTGGAATAAATACGTCCATCTCCATTTTTGTCTTTGTATTGTTCGTAATTAACCGTTGTTGAAATTCTAACTTATAAGCGTGCTTGTCATGGGGAACTTGGACGTCATCCCAGGAATATACACATAGGCGAACTAAGTTGTTATGGTATCAACGGCAGAGCTCTGCAAGTATCTAAGTCATATTTAAGTAATAGGAACCAGAGGTGTCATGTAAATGGTTTCTTATCTAAAGAAGAACAAATAACCTGTGGTATTCCTCAAGGGTCCATATTAGGTCCCCTGTTGTTTATTATTTACGTAAATGATTTTCCAAAATGCCTAAATCACTCGATACCTGGGATGTTTGCTGATGATACATATATCACAACGGCAGACGAAGACATCCGAGATATCCAGGACATGCTAAACGAAGATTTAGCTGCTGTAGATAATTGGTTAAAGACGAACAAGCTTTGTTGTAATACCAAAAAACGAATTACATGACAATAGGCTCCAGACAAAAGTTAGAAAAGGCAAAATCCATGGATCTGTCTATAAACAACAAACATGTTAAGCAAAACGAGGCTGTCAAACTTTTAGGAATACACATTGATGAATCAATGAATTGGGATGAGCAAATTTCAAAAGTGTCAAACGGCCTGCGTATGTTATATAAAACAAGATATTTGACAAATGATATAGACACACTAAAATCTGTTTATAATTCACAAGTACAGCCATACTTTGACTATTGTAGCATCGTCTGGGGGAACTACTCCAAAACATGCTGGTCAATTAAAAAAGCTGCAGACTATAGAACAGCTCGTATAATTACTAGGGCAGATTACTCAGTCAGGCCTCACGACCTCCTTGAGAAACTTGACTGGCCAAATTTAAATAAAAGACAACAATTGCAATTACAGATTATGATGTTCAAGGTCTTTCACAAGATAGCACCAGACTATTTACAGGACTTATTTACACTGACCTCAGATGTGCATAGCCACAATCTTAGAAGCAGCAAATTTGACCTACAACCTCCTAAGCCAAAAACCAATTTCATGAAACGCTCATTCTCCAATCGCGGTGCCATTGCCTGGAATGAACTTTCAAATGAAACAAGAGAACTCGACAGCTTGACCACCTTCAGAAGAGCCCTCAAACGATAACACAATTTATTCTTATAATACAATATAAAATATTTTTTACGGGGAAGCGATATTATTAGTATATTTTTACTAACATGTACAGTGTAGGTATTAGTATATTAGTTCAGTTGTGCATTTTAAATTATGTAGATTATATTATTACTTAACTGTTATATTATTACTTCACTGTATTATTATTATTATTATTACTAGTAGATACCGCTAACGATAATCCAACATGCGTGTTAGATGTTAGCTACGTCATAGCGAGTGTTGGGTAGTGCCATGCAACTTGCATGGTAGTGATCATGGGTGTATGGTTATTTTCCACCTACTAAGGCTAAACTGCAATTTTGGAGCACTTCCCGTGGAAATAAGTGGCCTAAACTACAGCCAAAAAAGTTTCTCCTTGAAATGATTGTTATTTTCCATCCAAGTGCATTGAATGTCATCACAAGCTCGCGAACCGACAGCCTTCCGCAGTTCATGCAGCATGGCAGTTGTCGCGTCGAGTACAGAAACAATGGTTTTAACTCTGCCACATCACTTAATCCATTGTGATCTTAAGCTGCAACCTCATTCTAGCCACTTCTAAATGTATTAACAGGAAAGGCATAGGATTTTCCACCCCTCCCCCCTCAGTTTTGCAAGGTTCGCATTTCTTACCCCACATTTGCAAGCAATATGTTGTGTTCGTCGTGTTTACTACCAAGACTATGATTTTAACGCTGAAACTTTATTTAATCCAGTTCTGGACTCGGAAATAGCAAATGAAACGGGCGATGGATTTTCACGGGTAGAAAGCAACATCGTAGAGACATGGGGTTTTCACCAAAATGTTACCCATAGAAAACTACAGGGGTTCCTCTTAATTTGGTTGACATTAAAGTTCAGGGGGAGAAATGACAGCCAAAACAAAAATTCAAAACGGCTTAACCCCCCTGAACTTCATTTGCGCGAGTAATAACGCAAAAACTTCATCTAGTTGGGCGAAAATACATAAGATAGGCTGGTTTTTGTGTCTTTCACTATTCGCTACATACCAAACATTAATTATTTTATTATTTAATTAATTAATTAATAAATTATTTAATGATTGTATTATTTCTATGATTATCGTTAGGAACTATGCACGTCATGTCTGGAAATCAGTTTACTGAGCCGTTTACCGTGTCGAAATAAAGTTGATTGATTTATTTTTATTTTGTTATTAAAAATATTTGGGGTTTAATTATTTGGGTCAACAGCACTTTCTCCGTTTGAATAATACGGTAAGAAAAAAAATCAATGTAGCCATAAATACATTCGCAGCAAAGAGGTCATGATCGCGATATATACATTACTTTGTGGGTACTGAGAACATTAGTCAACAATACAGGTTGGGCTTGCGCAACGGAAATTCGCCATTTCGTTCCGTGGTTTTTCATTCCAAAATGGCGGCCGCCGGGAGGCCATTGTTTTTCAAATTTTGATCATACATTATGTATTTGTTCCGATGCATTGTGAGATTGCTGAAACGTTTTGGTGAACATCTTGGAGTCGAGTGCCAGATCTTTCGTATGAAACCTTTTCGAGACCTATGGGATAAGTAAAAGCTGAGAAATATAAATTTTAACAGTATCTGAATATCCTCTGTTTGCCTCTGCTTATAGTGAAGTCGTATTTTGTTAAAAACATTATGCGTTCTTCAAATTAGCTATTCGAAGATTCTAAAACCATGAGTACCTCGGAAAACCTTTTAGTTATTTTACCTTGCAAATGTAACCCTCATCGCTATGTTTCCCTTCTTAGAAAATTTTACGGGAGAAAGGAAACCAACGTGACCTATTATGGGCCGAAATGGCAGGCAGAGGCCTAGAAGTTACAAAGCCGTTTCGAGGAGTAAATTTCCGCTCGGTGGGGAAGAAATATGAGAAATTACAGACAGGGACTGATTCCTTGTGCTTCTTGCCACTGATTTAATTTAATTTGAGCAGTTTCCTCTCTGTGCTGTCATCAATCAATCTTTATTCCCACACCTATAGGTACATTTACAGTTCCTTGCTTGAAAAAAATTGTTTGTAGCAATATAAGAAAAAGTCAATGATAAAGATACACTATACATATTAAAGGTGTCTAGGGCTAAATAAACAAAGGTTTTCTAGTTAGCCCCTAGACATGTAAACATACATCATTAATGTAGTGACACAAGTGTAGTGGCAGATAAAGGTTGATTTAAATTGCTTTTGAAGTAGAAATTGTTTTACTTTTTTAGGAAATGACAGGGAGTTCTTGCATGCCAGAGATCAACTGTTGCTGACGATACAGACTGTTTTCCAATGTTGGTTCTTGTGCGTGATTTATATATATATTTTTGTTGGTGGCAAATCGCGTACTATAATAATGGACTTCACTAGCATACTGAAAATAGTTTTGAATTTTATTAGGTAACCTGGAATTGAGATATTGTGTTGACTATTTTTAGTAAGCTTTGTTTCAGTAATAGCTCAGTATGATATTCGGAAACTCTTTTACTGTTAGCAAGACATCTGTTCAAGAAGCTGGTCATACCTTTTACAGAGAAACTCTGAAAACGAAGTTGACAGTTGCTTGAAGTTTCCCTCCAACGCATCAAGCTTGGCGTGAATGGGCGCCATTTCGTTCTTCAAAAATGTTTTTGATTTTGTCCAAGTCTGCCATATTATAACGTAGAAACACAAGTAAGGCCACTACATAATAAATTCTAGCCAAATGGCCACACATAAAACTAGTCAGAGCATGAGCTCAAGACCGAGCTCCTCACTCTACGACGTCTACTCCACTTCACTCTACGACGTGCGCACCCGCCGACGTGCGTTTGAATATTAATTTGTAATATAATTCACCGTCGCCGTAATAGCTTTCGTTAAATGTTTATTACTGTTTCCAAAGAAGACAAAACAATACCAGATACCCATGAGCGGTCCAGTTCGAGGTCCGTAATGGAAAAAATCCGGACTTCTGAGCAGCCAATCAGATGGCGTGATTTCGATGGAATACCGAACCGCGAAAACAAATTGGTTATTGACCCGCACGCGTGAGGTTAGACTTGCTACAAGTAGATCTCTTTTTCTCTGAGCTTCTTAGAACGAGCGCGAAGCGCGAGTGGATCGAAGTGAGCGACGAAGTCGCGAGAGGTCGACTTGTTTCTCTTGTGAGGATTCGAATCTAATTAAATATTCGAATCTAAATATTCGAATCTAATTAAATATTCTTCCCATATAAAAGGGACGGGAATGATCGTCGAAAAAAATAATTTTACCCCTAAAAGATACCAATTTGGGCGTGGCCGTGGCATAGATTTACCCCTAAAAGATACCAGTCAAAAACACATAGATAATCACGTTTCGTATCTCCTAAAAGATGCCATGTTGACATAAAATTCTCGGTTTCGCTCTTTTAACCCTAAGCGATACCACATCCCACAATTTTAACCCCTAAGAGACACGATGATGATCCCTGTCCCTTTTATATGGGATACCTCCCCCGGGGAATTAAGTCAGTGACATAGCTTTGGCTCAAACCTTGCCGTTCAGTCTTCAATTTAATTTTGAAGAACCAACAACGTAGCAGGTACAACTAAATTTCAGGTATGTTTTCCAGTATTCTTATCTTGTATTGATTCCGGAAAATCGTTTCCAGATGAGTCTAGGTGTTTAGATTGTCCTTAGTCTTGTCTTTGGTGTGGTTTGGCCAGTGTTCAGAAACGAATTCGTGAAATTGTGAAAATAGAACTTTCTGATCTTTGTCATTCCTTTTTCTGTGTTGCTTACATTAATTTTGAGCGAAAATAATCCCAAACAGGAAGTCTCGCAGCGTTCCGAAACCATGAATGATCGGCCATACGTCGATTTACTAGACTGTCGAAGAACCAATCAGATTTTTCCAATTTTCCATATAATAAATGCATGTTATTTTTTGTGAGCGAGCGGGCAGTAACCTACGATTTCTTGCCATATGATTGGGTCCGGGAGTGGGCGGTAACCTACGATTTCTTGCCATATGATTGGTAACGATCACGGTAACCAGTAATTCATTGGACTTTGTTCATTAAATCGTTTCTCAAGTCCAAAGAGAATAGAGTAGAATAGAGAAAATAAACACGTTATTTACTGGCTTTGGGTCAGTCCATGTAAAGAAAAATGTGTGCCCTCGGGTACAGTTTTTCTCTATACGGACCTTTAAGCCTGCAAATAACTCATATTTATTTAAAGTGTCTACGAATCGAAAATTAAGTAGCTCTCAATTAAAGATTCTCACGAAATGAGGAAGGGTTGTATTTTCCGTTTGTCAATATCTCATCTCGTTCCATATTCAGATTTTTGCAATATGCAAATGAGACGAACTGTGACGTGTTTGATTGACACAGCCTGGAGACTAATCGCAGCATGAAGAATATCTCAGCAAATGGTGGGTAAAAACAGTTGAAACTTTACACATATAAAATAAAGAAAATACGAATCAATGTGGAAATTATCACGTTGCCATGGAAACACTGTTGGTGACAGTTCATCTCATTTGCATAATGGGAAAACACCTGAATACCTCTGGCGTGAGAAGAGATATTGACAAACGGAAAACGACAACCTTCCTCACTTCGAAAGCATTTTCAAATGAGATGAACTTAATCTTCGATTCGTAGGCTCTTTTAAAGAAAAGAAGAAATAGCAGCATTATGGAATAACTCAAGCTGACTCATGTGCTATGCAAGTCTATCCCTCCTTCTTCAATAGAGAATACGTTTTTATTTTATTTAATCACTTTATTTATACAGAGGTGAAAAAGGACTCGAGGTCCGGTCTAAGCCACTTCAGTTAGACATTACAACAGTATTTTAAAGGGGCTATGTCATGGTACTGCGCATGTATCGAGTAATCGCTCATTTAGTAGCTGTTAATTGGATACAAACTGTTAAACTTCCCTCCCTCGATGCTTGATTGAAAGGATTTTCAATATTTTCCCTGGAGACTGTTTACATACACTGTTTGTTAGTCATTTTTGCATATTTGCTTTCATTTTAAGCATCCCACATGGCCGAGAGGTTCGTTAGTTCATATCAAAATCGGTGGAAATAACTTTTTCCGGCCCGGAAAAACGAATGTAAAGTCTTACCGTGACACAACCCTTTTAAAATATATCGTACTTAATTACTTAATTATTCAAATACGCTAGCGAGTTAATTATTATACAGTGTTAAGAAGGCAACACAATTATCATGTTACATATATATGATCTACCTTCATTCTTTGAGAGCTCTTACGATATTTCTTTACAAGATTCGAAGAATCACAAATGAACAGGTCTTGAGATATTATTGATTTTCTTTTCTTTAGGGTAATCACCCATTCGAGTCTTAGCAGTCCCTTTTCCCATAGTTATTAAAGTGGAATGGTTATGAAACCCGGAAAACTTCAAAGGGGTTAACAAAGGCGCTGCGATTTATGTTGGAAGAGGGTAAGACAAAAGATTGTGCACGGTCATAGTTCATTAGCGTCCCCTGAACGACTGAACTCACAAGTTTCTATTGACTGATTGATTAACACATTGGAATTTCTATTGTTTTGTGTGCACGGTAATGGTTCAAGGGCACCCTACGACGTTTTCGGTTAAAAAGCTGTTCGGGAGTCAGAGTAACTTTCGGATTTGAAAATATTGTCCCTAGAAAATATTTTTCTGAAATACTGGCTAGAAAATTTGTTTTCAATATCTCGAAAATTATAGAAGAAAAGGGAGACTAATCAATAGAGTCAGAACAACACATTTTCATTCCCTAAGAATTGACTAAAGGAAAAAAGAATCCCTAAAAAATTCGTACCTCCACAAAACTTTGCAACATGAAGTTACTTGGGCTAGAAAATTCTTGTTTCTGTTCTAGACTACTAACAAATTCGTAGGCCGGGAATATTTTGCCATAGTATTTTCGGTTGACGCGATTTCCACCTAGAAAATCCGAACAGCTAATAGCTTTCTAGAATACGTCAAAAGACATAGTAGGCGCCTTAAAATGGCTAGATAAGCTGCAGACAACTGGTTTCAAGCGAATTTCAAAAAGTACTCGTTGGGTACCCTTGATGGTTGAAAAAAGCTAACAAAGACGTATAACAAAGAAGGTTGCTGGGTTTCATAACCATTCTACTCTATTAACTATGCTTTGCCTGAAGAAATAGCTGAACCAGCAAATCTAAACGCGCGTAGTAATAACGAATGACTTCAAGACGAAAAATAAATATGTTTGCACTCTCCAAATTTATTTTTAATTGCACAAAATAACTAAGGGAAGACTAAAATTTAATAAAGCAAAATAAAAACCGGTTCAATTTTTTCACTTCATAGACACTTTAAGGTGTTTTTTGGTAATTTTTCAGGAATAATCGATAACACCGAAATACTCTGTCTCGGTTCAAAGCATGCGGGGAAGAGGAACTGAACGTATAGACCATTAGCACCGATGTTAATCCGGTGATACTGCTTTTGTATCAATTAAAACTATCTATAATACACCTTATTCGAATATGGACACCGTAATTTGCATATTGGCATACACTTAGCTTATTTGGTGAAGTGGAATTACTACTAGTTACTACTTAATTGCTGTAAAGATATTAAAAACAGTTAAAAACTAAAAAAAGTCACGAAAGCAAGGCTAGTCAGGCAACAGTTTGCTCTGTCCATACAAAACTCCGGTGAAAGAAATATAAAAAGCTACAGTGTCCAAGAAGACAAGTTAAAACTAATTCACTCCCTTCCTTTTATTGTCAGAAAGGATATTAAGCTAAGCACATTCCAGATTAAGATTAACCATACATTTTAGCTACCAGTGACATTCTGTTCAAAGCAAAATTAAAACACAGCGATAGATATCATCTCTGTGATGAGAAATCCACTTTGGAACATCTGTTTTCCTAAATGTGATAAAGCTAAAATGTTCTGGGAACGCTTTACGAAATGGTGGTTTAAGCGCACATGACAAGTGTTAAGTTTGGAAACTGCACATATCTATGGCTTTGGCTATGATGACCCAAATCATGTGCTGAAAGATTTCTCGTCCTCGTAAACAATAAAGAAATTACAGAAAGAGAATGTTCCTTCAACAAACAAAATCTCGAAAATTTAACAAGAAATGGCGACCTTTATGACTACAACAAAGCAAGAGCTTTTGACTAATGCCATTGTACTTTTGTTACTTGAAAACAGTTTTGTACTTTTTATTTACATTTCCTTCTCTTTTTAACTCGTGGATACGCGCATGCGCAGTAATTGCGGAGAGTGGGAGCCGTGTCACTCAATAAGCCGATGACGATGATGTTTGTGTCCAATATAGTATGGCACACACAAGGTATGCTAAAAGCTAAGTTTCGCTAACATGCTTCAATTTAATTACCTGGGTTATCTTAAAGGTTTTCTTAAAAGTTTTTGATGTAATAATTAAGATCAAAACATCTTTTTAAACTTTGAAGTCAAGGTACAAAATAAGTAGAAACAAATAGTTTTGAGCTGATTCATGCAGTCCTATGAAAACAACTCTCTCCCACCTCCCTGGTATAATACGAACGTAGCAACATCAGGTTTCAAAAGACATAACATGTTTCTCATACTAGTTCTCTTTAGGTACTTAAGATAAAGGGGGGGACCAAATCCACTAGTGAAAACACATGGGGGACCAAATCCACTGAGGGGGGGGGGGGGTCAAATCCATTGGGGGGGGGGGAGACAAATCGACTTTGGGGGGGGGGGGGGGGGACCAAATCTGCTAGTGGATATGGTCCGGGGGACAATATTCTCTAGTGAATTTAGTCCAGGGGATCAATTCCACTGGGGGGCCAAATCCACTGTGATATCGGTCTACCCTACACGAAAAGTATTTTCGCCACGGTACTCCTAACTGTTAGGTACGCATGCCAAAAACTTTTGTCGTGTAATTGAAAATGTTCCGGGGACGCGTGCCCGAAAAACTAGGGGTGGTGAGACCCTGTGAAAAAGTAGTCTCGGCCCGCCTCTTTCGAGTGCCGTGCCCAGGTTAGAAGTGCCGTGCCCAGGTTAGGAGTGCCGTACCCAGGTTAGAAGTGTCGTACCCAACTGAATGCTTATTGTATAAACCGGTCTTTGGTTAAAAACCTAAAGATTTGTGTTTGACAGTGTATTGAAATGCTCGTCGCTCAAATCGAACGCAACTTATTTGTGATTAGAGCATTAATCACATACTCGATTTTGATTGGTTGATAGCAGTACAATTTCCGGTTAATTCAGTCCAAAGGTGTAATTCACTGCAGGAAATTGAAATTCAGTGCAATTTCATGGTTACCATGATTAATAAAGAGTCAACATTTAAATATCGCTCACTCACGGTATTTATCATTAATTGTACCAAAATCCAGACGATTACATATATGCCGGATAGCTGATATTGCGATTGAGTCTACGAATATCAGATTCAGCGGTATTAACTCTTTGTATTGACGCGACCGCCTCTCTTCGATGCAATGAAGCGCAATTGAAACCATCATTATTGAATAGTGCTTCATTACGTCAAAGTGAGGCGTTCGGGTCAATTCCGCTGAAACTGCTATTCGTTGAATCAACTGTAATATCAGCTATTGTTAACATTACATTCGAGCAAGGCAAATCAATCGCTACTGTGATGAATTATGTATACTCTGTAGCGTATTATTTAGGAATATTAATGAATACTTATTACATAATTTTAGGATTGGACAAAAAAAAAATTACAAAATATAATTTTCGCATAGGTTCTGACATTCCAACTGTTAATTTTGCACGTTTTCCCAAATAATGTTGTAATGTTGTAATTCGTTTGCATTATTTGAACATTCTTAGATGGATTTATACTCGACTTGTGGTGAAACAATCATAATCTATTAAAATAGCAAAACTCTCATGACTGCACCTCTTCAATGCTTTTAGTTTAACATGCGCTATAATGTGTACAGTCTATCGATATCAAGCTAGATAGTAAAAAGGATCATGGGGTGTACTTGCAGACATATGGAAACTGGGCTGAAATTGAATAATGATGCCACTTTTTAACACCACGATACACCACCACTGCCAATTCATTAACACGATTTGGTTGTCCTTGGCCCCAATTTACATAATCTACTGGTGAACCATCGGTCCAGCGAAATGTACCATTACGATCGATATCGTTCAGTCCTATCCAAACTTTGGGTTTGAATTTCTTGAAGGTAGTGATAAAGGTATTCTCTTCAGCGCTGTGAACGGAAACCAGCGTTGAACCGTTTCTCTCACACTGGGTTGTGGCATTGCTCCAGGTTATTTGGGTGTCAAAATATTTATAACAGGAACCGTTAAATGGCCTCCAATCAGCCTTACAGAGATCTGAAACAAAAATGAAATAGAACTTTGCATGGCAGTAGACATATTTTAGAAAAACTATTGAAAATGAAGTTTTAATTTCTTAATCATAGAAAGGAAGAAAATACGGAGCCTTGCTAAATACTATTTACACATGTTTCCTCTGTATCCAATGTTGTCATGACAACAGAAGTCTGAGGTTGATACAGAAATGGCTGTTTTATAGTTGGGCTCAATCCCGGTTTCTGGTAAACTACCCATCCACCCCTCCCTTGGATATGCATCGTTCTATTAATGATTAACCATTAAAGGTTAGGGTGAAGTGTGGGGGAGGGGTGGGGGTTTCCCAGAAACCGTGATTGATCCGTAATTTGTATTTTAATGGTGCCCCAATTCTTTGGATACCAAGATGATATGGGCCGCGTCAGGCAAAAAGGGCCCGGACGACATAATATGTAAATGTATTTTGAAATTGTACCATGTTTCTTATACTTGTGGTGCGATTACAATATGCATCGCGAGCGCCACATTGTGCTACTAACAAGTAATGTTGATTTCATGAAATTAACAAGTGAAATCGACGACGAAATTTACGATAATTTTGCACAAAGGTGTGATCACAATTTTAGCAGGCGCAAATGATTCCTTGTCATCAGACAATTGTTTCAAGGTGTAACTTATACTATTGATAAAATCAGATTATGAGCTAACGGGAGCAGAATGACTGCAGAAAAGACACTTTTTGGCTAAAAAGTGATCATCTTGTTCATCTTATAAATGTTTTACTCTTTAATGCCAGCAAGTATAAATGAATGTCATACATCAAAATCATCCCCTTATGAATTAAATGTAGTGCTCCTCGTCAATAATACAATGCAATCTTCAACATTATTAGGAACACCATTGTAGGAATTATTTAACTTGAATGTAGTCAGGCGGCCCAATATGTTTCTGGCATGTTCAGGTTCCTTCTGTTGGTTTCGAATGACCAATAGCATACTGACATGTGTGATATACGTAGTACATACCTAATGTCTGACAGTTTATCCCAGTATAGTTCGCAGCACAAGTACAGTTGTATCCATTTGATAGGTCCGTACAAGAACCACCATTCAGACAAGGGTTGCTAGAACACTCATTAATATCTGAAAGGAATCAGTTTAAAAAACCTGTGATATCTGCTATTGTAGCTATTTTATAGGTTCATACAAGAACAACCATTCTCAAACTCATGAATTGTTCATGAGGTAATTAGCCAACCAGATGTCGCAATCTGTAGTACGTGCTGTAATTTAAAACCCCGTCAAGGAGTACTTTTAATATTTCAAAGTCCTAGGACATCACTGATTTATTGCAAATTGGAGATTAATGAACAATTATCCATTTAAACTCACGCGAGGTGATCGCTGCTTCGCTCGGAGGTGAATAGCAAAGGATATTCACTTCCTGAGTAGCCAATCAGAGAGCGCGAAAAGCACTATTCACTTGTGTGGTATTTACTAATGGAGATATGAACTGTATATCGCTCTTTTTTCTTCGATACGGTACTGAAACACAATTCCAAGGGTCTTTTGATTTTAGCAAGCGATATTCGATTTATTCTCTGTCTGAGTCGGAACCCAAACTTATAAGTTCTCTAAACTCGCTAAACAGCACAATTAACACCATACGACGACATACAAATAACGGCTAATCTTTATTTCTTGAATATATTAAGGCCTCAGTATCGCTAAAAGTCTATTCTTGGATTGAACATCTAAGTTAACACCCTCTCCAAACAGATTGTTTTGAATCGGATAGATAACAATCTCACATTTGAGATAGACTTGCACATAATTTTAATTAATTTGAATAGTTTTAATGATAAAAAATTCCGTACGGCATTCAGCACTACGTAGGTGGCCCACAAGTGTCACGTACGACAAAAGCAACATTTTTAACTCTTGGATGCGCGCAAGCGCAGAACGAGTTATTAGGGTTAGTGGGTCGAGCTAATTTATTCATCGTGTTTTCTGTGTACATCGGGGACTCTCCGTTGGCTGTCCGAATAGGCCCAATGGTGTTCGATTTTCCGAAGATATATTGACGGAGTTTTATGGTACGCGTCTAAATTTGGTCATGCTGGAGAAGATGTATTGACGGTGCCCTTCTAATGCCAGACACTTCAAACCTGGACAGGCATGGTAGTCGGTCCCCACAAATCACTTAGTGGTGATGACGTAATAATGACGTCATCGGTCACGTGATATTTAAGTAGATGCCCATATCTCCCTCATTTCTAATGCCAGCCGGCTCAAACCTGGACATACATGGTAGTGGGTCCCTATCAAGCACCTAGTGGTGTTTACGTAACGATGATGTCATCGGTTACGTGATTTTAAGTACATGCCCATATCTTCCTCATTTCTAATACCAGACAGTTCAAACTTGGACATGAATTGGGTCCCCACAAATCACTTAGTGGCGATGACGTAACGATGACGTCATCGGACACGTGATTTTTTTAGTATATACCAAAATAGCTCACTGACCTTCCACGAGTTTCCCTTAGGGGCCCTATGTTTACTTGCAAATTTACTTTTGCCGTGAAACGTTTTGGTTCTGCCGTACGCGTGAACAATAATTAGTTTTTGCCGCGAGCATGGTCATTCTTTGCCTTGACGCTCGTCAGCCACGATACAATTTCAGCGACTATTCGAAGGGCTGTGTGCCACAAGGGCCTAAGTGACTCCTCATCACATTCTAAATTCTCCCTTAGAAAACAAAGAACTTGAAGGAGAATCTAAAATGTGATCAGTGAGTCACTTACGCCCTTGTGGCAAACAGTTCTTCATTCTTGCTAAAAGTAAATGCCATACCCGCGTTATAATAAAACTTTCTCACACAATGCGTGTGAAAAGAAAGTGCACGGCGTATTTTTACAGCCATCGAGTGTCAACAAATATATACACATTAGCATCGAAGCTTGTTTAACAAGGCTTATTAAGAAAATATATCGTTTTCAATGTGCGCTACCCAGGAGTATATCTTGTTCAAGTTCAAGTTCTTTATTTTGCACCATTTCGGCTAATTACTTATATTTAAAACATATTTGAAAACAATAAACCTTTTGTATGAAAGTTAAGCATGAGTCACCCGTATGACGGCATGCGGTGTGCATTATTTTGGGTATGAGATGCGTTCAAATCATACAAATGAACTAGATGATGATGATTATTGTGAGTTTTCATTTCATAAGCGTGATAACGTGAGTAATTATTAGCTAAACAATACTATAATTAATATAGGATGTAAGTCGTGGAGAATTCTCATACCTATGCTACAGTTGGATCCTGTATAACCTGCCACACAGCTACAAGTGAAGCCCTTCAACTGTTCCGTGCAAATCATGCTCTTTTGACAAGGGCTTTTGGAGCACTCGTTATTTCCTGCAGCAAATATATGATATAAAACAATAACAAAAATTAAACTTTCGTAATCTAAATACGTGAGCAGGCGGTATCCAAATTAATCCTGCAATCTAATTGCTGGTTTTCACTCAATCCCCAGAGATTCAAATGACAAAGGGCAAGGCGCCCATGTTGGTGCCCCAACAAAAGAAGCTAACGAGGAATCTATTGTTTAAGGGCACCAATATGACGTCAAGTGAAAGCCAGCAATTGATTCCGGGAGGACACGTTTACCTCTATCTTTAGACCTCGATAACGGTATCCAAAACATTGAATTACAACTTCGATACATTATTTTAAAACTTTACTTCAATTTAAATATATTTATATATAAATTCACTAGTCATTTTGAACTATTTTGGAACATTTTCAAAAACGTGCAAGACTTTCCGCAAATTGTTACTTTGTTTATTAAAATTAAAATTTTACCCGCCGACTTTAACTTCGAATGGTGTTCTAGAAATAGAGTTAACGTGGCAAATTTTAGCCAAGGGAAATTAAAATTAGTTCGAGTTAGCGGGGAGTTCTAGTTATCCGGGTTCGAGTCAGTCGATAGTAAATGACTGTAAAAACAGTGGCAAAACCAGGGGAAATGAGTTTGAGTTCGAGTTAACCGAGTTCGAGTTAGCGGCTACTGTAACAGAAACTATGGTGGCTCCTAGGAGCCTATCTCCTGCTTGTGCCTCCTATTGTTAATACACCAAGATTCGTTTTTCACTGATGACCTCAACTGTTAATAACTAAATATGTTAGCTCTGGGACAAGAGGGCCGAACCGGGCAAGCCTGTATACCAGGTGGGTGGATTCAGACCTTATATGCACATGTGTTCAGTGTATTTAAATAATTACTCTCAACAAGAAGCTCTGCAGTCGAGAACCTCTCTCGCCTTCATTTTCGGAATAGCAGGAAAGGCTAACTTGAGAACTCATGTTCGGAAATTATAGCGAATCATTGCAATCCTTGTGGATTTCTTCTACCAGCTTAGCTTGTTGTTTTCTTAGAGAATCGTGGGAGGTTAGTTTCCTTGTCGTTCAGTTCTATTTTGGTGCAGTACATCTCAGGTCAGCATATTCCCGATTCTTCCGGCTTTTCTACTACATTTGTTCTAGCAAATTTCCGCCATGTTGGGGGCAAAACCTGGTCAAGAACAATTCGAAAATCTCCTTATATCTCGCATTTAGTAACTCCTGAAACGCACTAACAATCATTACTGAAAGAGTATTAAACTAGTTTTAATCAGATTATGATTTTGAGTACTTCCTTATCTTAATAAGGATATGTAATTAAAATCGGGCATGAAAAATGGCCAAATTTATCCAAAACCAAGTTATCGTGTTGTGTTATATTATATAAGGTTCAGCAAGCTTAGCTCTGTTGAATCAAATAAAATATATCTAGCTTTTATATACTTGGGGGGAGGCAAAAAGAGTATTAATATAACGATCAAGAGTATAATTACGGCTATAGGATCATTCGGTTTAACGCGAAAAGCTAAAAAATGGCTACGCAGACGCAGACGATTGAATTTTGGTAGGTGGGTGTCGTAGAATCGTAAAAGGAATAAAACCAGATAATTTAAGCTATGTTAATACCATTGTGACGTCACAATGACGTCATTTATCCATTTGTAATACGTTTCTTGTATGTCATATATTGTTAAAATCTCGTGATGAGAATGAAGGAATCGAAAACCCGGTGTCGATTGGTTAAAGAAATCAAAAGTTATGAAAGTTTGAATTTTGCCAATTTTCCCGTCAAACTTTGGCGGGAAATAAACAAGACAAAAGCATTTATGAAAATATCGCTTCATTCATCTTTTGGAGTTTTAAATACTGTTGCATGACATTTTGTCTAATCATAAATCGAAGCAATATTTTTCAATCTCCCGAATAAATATTTCGCTCTAGGAAAGTAGCCGTTTGTTAGCTTCTCGCCGTGAAACCGATTGATCCCATGGCTGTACATACTCTTGATAGCTATATTATTACTCTTTAGTGACTGTTAGTGGGTTTTGGTTGTTAAACAATGCGAGATATAAGCGGATGTTTGATAGGCTACCGTATCTCAAGCGGATGTCACATGATTTGCTAGTGCAACTCCCATAATGTAAGACAAAAGAAAAACTTTAAGAAAGGGATTCTGAAGTATAAATGGTGGATAAAAATACACATCAGATAGCGAATAAGAATATATAATATAAATGATTGCGATCGCGAATTGATAACATATTCTACAACTCTACTAAGCACCATACTACGAGTGGTAACATTATATCTTATATCTCTGACCATCTACCTAATTTTATAATTATTAATAAATTAACAACGCTTCCTCCCCCCAAAAAAGATATAAGATACTATTCTGACCTTAATCAGTCTGCTCTACTGGAGGATGTCCAGTCCTGGGACTGGAACAATATCATTCCTGACACTAATGATGTAAATTTAATTTTTAGTATTTTCTATTCTAAAATTACAGACACCATAAATCACCATATTCCACTAAAACAATTATCTAAAAAAGAAATAAAGTTGCTTGCTAAGCCATGGATAACTCATGGCATAAAAGTTCCCATTGACATAAAAAATTATTGTATCGGAAATATATGACTGCAAAATCTGAATTTCACTTAGCCAAATATAAAATATATCGTAATAAACTCAATCATTTAATCCGTTTGAGCAAAACAAAATATTATAGCAATTATTTTACTGTTAATAAGAGCAACATTAAAAATACATGGAAAGGAATTAAACAAATTATAAATCTAAAATCTCAGCAACTGAATATCCCAAATAAAATCATTAAGGATAGTCAACTATTAACTTATTTTGCTAACATAGGCCCAACTTAACATTACTCCAAAATAATACTAAATGCACTATATTTTACAGACGATAATTAAAAATACATTAAAAATACATGGAAAGGAATTAAACAAATTATAAATCTAAAATCTCAGCAACTGAATATCCCAAATAAAATCATTAAGGATAGTCAACTATTAACTTATTTTGCTAACATAGGCCCAACTTAACATTACTCCAAAATAATACTAAATGCACTATATTTTACAGTAACTATCTTAACCCTCCACAACTGGAAAGTTTTTATCTCTTTCCTACATCATCAGCTGAAATTGAGCCGGAATATAATAATAGATTCAAAATGTAGTAAATCTGTAGGTCCATTTAGCATCCCTGTTAAATTACTAAAGCTACTTTTAAACATTATTATCAAAATCTTTAGAGATATTATTTAATTATTCCTTTAGTACTGGAATTGTTCCTGATAAATTTAAAATTGCTAATGTAACTCCTATATATAAAAAAAGATTCCCGCACATCTATTATTAATTATCGTCCCATCTCACTTCTCTCTGTTTTAGCAAAATTCTTGAGAAATTAATGAATTCAAGACTTATGACATTTTTCACAAAGACTTGTTATCTCTACGATAGACAATTTAGCTTTCGCTCTAATCATAACAACGCAAGGTATACTTTTGATTACAGATAAAATTTAAAGAGCTATAGATACTGGGTCATATTGTTGTGGAATATTTTTAGACTTAAATAAGGCCTTTGACACGACAACCATAAAATGCTAATTAGCAAATTAATGAATTACGGAATTAGAGGAACTCCTCTTGATTGGTTTATCTCCTACTTGTCTAACAGAAGTCAATATGTTTCAATTGAAAATTCAACATCTGATTATCATTCAATCTCTTGCAATTGCGGTGTATCTCACTATCCGTTATCGGACCTTTACTGTTTTTGTTATATATTAATGACTTCTCCAATTGTACTAAAATTCTAAACATCCATCTCTTTGCTGATGATTCGAACTTGTTCTATGCTGACAAGCATCTTGCCAATCTAGAACAGGTAATTAATCAAGAATTACTTTAAGGTCAACGATTGGCGCTGTGCAAACACGTTGACTTTGAATATTGATAAATCAAATTATGTTCTCTTCTCTTCCCATCAGAAAAAGGTAAATTATAACTTAAAAATTACCATTCAAAACGAGCCATTAGAACAAAAGAATGAGACCAAATATCTTGGTAATATTATAGATCAACATTTAAATTGGAAAAGCGATATATATGAAATTTCAAAAAAGATAGTTAGAGGTATAGGTATCTTATCTCGTATAAGACATTTTGTAGATATTAATATTCTAATCCAGCTTTATTACTTAATGATTTATCCTTATCTTACCTACGGTCTTATTATTTGGGGAAATACTTATCAATCATCTCATTGTTCTACAAAAGAAGTTAATTCCCTTAATTCGATGAACACACAGGTCCATTATTTCACAGCCTTAAAATTCTAAAGTTTAACGATCTGATTTGTTTCTATAACGCCAATTCCTTTATCGGTTTCAGCAGGATTACTTCCTATCGCCTTTGATAATTTTTTCATACTAGTAAGAACTAGACATTCATATAACACTAGACTAAGCTTCCAGATCCTCTTACTGTCTTCCTAAATTTCGAACCAATTACGGCAAATTTAACCTAAGATTTCAAGGTGCTGTTATTTGGAATTCCATAAATGAACAAAACAAAGCATTTTACAAAAAAAGCTTTAAAAAAAACTCAAAGCAGACTTTATTCACTCCTACCATTAATAATAATTATACAATGGTTACATGTATTTATATATTTCAATAATGATAATTTGATTATTTGACTGTAAATCCTTTCTTATATTCTTATATATATATATATATATATATATATATATATATATATATATACAGTCGTTGCCGTTAATGTTGTCCTAGACATATCCACATATTGATTTATAGCCTTTGTTCAGTTCGCACCTTTTACACAAAGAACGGTAATCAGTCGTGAACGCGCCCTTTGTATTTGGTCACAAAGAGCCACGGTGGTCTAATGGTTAACACTCTTGCTTACCAGTTCGAAGCCCCGAATTCAAGTCTCAGAATCGACATTTTTGTTACTGCGAAGATTTTTTTCATTTCTTTTTCCCCTTCAGTTTTTCTGACTGCATTCCCTTAATGGGTTTCCAAGAGAATTCTGGCTAATTTCTGGACTGCCGGATATTTTCAAAACTGTCCTCTCCGTGTCTCGCGGCCGATGTTTTCGAAATCTCGGAAAAAAGAATGAGGTCGCGCGCTCAGTCTGCCTAAGTTCAGAAAATCAGTACGAATGAAATTCATAACACTTGCTAAAATCGCTTCCTACTTCTAAACAAACATATAATACTTTGAATCAGTGGGTATCTAGTATTTTCAAAACTGTTTCTGGTATATACATGTAAACCCGGCACAGTGTAAGAAAAACAAATTACGCTTATTCAAACCCACAACCATCAACAGAATCACTATACCGTTCTAAACGAAAATAGCGTAATTTGAGACCGTTTCATGTTGACAGTATTATTTTAGCTACATCGTTCGTTCTTATCCAATATCAAAAAAGAAACATATGTAAATAAAACAAAAAGACAAGGGGGGAAAAACAAGAAAAAAAAAAAGAAAAAAAATACGATGCCAATACTGAGACTTGAACTCGGGGCTTTGAACTGGTACGGTAAGCAAGAGCGTTAACCATTAGACCACCGTGGCTCTTTGTGACCAAATACAAAGGGTGCGTTCACGGCTGATTACCGTTCTTTATGTAAAAGGTGCGAACTGAACAAAGGCTATAAATCAATATGTGGATATATCTAGGACAACATTAACGGCAACGACTGTATATATATATATATATATATATATATATATACATGTATATACAATATATATATATGTATCACGTTTTCCTCTTTTCAATATCCATTAGCTTAAATCAGTCTAGATGTCTGTACTTGTACTTACATGTTTAATTGTCCTCTTTCCGACTGCATATATTTATACAACTTAATCTAATATGTGTGTTGCCTAGCTAGATTAGCTAACTAATGTATGTACTTAGTAAACTTGTAATCTCCAGGTATAAATAAAGTTATTATTGTTGTTGTTCTCACTTGATTGGTTTTATGCTACGCCGATAATATATGTTATTGGTTATTTCATAGTTTTATATGGAATAAGTAAGAGTTCAATACCGAGACTCGAGGCATTACTTCCTATATAGGGCTATTTGTGCCGAGGTTCGAGGTATTTAACTGACTTTGTTCATATTGACAAGGTTTTCTCAAAAGGGATTGCTATGAGATATCATTTCTTCGATCGGCGTCTTAACAAAGGTTTCTAGAGCCGTTCTAAAACTGATACTAATTAAGACCTTTTCTTGTCGAAGAACCTCAGCTCGCCCGTGAGTTTGGTAGTTTAATTCGGAAAAAGAGCGACAAACTTGACTTGTACTCAACTAGAAGCCATCGATGGCCACGACATGGAAAAGGCAAAGCAGGGATACATGCATTTTTGCTGGAAAACTGAAGACGTTTGGAAAAGGACAAGAATATGGAACGTCGAGAACATTGCAAAGTTAGAAAGGCCAGTTTGTACTTTATTTATATCGATAAATATTCAGTACGTTTGAATTCAACTAAACATTCGATAAATTTTAGATGATGAAGATTTTGTTTAGTCGTTCAGAACAAATTTCCAAGAAATATCGTAGCAAGTATAAGTGTGCCGTAACAACTGTTGCCTCGAGTACTGCTTGAATATAACTTTAATGCACAATAGTTAGTTTTTAAAAGGTGGTAGCATGATAGGAAATATTTTAGTCTTATCATTTTATGAGCTAGGGTCTGTTTAGGAATAAAAGGTGGAAACTCAAGGTTTTTTGTAATGTTACGTTTACGAATGTTGTGCGGAGAGGAATCTGTTGCTCAGCAGAGGTGTGAGTCTTTAATTAGTCAAAGAAGTCGCGAGATCAACATTTCCCCAGAATCTCAGTAACATTTTAGTTGAATTGAATGTAAAAGAAGAAAGGCCGACTTAATTAACATATATTGCTTTTGGTGGTTGATGTTGCTTGAATTTGATTTATCTTTGAATTAAAAAGCGCAGTCGTTTTATCCGCTAAACATTTCTTAACATAGAAATGTATCAGATATGTAGTGTTTTAATATTTAAGTAATTTTATTACTACAAGCCAAGCTCGGAAGTGATATGATATTCTCGAGGAAAGCGCGGTTTATAAATTTAATTGAATAGGCCTTTTGCTGGAAACAGGCACGTGCTGATATATCAATTCAATAACCAAAGAATGGTACTCATAATCGCATGGGAAAGGCTTTATGGATGACAAACAACCTTTAAAACGCAGTTTTAGAAACATCGACAATCGATTGGAGGTGGAAATGGCATTTATAGGATTTGCTAATAACACTACCGATCTCGTACAATTGCCTTTAAACAATGAAGTCAGATTATTTGCCACCCAGTACAACCACGTGATTACATTCCTGCAAAAGGTCCATTGCTCGTTATGAATTCAAGATTCAATTATGGTTATTAACCCAGGCAATCATCATATATTGAACCTTGAATTCATGAAGCAATTCCATTCCATTTATCAACCCCACTTTTCCCTGCTAAATATCAAATCCCTCACCAATTATTCTATTGTTCAACCGGTCTATATCGGAGATAAAGCCCTACTGAATAATAAATGATTGGGTAAAACTATTTTCTCTTCAGAAAGAGAGGGCATATTTCAAGCAATTACGAAAAACTTTCTTTGAAGCCAACGCGACGGTCGTGACATCTCGATTGGCGGCCTCCTCTCCCGACTGATTATGTATTCAAATTTCTAGATTCTGATTGGCTGAAAAAGAAATAGCAAGAAATTTCCTACATTTTGATTGGCTTCACTTTCCCTACGCAAAGGGTCTGTTACAGTAGAATGGTAGTGGGATTTTGATTGGCTAGCCCACCCGCCATGAAACCGATGCTGTTATTGGTTGATGTATATTATGCTGACTAGGCAGTTGTTTTCTCATGAAGAATGGAGAAGAAAGAAGGAATCGAAATATACATATATTTCTTAAGCCATCGTTTTCTAAACTAAACCAAATGAAGAACGATACAGTGGTGATGTCAAAGCGGTGGGACTGTGGGTTAGCAAGCAATCCCAAGTTGATATGTAAGCTTATGTTGTTTAGGTTTAAATTTATAAAGTTATGTGAGTCAATTTTGTTTATGTAACGGTACAAACCCTCCCCAGTCTCTTTCCGTAGTCAACAACTCAAATAAAAAATCTACTTGATCTTATGAACAATTTTGTTTTTTATTAAACTGGTATCGGAAAGATATTAGATTATGCCACGGGATGTGGAAAGATTTTAAAAGAAGATATCATCAAGCCATTTAAACATTACTTCAAAGAGTGTACTCTGAGATGAGCGTAACCTTCATTTTCTTAACTCTTTCCAGGATTTTCATTTAGGATCAGAGCTAAAATCTACCGAGAACACTGCCTGTGTTTGCCTCGCAATGCGTGCTGGGTCCAGAAAACCTGGACCCTGCGTGCCTTGCAGATTTATTGTACTGCAACAGACTTTGTGTATAGGGAAAGTGCAGTAGCCGAGCGGGTTCTGCGAAAGAACTTATGTATTCCACAGAAATTCTGAGCCCTGATTGGCTGAAATATAATATAAATAAGATAAAAAGTTGTATTTAACATGATTTACGTTTCATAGGTCGGACCTCCATAACCTAACCCTAACCATAGAATACCATTTCATGGGAAGTTTGATAATTTTGACGATTTCTCGGGATGGACTTGACTATAGTTAAAGGACGGAGTCATACGAAACAGACCAAGGACCAAGTAAATACTTACGTTTAGCCTTGACGATTAGTTCCTGTGTTCCTCCTACGTTGTTTGTAGCAACACATGTGTACTTTTCACCATATTGATTGACCTTCACACTAGCAGCAGTGGTCTGGTTGACTAACACCACCCCTGACCGTATCCATGTCACGTGGGGGATAGGAAGGCCAATGGCTTGACATTCAAGGGTTTCGTTTTCGTACACAAAGCTGTTGTTTAAGGGCGCTTTTGTGAATCTTGGAAAGCCTGTAGTTTAGAATAACGAGTAAGATAACAATACGATATTTAATTGCAAACGAGAATACTTTTCTGAAGAATATTAAAATATAATTCTCAACAACAAAGTTTCTTTAGCTGTATATTTAATTTCTATCCCAGTGGATTGAAATCAAAGCGAGTCGATTGGTGACTTAAGAACGACCTACGACTAAGGTTATTCAGAAATTTCATATTCTTAACGTCTTAGAAAACACAGGGATCCATAATTTAACCACAAAACTGTTTATTGAAAAAGTTTTCAACATCGCTAAGTTCTTAGGTTCCTTTTATTGGGGAATACTAAACTGTGCGTGCATTAAACAGCATCGAAACCTGACTACGCTCTATAGTTATCCCAACTGGTAAGACATTGTTGGCATATCACAGTCTGTTGCGTGCCGTTGAAGGTGTAGTTCTCGCATGGGTAATTACAAAACCTAATTGTCAATACCAGTTGGATGGATCACTTCCGGTGATGTTTGTAAACATTTGAGCGGAAACAACAGAGGAGGAGCGGAAACACTTAAACTGCGGTGTCAACAATACTAATGTCATACATTTGTACCTCTAAAATCGTTCAGCTCTTCTCTGGTTATCGCTTTGTTTACATATAAAACAATACTAGGATTCTCAGTGCCTACAATACTACTGTCATACCTCTAAGGTCGTTCAGCTCTTCTCTGGTCATCACTTTGTTTAGTACGTACAGTTCCATGATTGAACCGTGAAACTGGGTATTAATTGACTGAGGTGCATAATTTCCCAATTCGTAGGCTGCGTTTCTAAAATAATACCAGCCCACTTGTTTATACATGGAAGACTTATCAGTCGCTTCAAGAGCGTTAATGAACAACTTGACTACGCCCTTTAACCGATCCCATGTAATTGCCACGTGACACCAGGTATCGACAGGCACTACTTTGTTGGAATATGTAACATATGTAAAATGATATTCGATGCCAAATGTTTCCCACCGAAAATAAAGTTGTCGGTTGGATTGAACTGCAATATAAAAATACACCCAGTGGCTGTAGATGATTTGATAACGTGCGAGGGACTTCTTTGATTTTATCCAGCATGCGATTGTAAGACGACTTGCTCGTAATTCAACTTTAGGAACCCGTGCATAGCAACCAGAATTCTTATTGAAGTTGAGAGCTTTACTTCCTGGATACCGTCCTTCTTCAAACGTTGGTCCACCAAAGAGACTGTGGGTGAAATGAAATAAAATAAAACTGTTTTCAAAATGCTGGAGTAAAAGGTGTTGCTGATACTGTCTGGGAAATAAAAGAGGACCCGCTTAAAGAAAAAATATATATATTTAAACAAAAATACCCCTTGTGTTTTTTTAAGGAGGGCAAATTGTTCAATAAATCAATAAAATAAGCAACACACAAAGCCCAGGTCCCTATTATTTTACGACAGAAGAAAAGTTTTCAGTTTCATTTTATTTCGCACTATTTACAACACAATAATTACATATACAAAGATAAGCAATTGTAAAAAAAGATACATTAAATTATAAGATTAAATAAATAATAAAGATCTGCGCAGTGGTCAAAGAAGCGAAATCTTTCGAGTCAACCACTGCAAGTCGAGTCAACCACTGCAAAGAAAGAACTAGAATCATTTTTGAGGCTATTTGCTATGCAAATATGCCTCTTTGTCATAGTATTGTGGTTCTGTCTGTCTGTGGGTCAGTTTGGATCATGTGGATGGTATGCCCTTAGCTGTTCCAGAGAGTTCCCGACCATGTACAGACTTCATTAGGACCGCGATGTCTAAGAGAAGCGACAAACCAAGATAAGAAAAGAAGTAGATTTCAGGCTCAGGGAGTAATACATCTAGTATCGATTCGATGTAATATGAACTTAACATGCCACTATGACGAAATTTGACCATTTCGTTTGGCTTTTTTTTGTCTTCCAAAAGGAGAAGCAGTGGCGGAAATATCCAAATTAATGAAAAAGGTTGCCAGTAGCAATGGAGACCAACTTAAACTACGAATTTTTCAAAATCACGTCCGCCATTACTGAAGAGTATTCCCACTAGCTTGCGATTTTCAACCAGAAGTATATTTCTATTCGAAACTTCGTTCTTCTCCGTCTTTCTCTAAACTTATGACAGTTCAGGTGTTCTTTGGGCTATCAACGTTTACAGAGCATTAACATATCTCATAATGCCAGTGGATATTACGGGGAAATCTCGCCCGCTAAACAGCCAATAAGAACGCGTGCTTTTACCGGTAGTAGCTCTTGCCATATAATAAAAATAAAATATATTCCAAATATGAAAAAAGGATTTTAAAATTACAGTTAAAGTAGCACTTCAAAAATATATTTTAAGTATACAAAAAGTAGTAGGGATAAGAAATTACAAAATGGTCGATACCTTTGTATTGACTTATAAGGAATTTTAAAAATGCAGTTTGAACTTTTCTTTATAAAAGCTGGTACAGAGTTCCAGAGTTTAGAGGCGCTGACACCGAAAGTATCGTCCGCCTTCAGCTTCTCGCTCTGCAGTAGTTGGGGCAGCGTAAGTTCAGTGAAGAGTATCTTGTTGATCGTGAAAAGACATCAAATTTCGTAACTAATTTATCTATAATTATATAATATATTAATCTTAATCTCGTCGAAAAATGGAATTCAATTTAACTGGTTGAATAAATAAACAATCCTAGAGTTAAATTCAGGTGCTCATCGACTAGGACTCCAACTGTTTTGCTGTGGGTGACTCTTCTTATTATTTTATCTCCATTTTTTTTAAAAGGCTTGTCTTCCAATTGGTTAACCGTTGCCTCGAGCCAATAAGCATGAATTCCGTTTTAGCAACGTTTAAATGCAACTTGTTGGCTATGTGCCAGTTGTTTATTTTTGCTAATTCACGGTTTGCTCTAGTTTCAACATTAGTTTTGTTTGAGCCACATCTCGTAATATTAGTATCGTCGGCAAACAGACATGGATTCGAAGTATCAAGGTAATTTGGTAAATCATTTATGTAAACGAGAAATAACAGGGGACCGAGAATAGATCCTACAAGTTATTAATTTCTCATTTGATTTAGTATTCCGAATTGTACAGGATCCTTGCTGCTCTCTTTCGTAGTCTGAAAACTCTATGTAGATTTTCTTTAGAGGTATTATATCATATGGTACCACAATATAATAAAATAGCCTTAATGGTTGCCGTATAAAAATATATCATTTCAGCCTTAGGTAGGAAAGTTCTTATTCTCCGTAACAAGCCGATACGTTGAGTTAACTTCTTGCATACTTTATCAATGTGTTCATCAAATGTCAGGTCTTGAAACAATTGTTAGACCAAGTATTTTGTGGCTAAGGCAGCATTTATTTTAGTGTGTGTGATAAGTTCTACCATAGCTAACCACCCCAGGTTAACAGTCAACTAGAACTACACGCAAAACACTTACGTAACAATCAGATCCGCATCCGACATGCATATTCAAACATCCTTTTTAACTAATTTATTTTCTGTAATAGACAACAGGGCAGTAGAAAAGGATTACAAAAGCCTGTGACGGAATAATACTTGCATATTCGAGTTATATATATTAGAAGGCGCGGCCACTTTGTACAGTTTGTTGTTTTGTCTTCATAGGTTTCGGGGACCGAAATGGCTTAAGTAGTTTTTGTTTGGTTATTGGTCTGTGTAAAGCCATTTGTTTGTCAGTGGCACTATGTTAACGTAACAGAAACTTTGTGACGAGGTCAATGTTGACGTAAAATGTTCGGTATTTCTTTTGAGTAGTTAACAGGCGTCTTTATAGTGTTCTCATAAATAAATGACTAAAAGTGAAAACTTAAGAATGCCAGATTTTGTTCACTTACGCCACGTTAGGTTCTGTTCCATCCAGCATCCAGTGAGCTAGAGTGGCGGCATCTTAAGAAAATCAATACAATCTGATTATTACATAGCAAGTAAATCAATCCAAGAGTAAAAATAACATCATCCTCTGTGACCGTCAGCACATAATGATTCATCTTTATGCTGACCTACAGCAAGCTTGTTTTGCTTTCTTTTCGGTGAATTGTCCATTTTTTTTAACCTTTCGATTCATATTTCCCTCTGCTGTATTTCCTTCCTATTTTATTTGGTGTCATTAAGGTCTCGATAAAGGTTCGAGGTGTCATTTCGGGAAAAAAGCTCTTGCAACGTCGCAATTAAAGCCACATAGACGTACTATATACTATTTTAAGGTCTTGAATTGACGAAAGTATATATTTAAACCGTTTTGAACAAAAGTTCAAAGCGTAGATGTTGTAAATTTCTCAACGCAAAATGACTCCGTCCGCCAGGAGTTCAGCCCTTCAGGCTTTGAATTTTTTTCTTAATTATCCCTTTCGAATCCCAACTAAATGTCTCAAAGACTGTGTCGGAGATTTTTGATATGTTGCGTATTACAGATTTTATCCCTTTCAAAATTGAAATATTAAAGTAGTTTTTCATCCCATTTTGATACAAACCAGGCCATGAAACCTGAACGATTTTTTTTTCAAAATTCCCCGATACCTTTTTTGAGAAATGGTTGTTTTCTACGACTGGTGAAAATTTGAGAAAAATTGGACAAAACGCGAACAGGCTGGACTTCAACAAAGTTCTGTTTTTGGCCGAAAAGAAAATCGATTCATTTCACGGTTGACAAGGAAGTATCGCTCTAAGGAAAATCTCATTAACTTTAGCCAATCAAAGCGATTCAGTGTTGTATTCAGTGTCTCGGCGGATTATAAAGTTCATACTTAGAAGAGAGAAAGCAATTTATACAGTTTACCGATGCCCGATACTTCTACAGAAACTAGTGTCGATTCCAGTTAAATTTCAGTGAAGAAACACTCTTTTAGGGGTACAGAGAAATAGCACCACAGTAAGCGAACAATTAATACCAGAGCATGGAAAAACATTGAAGCGCTGCTCCACACCATGAATATGTAGACTCGTCTGTTTTATATGTCACCTTCTAATTTCATCGCGCTGAAGCAAAACCGGCAAACCTTAGCTTCCTGCATTTAATTATCTGGAAATTTTTGGTCATATTGCTTGATTCTTTGTGGACTTGCAGTCTTCGCTGATTCTAACTTCTTGGAATTGAGTATAAATTCCTCAACTGCCATTGTTTGTCCTAAGAACTTTACACCCGCTGCCAAATTTACTCACAATCTAAATTATCACAAACTAAATTGTACTGCTTTTCCCTTTTCTTCTTCTTTTTTGAATACCACCAAGAACGATCTACTTTTATTTTTGTGGGAATTGCATTAACGTAGAAATCTTTACGAACGAAAAGTCACATTTTTAAGGCTTTAAAAAAATATTTTAGTTTTAGTCTTTTGTGTGATGCTAGATTAGGGCTTTTAGATTTAGAATTTGCGAAACTTTTTCATTTTGAACCTTTATCGAGACCTTAAGATACCTGATTCGTGTGACCAACGCTAGTGGGTTATATCTTAGAAGTAAATTTTATGGACACGAATGAAGTAGCAAGCGAAGGAAGTAAAAAAAAGGTATATTTTGATCGAAGATACAGGGAGCCGTTACCCGTCTTCTCAAGCGGGCAGAGGCTTAATTATGATTAAGTATTTCGACGAACTCCTTGTTCCTCCATATCTACATATCCATATTCCTCCATATCTACAGTATCGTGCGGTGATCATCAAACCATCACGTGACCTCGCCTTCCTCCCTTTAGCTCTTCTTCCTTCTTAATTCCCGCGCGTGGCCCCTCGTCCCGCGCGGAGACTAAGCCCAAGTTCCGCGCGTATACTTGTGCAAAAAAGTCACGTCGGCCAGCGCGTCTTGTCGCAAAAAACAAAATACAAGTTACAACTCCCTGTGAACGATGTTAGCTTTATAATGACCGTAACAACGAGCAAACAGCATTTTAAAAATACGACTTTTACAATTAATGTTTCTGTTTTTACCTATCTGACAATTAGATCCAGAATAATTCGCTGGACATGTACATCTGTATCCATCCAAATGCTCCTTACACGATCCACCATTGAGACAAGGGTTAATGTAACAATGTAATACTGAGGATAGATATGTAGGAGAGTAACACATGAGAGAGTTATACAATGGAAACATTACGCGCTAAGAAATAGAAATAAAGAACGCTTATTTGATAGAAAAAAACATATGTTACAATGACAACCATTATCCAAGTGACTTGTTACATATTCCCGGAGAAAAACAAATCAATATCTATTTTGTGACATTCAAAGGTGCAGCAAGCTCTTTAGAAGGACAGCTATTCAAAATGCAAAATCACAGGATATTTTTGATCAAAAAGAAATGTTTACCTAAGGTTTTGATGACAATTTTACTACTCAATAATTATGCATGAGGACAACTACCAACCAGAGGTCTCAATTTGTACCACGTGACGTACTTTGAAACCCCATCGAATAATCTCATGAAGAGTTTGATTCCACTTCACGGCATGTAATCTCCCATGATTAACTGAGAGAAAACAGTACCATTGAAAATATTAACCAGGCGGGACTACCCGTAACCTGACACACTGGCAATGAACAACAAATCGAAATAGCCACGATACCGCGGCATTTGTGATCGTTTACTTTGTTCTTGCTTTGGCCAATGTTTGGCGGCTCTAATTCCATTAATTTGCAGGATATTTGTATACGGTATTTGCTTATCAGTCTAATTCCATCGATCGAAACGTTTTGGAGTAAAGAAACGAGTTTTGATCGGTCATCAAAGTTTTTACTCACTGGAAATGCTAAGTGTGCACGTTCGGGCTGTTATTTTGATGCTGGGGGCATTTGAAATCTTATTTTGAAGCTGGGCCCTCGGCATCTGAAATTTCACGCGGATTTTGAAACCCCCGTCAAATCCGGTTACTCGTATATGAAACATTACATCAAACTTTAATGATGTTCCTACAAGGGCTGTCATGCTGGATCACGTCATCAGGAACAGCTATTTGTTTAAGATACATGTAGAATGGTTTACGTATGTTTTGAAATTGAAAACTATAAAGTTTTCAGGAGTGTTTTTGGTTTCCTTTGACAAATAACTACATGTAATGAATTAAAAAGCATTATGCTACAATGCCCTTCTATGGTAGTTCCATATTCCATTTATAATAATAGCAACTACGAAAAGAGGAAAGGTGTATAAGAACTGCTAAATTTGTCTTACCTAACTGACAATTGATTCCAGTATAATCCGCAGCACAGGTACAATTGTAACCATTCAACATGTACACACAGGAGCCACCATTCTGGCAAGGGTTGCTGAAGCACTCATTGATCTCTAAACAGAAAACAATTGAACAATAAAATTACGACAGATTGGTCTACATTTATCGTGTCATGCCTTTTCATTCCCTCGTTTTAACTGATGTCAAGAAATCTTAGAATGTACAAATGTAGGAGTAGGCATTTTGCAGGAACAGTCACGTGCTAAATATATCACTTCAATAACCAACACCTGCGCTCGTGTTCCATGGGAAAGGCTTAACTGGACGATAAACAAACTTCCAAACGCTGCCTTTCTTTACAAAGGTGGAAAATAGCATTTACAAACAGGTTTTGCTAATAAAACTATCGATCTCGTACAAGTACCTTTAAATAAACGCACGAAGTCTGATTGTTTTTGCAGTCCAGTACAACTACGTGATTGCATTCCTGCAACAGGCCCATTCTGATGAGATATTGGTGTTATGTCACGATGATAATAGATTTTTGAAGTACTTTGTGGTTTATGCCCATAGGTTCCTTACCCGTCTGGCAGTTTGTTCCAGTATACCCTGCAGGGCAGGTACAAGTGTACCCCTTGAACTGGTCCGTACAAATCCTACTCTTGTCACAAGGATTCCTCGAACACTCGTTGACATCTGGAAGAAATAGGTAATTACGCAACTCGAGAGGAGTCTCACTTGGACTTTTTAAACTACGGTACTGTTTATGACGTAATGGTTATAAGATGTTAACTTAGCCTCATAAACAATTCGCGTATGCACCACCAGTTTCTGTTGGATTCTTATTATTACTGAGACCGGACGTCGTCCCTGATTTCATATTCCAACTGAAATAGCCGATTGGAGCGCTGCCAACATTTTGTCTCAAGCAAACTGAATGATGCACGCACGTGAACGACGTTCGATTTTGAATTTCTATTCATGTTAGCAAACCTGTTTGACGACACTATAAATAGGTATTTCATGCATTTCTTTATTTGTTTGGTAGATGATGCATCAGTGCCAGGTAAACTACCTGTCAAATGAAGTCCACCAGCAGAAGGAAGCTATTAATAACACGGAACAGTACTCTCCACGAGAATGCCTTGAGATTAAAGGCATTCCTCTTGTTCCAGACGAAGATACCCCCGAAATCGACTTGGTTCTCTCATTGCTGTGAATCTGGAATGATAATATCTCTACCAGTCACCGTATTCCGATGTGTCGACAACCACATTCCCATAGTGATGCAGTAAAGAACCCACCTTTGATCATTGTGAAGTTCGTTAGAAGAGATTTGAGGGATCAAATGTACCGTGCTCGAAAGAAATTAAAGAATGTAACTACCATGGACACGAATCTTGGCCATATAGCTGAAAATAACATCTATATTTCAGAATCTTTATCGTCAATGAACAAAGAACTCTTCAACAATTCCCTCAAATTGAAGAGGTATTTGAATTACAATTTCAGCTGGACAACCTATGGAAGCATCTTTCTTCCAAAGAACACTGAATGTCCAGTCAGACATATATCTTCACACAAGGATGGGATAATTTAAGAGGAGCTCATTTAATGCAAGATTCAAGTTCTTCAGGGCAAGCCTCAAGTTCAAGTTAAGCTATGAACATATGTAAGTATGGCTAAGAAAAGTCGGCCCTTTTGTACCAAATATGTCAGCAATAGATGTCGGGCACTGGTTTACATTCACTGTAATAACTGCTACCATATAAACTGTCTACCGCTTACGCAATCAAATCCTACAAACGTATACCTCAATCTGATCAGTTCTGGTTGTGTTGGTCATGTGGCGAAAATATTTTCCCTTTCAACAGCATTGATGACATTGAGCTCAAAGGTATGGTCTTTATTTCTAATACTAGCTGTCTCTGCTGAAAAAAATATTGTAAACTATAACCTACAAGATCTACCTCAATTTAATATTACATCCTCTCTTTAAAATATTCCAAATTTAACTCATATTGATCCGGATTCAAACTTGCCTTCTCAATTAAATTTCAAATATTATAATTGTCATGAATTCCACAACAATCCAGATATCTTGGATGCTCTTTATACCAATTCTTTTTCACTCTTCCATTGTACTATTAGAAGTTTACCTGCTTGGCTTATCTGAAACCAGAAATCAGTCACCAATAGCCAACATATCCTTGCCTTGTCATAAGTTTATTTCTCAACTTAGCAAATCTCAAACTGGAGGTGTTGGTGTTTACATTAATTTTAATGTAGGGGATGATTTAAATATTATTACAGATAACCAGGAGTCACTTTGGCCATGGATAGAGATTAATAATAATAATAATATTAATAATAATAATAATAAGAATATGTTATGTGGTTGATAAATAAACATCCTAGTAGTTTCTAATTAAGTAATAAATTAACAATACTTCCCAAAAACATTAAGATATATATAGGATATTATATGGCCGCTTGGAGATACGGATGAAGATATCACTTTTTTAGAAAGAAATATACACTGGTATTTCATCGATAATTATATATTAAATAAAAGATACTATTCTGACCTCAATCAGTTTGCTCCACTGGAGCAGTAGATCATCTGAAAGTGGCATAGCAATCTGATTATTAACAGCTTTATAAAAACAAATGATAACCTATTAACCTTTTGTCTTACTTCGAGATTGTCCCATTCTAATTGCCTGATAAGGTCAGTGACACTAGTATTATATCTGTCATAACAGTTCATTACAAATCTAGCAGCTCTGCGCTGGACACCTTCGATCTGTGCTATATATATTTCCTGGTCTGAGTGGCTTTGGTAGATGGATTACCAACTTTGACTGGTGCGATGTCTTGAATTTACCCTTTCTACGCCATTCTGCTAAATGCTATTGACATTTATTTGCCTATAAGCAGTTTTCAGTCACTGGTAAATCAGTTACTGCATGCACTCTATCTTAGAATGTATGACAGTAGTGATAATTATGTAAGAATTTATTTTGCAGATTTTAGTAAGGGCTTTGATCTTGTTGACTAGAGTAGCTTTGATCTTGTTGACTAGAGTATCTGCTAGTAAATGTTACATGGCTGTTATTCAGTTAGTAGGAGTTGCCAGCGTATTCGTGTTGTATGCCACAAAAGGCCGGAGAGTCTTCACGACTACAATATCATGTCGTTGCTTGTATCATAACGCCTGTAGACCACACAATAAAGCGATGCCAGCTCTAAAGTTCTCCTGTATTAACTAGTTGAATTCTCTATATGAATCACGAAGAGATGTGTGTTTACCAAGGGGATTGGACCGGAGAGAGGGATGAACACTGCATTCAAAGTAAAATATTATCTCGAATATTCGCTTCTCTTTCACCGGAAAGTGCGCCGTTACTAAGTACACCATCAAACGTAGTATTAGGTTTAACCAACGTATTATTAACTGTATCACGTTACAGTTTATTAACACTTCTATTAAGCAATCTTGTTAGCCGACTGAAAATGAAAACAGTCTCCCCGACTCCACTCCATACACGGAAAGTCATAGTACGAATTTCCGGTTATTTTTTCGCTTTTACCAAAGAAAATCGATGAATAGGTATTCCAAGTAAGACAAAGTAATGCAATAGGGAACGAAAATGCCGATTGCTAACGTCGCTACAGAATGTAATAATATACGGATTCGACCGGTTTATTGGGAAAATGTTCCTTTTAAAATTTGCATCTCTAACTGGTTTATTTAGGGCGTTTATTAATTAAGGGCTATAGACTGACGTGCGTGCTTCATTGCCGGACAATACAGCCACGCGCTGACTGTAAGATAAACGAAAAATAATGAATACTGTATGAGGCCTTTCCTAACTTTCCCGTTAAGGGTTCAGTGACATGGTGGTGTCAAATAGTTATGCGTCCAATATTAAGCAAGCTAGCCATGAAATTCTCACTCCGAAATCCAGCAGTCCATCCCAAATACCATTCCATATTCCAAATACCATTCCATATTCCAAGTTTTCCAGTTAAGGATACAGTTACATGGTGGTGTCAGATAGCTAATATATCTAATATTAAGGGAGTTGTATACACACTATGCATAACTCGCATGGTCACAACACGAAAAAGAGGCCGGTAGGTCCTCTGGAATGTTGAAGTTGAAATACTAGCAGGAGGTGTGAAACGTGTTGAACATGATTGTTTAGTTGAAAAATGTTGCTACTCTGTCCTCATTTATCCTTTATTTCTCTTTATAATACAACCAGCCAGGCGCATAGCAAATTAACGGCATTGTTTCACTGAACATTCTTTCAGTGCATTTCACAATCTCCCTGGGCGCTTCAATTTCAACATTCCAGAGCACCTACCGGCCTCGTTGACATGCTAGTTACCAGGACTTATGCAGAGTGTCGATGAAAACGTAGAACTCCCTTAATATTAGTTGAAAACGTACAACGGTTTTACATCACTATCGGCGGAGACTTAACCCGATACTCAGGTAAGCTCGGCTGAATGAGCACATACATCTCCCACATGGATATACACAGCTGCTCGCTAGCATATAAATGCTTTGTCGCGCATCCACGAGTTAAAAACGATGCGACATCGGATTTCTTGCGATGAGAAGAGGTATGATTAAAGGTCTAAAATTGTACTCGACCTTTCTTATCACAGGTCTGAGATTAGCCTCAGAGGCGACTCTTGTTTCTTTAAAGAAAGTTCATGAATACGTACTTTTGGCCAGAACGACGAGTTCTGCAGTGCCGACGTTGTTCGTAGCAACACACTTGTATTTTGTACCAGGCATGTTGATGATG
Organism: Actinernus sp. WN-2022; assembly: GCA_030867875.1. Lineage (NCBI taxonomy): Eukaryota > Metazoa > Cnidaria > Anthozoa > Actiniaria > Actinernidae > Actinernus > Actinernus sp. WN-2022. The sequence continues at coordinate 14,433,076 of JAOWCC010001751.1, forward strand.
ACCTTTGTGACATAGGTTTGGTTGACCAACACCACCCCTGAGCGTACCCACGCTACGTAAGGAGTTGGAAGGCCTGTAGCCTGACACTCTACTTCTTCGTTCAGGTAAACCAAGGTATCGTTGAGGGAAGCCATTGTAAACTTAGGAAATCCTAAAGGACGAAACAAACCATTGTTTAGGGTTACTGTGTTAATTTTATGATGAATGACATATGTCCTGATTCACAAAGGCAGCACCCTCTACTCAGTATTGAGTATTGGTCCGGTCGGGGTTTGAACCCGCGACCTCCCGCTCGTCAGACCGGAGCTTAACTACTGAGCTAACCGGGAGGCGGTTATGTACCAACCTTTATTATGCTTTGGAGAAATAATTCAAATCAGTTTGAGTCTTAGTCACTTTTATTTAAGGAAAGCTAAGGTCCTTTCAACTTTATCATCGTTAGTAATTTTAGTTTTTTTAGCGCAATATCTTCGCCAACTTCTCTACCACTGTGAACGCGCGTTATAAGTCGAAACATTTACCAGTTCTTTGAATTTGTTAAAGATGTGTGGTTATGTCATTGATATATACGATCAGTTCAATATTCTAATATCACTATAGTTACAAAAAATGTGGAAGAATTAGGCAAACTGTTAAAAGTTTAATCTATCAGTATATTTTTGTTCTGAAACATCTACAAATAATGCCGATTTTAACGCTATACACTCCATAGACAAAATACTAGGAGTCTGTAGTGCGTACAATACTACTGTCATACCTCTAAGGTTGTTCAACTCTTTTCTGGTCATCGCTTTGTCAATAACGTACAGATCCATGATTGAACCGTGAAACTGGTTATTAGTCCAATGTCCATCATCACCAATTTTGTAGGTTCCCTTTGTTGGGTAATACCAGACTTTTTGTGGACTAAACGTTTTTGTTCCTACTTCAATAGCATCGATGAACAACTTGACCACGCCCTTTGACTGATCCCACGTGACCGCCACGTGACACCAGGTATCAACAGGTACAAGGCTGGTGGAAGATCTACTATACCATTCTCCATCTATTGCGTGACGATGAAAAGTCAACACTCGGTGGTCATTAACTGTCATTTGAAACTGCCATGGAGAATACCAGTCGGTAAAGATTGCTTGATCTTCTCCTAAGATGACCTTCGACTTTATCCAGCATGCAATAGTAAAACTTCTTTTTCGTAATTCGACTTTAGGTACCTTGGCATAGCAGTCAGCTGTCTTATTGAAATTGATGGCTTTACTTCCTGGATACCGGCCTTCCACAAACGTTGGTCCACCAAACAGACTGCAGATTGTTAAAGAACAACCACTATATCAAATTTCATTTCAATGGAGTAACGTAACAAGTCCTGAACTTATCGAAAAACGATAGGAATGGTTGATGAATGACTGTTGATGGTAGTGAAGTTTGTTTAAACTGATACTCGAGTCTAAAACACACATGGGCTCAACATGACCTTAAACTGAACACTGAAATAGCAATAAAAATGATTTATTTTGCAACGCGAACCCGTGGGATTTTTTTAAAGTCCGTCCTTGTATTGCGCAATACATTTCATTACGTCAGAGCGTTGAAGAAAAAAGGCCGGGTTACTCAGCGTGAAGTCGTTTCGTTGTAAACTTGTTCTGCATCCACATATAACTACGGCTTTTAGTAGAAATGAAAAGAAATGGCGGCTCCTTTCATGTTTAAACTCGAGTATGAGAACGGACAACCTTTTTAATATCATCTGTTGAACCAATAAAGTGGTTACTTTTTTTTAAGTATGAGGAAAATCAAGTAAAAACTTCAAAAGTTATGACATCTTGTTTAAACTCGCAAAGTGGGGTCGGAGTTTCGATCGAGACACTACTTAAGGCCCTGGTAGACTGGGCAATGTTTACTGCAATTTGTCTCGCAATAGTCAACGTGGCGTATTCGTTTCAACATTAGACGCGAAATGTTGAATAGTCTCATCGAAAAATAATCCAAAATCCGATCAAAGCTTAAAACATTAGTACAAATTTCGCAGGGTAGATTCGCCCGCTAAACCACAGAAAAAAGTAGTTATTCACAAGCGCTAGAATAAAACTTTCAAGAAAATGCGCTGACGTAAACCGGTTAAAAGCCGGGTATGTGTGTTAGTATAGATATCATTGCGCCGCTTTAATAGGAGCTGTTTGTCTTGTTTGGTGGCACTGGCGCTTTGCTGAAACAATACCTCTGGGCATATTTAATAATTATTCACTGAAGTAACTAGAAATACAATAACCTATTTCCGGGTGTCGAAATATTCACTCCAGAATATATATATATATAGAGTTGAATAATGGTTTTGAGGTGCTTAGACATATGACTGCGACACTTGAAATCTTTCTTTTGTATAGCAGAAGATACTTTGTTGGTCTATTACATAATCGCATTCTTTAAATAGTTCACTTTTTATTGGAGTCGTTAATTAATCCTTCTTTCATTAGCGATAACTTGGAGTACTACTAGTATTTTATTAGTCTATCATTCTTAATCCCAAGAGCTGTTTACATGTCTAACTTTTACTATGCATAATCACGTTCTCAGAATAGTTTACTTCTCCTTAGAGATTAGAAATATCTTATTGTTATGTTTAATCCCAAGAGTTCTCTACGTGTCGAACTTTATTCATATTATGTAGATTCTTATCATTCAGTTAGTATATAAAACTACCTACACTTTTGTAAATTTTAACTTTTTAACTTTTTAAAACAAATTTTAACTGAAGAAGGCCGAACGGCCGAAACGTTTTTTAATTAAAGGATTAGTAAGAAGTTCTCTGTCTTCACCTCAAAACCATTATTCAACTCTAAATACCGAAGCAGAGTGTAGAATCAAGTATTTGATCCTTCTACTAGAAGCACATCGTTGGATTAACTACCTTCATTTTATTCACATTATATATATATATATATATATATATATGTATATATTGTTTCCAAAAAACTTTGCTTTTGATTTATATATATACATGATATATAGGTCTTTTGTATTCCCATCAAACAGCAGATGTCAGGTCGCTGGTCTTTTCAAAAGACAAGGTACAATAGGCTATTAAGAGACACAATAGCTCTGGACCACAAGTAGACGGTCATTGTTAACTCAATAAACGTTTTCAGATTATATTTGATTTATTTTGTCCCCAATAAAATAATTGTCAAATAATCAGATTGATATTAAAATTGCTCCGATTTTGTGTACAATTTCGGCGTATCTTTTTACAAGGTTTCGTATGGAAACTTTCAAATATAAATATTTAATTTAGTTAGAATTATACAGTCTACACAAAAAATAAAAATGGTAACCTCGATTTTAAAGAGAGTTGATTTTTGACACCGTAATTTGCTTTTTTACCGTGGATGATTTCTTAGTTTCGAACCGCATGTAACAAACTTTGTGTGCGCAGTTTCGTGCTTTCATACAGTTTCACTAAAAAATAAACTCATCTTTTTTGTTTCAATGAACCAACTGTATTTTATTCAATAGACCAGTTCGCGGTTAATTCCGACATTTTGAAAGGGTGCAAACATGGCGCGAAATACAGTGTTTGTATGGGAAACCGATGCTAAATAAAAGCCGTAAAATCGAATTTATGAAAATGAAATATTCTTCACATACAAACTTACGATACCAGGTAAAGGATTAACTGATCCAAATTTGAGGGATGTAGCTGTGCTGGGAAGCGTGCAATCGTGTTTTCAGTTTTCCATACATTGTAAATTTTCCCGCGGACATTGACTCGTTTTTACAGACATTTTTTTTTAAAAGATTGTTAATGGCACCTGCTTTGTACGGTGTTGATTATTCTCTGTATATATATATATATATAATTAAAATGGAGGTTTCCTTTTTCCGTTTTATTCCGTTGTGTAAACTGTAGAAATCATGCTACGCACCGCAATTCTACAAAAAAACGGACTATAGGTTCAAATATTAATATCATTCGGGCTACTTCGATCAGAGGTACTGTATTATCAGTTTTATAATAGCCGCTCAGTACCAACCAACATCGGTGACGTCATTTAAACTTTTAAAAGATTGTTATTAAAGCTAGGTTGTTCCGAGGCAGATCAAGCGAAGAATGGATCCGTCGGATATATGTACTCCAATGCGAACCATGGGACGATTACCCTCCAGCAAAGCTTACTTTTACATTGCTTTATTCTTATTCTTCGTTTCATGGGAATACAAAAGATATATATATAAATCAAAGTTTTTGAAAACAAGTGTGTGTGCGTGTAATATATATTTATATATATTTATATTTGTATATAAAGTATACATAGAGAAGAAACCCATCCCTAATATAAACAATCAGAATAAAGGTGAAAGAAAAAATTATGCCCTGAGCCATCAGAACGACCACGCTGGCAACGCAGCCGACTTTTCTTTTTTTGTGGTTCCGTGAGTTTTCCCAGGGTTTTTCTCTTTCGGGTTCGGGATGGGAAAGCCCATAACTTCTCAACTAAACTTTCAACCTAAGGATCATTATTGATTCACAGGCACATACGTCCAACCTGATGGTGTAGTGGTTAACACATCGGACTAGTATACCGAGGCCGTGGGTTCGAATCCCATTCAGGGCATATTTTTCTCTTTCACCTTTATTCTAATTATTAATATTAGGGATGGGTTTCTTCTCTCCATATACTTAATTGCTGGTTTTCACTCAATCCCCAGAGATTCGCATGACAAAGGGCATGGCAGCCATGTTGGTGTACCCAACAAAAGAAGCTAACGAGGAATCTATTGTTTAAGGGCACCAACATGGCAACTATGACGTCACGTGCAAACCAGCAATATATATAGTCGATGCCAAAAAGGTTGTAAAGCAGAACATAATATAATACTATAATATCCATTGTTTTGGGCTATTGTCTAGGCCAAAACAATAGGCCAAAACAATAGGCCAAAACAATGGATATTAAAGTATTATATTATGTTCTGCTGGACAACCTTTTTGGCAGCGACTGTATATATATACACATGAAAATGAGTTGTTTTGTGTATGACTTTATCCCTCATAACATTACAAATTTTTACAGAGAATAATTATAATCAAACTATAAATCAAATTTGATAAGAAATATTGCCGCAGGATTAAACATGTCCTGTGAATAGGCCCTTAGATGAGTTATTGCTGACTAGGTTTTCTGCGAGTTTAGGGCACTGACCCGAAATATTTAGTCCCTTCGCAAATTTGTAGAATTAAACCACCTCCCCCGAAACAAAGACTACTTCATGCTGATTAAAAAATCGCTAAGCAGTTAAAGGGCTGTGCAATATTTACTAGAAGCGGTTCTCAATGACAAGTGCTGTCAGGCGCTATAAAAATGCACGCTCCAATTCTTGAAAAACTGCGGATGCAGTTCATGATATGAAATGCTGAAAATGGCAATAGTATTACCCATTGTCTGATAGATCAATAGCATATTTTCAATGCTAGTAAAAAAAAGGGTGATAAAAAACAATAACCTTGTGAACCTGGATTAATATTACAGATTATCAATTGCGCGATATTATACAATCACATCGGGCACTGAGTGGTTGCTGATAAAACATCTAATGTATTTCACTTGATTGTTGTCGACAGATGGCTTTGTATATTTTTATTGTAGTACAGACTTTTCGCTACTGGACTGGCCAGATAAGGAAAAACCCATGGGCACAGAAGAAAAAACATACTACTGAAAGCTGGGGAATACGTCGAACCTATAGTAGAGGACAATTGACCGATTTAGCTTGTAATTTGTTGTCCCAATTCAGGTCACCTGACTTTTCCCTTCAGTAATATTTTATTGTTTTTCTGTATCCCAAGAGGAAATGTAATAATTTCTCTAATTGGAAAACAAAGCACTGAATCCTCTAAAGAGCTGTCACATGACCTGAATTGGGACAACAAATTACAAGCTAAGCCCGATTCAAGCGTCGAACTTTTCCTGCGCCGAACATTGGCAGAAATATGAGACAAGATGGCGGCGCACATGCGCATCAGTGTCTAAAATGGCTGTCGATTCGTATAAGAAAATGTATGAAAATCATAGACCTTTGATTTCATATTAGTTCGCCTCGAGACCAATAACTTACGGATTAAGCTGTGAATTCAGTCTGTAATCTGGCTGAACCCATCCACAGTTTGAGGTACAACAGTACGCCAAGTCTTCGGTGAGGCAAATAAGGGCTCTTTCTCGATATATCAACGACAAAGAACTAAAGCAAAACAATACCCTGAAATACAAAGAACCCTAACCCCAGAATACAATGAACTACAGCAAAACAATACCCTGAAATACAAAGAACGAACGAAAACAATAGAGTTGTTCATTGTCCTGAATTTCAGGACGTTGATATATCGAGAAAGCCCCCAAATAAGTTCGCATCGACGTCAATAAAACAGTGTTCAATGCATCCATATCGCCAATAAAACGTACAATAACACTCCTCCAAAGTACTTCCAAAGACGTCTGAGTTTTATCGAAATAATGTTAGTGCCAGGACTGACAGGACGCCATATAGGATTACATTTCGAAGAAAACTAAACGAGAAAGGAGAGAAACGTCACAATATTGCTTTATGTCCGCCATCTTGTTTTGTTAACCTAAATCCTGCAATGTTTGCTGGGATATAAACTGGGTTTCAGGCCTTTCTCCTCTAAATAATTGCCGCCAAGCAGCTGGACTTGGACAGACAGACGCCGGAGAGGTGACAAATCCTAAAAAAATGGCTTTTTAATCACAATGGCTACGTTTAAGCTAATATAACTCTCGTTCCGCTTCTTGATCTATTCTTATTTCATCACAGAAAGTTTCGATTTTCTTTGCGTTGGAAGGTCTATAAAGAACCTAGAGTCTCACTCACTATAAGCCGCCATTTTGAATCGGCTAAAAGGGCGCCCGCAGTACCTTTCCGCTGATGTCCATAATTTCTGCCAATGACGCAATTGAAATAAGATAATTAGGCGGCTTCTTTTGATCTAATTAGGTTCGGCGCATGAAAATTTCGCCGTTTGAATCGGGCATTAGTCGGTCTATTGGATCGAAAGGAGCTGATTATACCGGCTTTGTTTTATCGACAAAACTGACAGTAATCATTTTAAAGTGCCTATAACCCCAAAAATTATTATTGTTTGATTAAAATTTTAAACTATTGGAACTTAAACTAAAAATGGGAGGCTAAAACTCAACAGTAATTTTGTTACGGCCTTTCAAAGTTGAGAACCAGAACATGTACCCTGGTCCCAGAGGCCCTGTACCCTGTACCCTGGTCCCAGCCGACGACGGTTGACTGATCGTACCGCGCCAATAGATTTGAACTAGGGATAAGATCTGTCCCTTCCTCCTGATTGGAGGAATAGTTAATTACCTTATAGCGTTCTCTGATTGGCTATTGTCTAGTGTGTTGTGATTGGTTCCTCGTTCATTGATATAGTGATGTTTATTGGCACCTATCGTTGGCATGATAGCCGGTGAGAAACGGTCGCGGGCTACAAGAGGCTTTCTTCTCTCTTCCCTTCTCACCTCTTCGCGGCTCCGTTCTCGAAAGCCTCTGGGACCAGGCGGAACGTGGGGAGAGAGTAAAGTATCTGGCAATTTATTGACTGTCCCTCTGCCGGAAAGCGTAATTTTGTCAGCAGACCAGGCTACAAAGCCGAGTTTGCAACGGTCATGTCCGAAACGATGCTAACACGTAGTTTCTGACGAAGAATGAGAGGGCTTTTTCAAAGAAATTAGTTCATTTGGAAGAGTTAGGATAATGATTTCTCAAGTCTGAAAACTTCTGGGGTAAGAAAAACTATCTACCTTTCACCTGACGGAGGAAATTACGCCTATCGGACGGGTTTTCGTGAGAAAAATCGGCCTCAAGTGAATCGTGGTTTGAATTTGAGTGTGCAGCCTTTCCTTTCTTTTAGACAGAGAAGAGAGAAAAGCCAAAGTGAGAGAAATGCCCCATAACCGCCATTTCTAGACCCCAGAGAAACAACAAGACAATCTGAGATTTTTTTAAATTTATAGTCACACAGTGCAAATACAGAGCTTGAGCTGCCTGTGGTTATAGGCAATCCTTTATCTGAATCAGTGCATTCTATGATTCGAAAAAGGTCTCGTGCAATCGACGCTTTTGTTTAATTTAGAAACTACCAAGGGCCTTGCTTGCTTTTTCTAAAGATCAAAGAACTGTTTTCTTATAGGAATGCTTTCATGTAGTGTGAAAACCTTGTCAATCATGAAATAAGTCAGTTAAATATCTCGAACCTCGGCTTTTATCCATATACATCCCTCAGGCCTACGCCCTCGGGACGTATATGGCTAAAAGCCTCGGTTCTCGGTATTTAACTGTTACATAATATAAGGTACTTTTAACTTACGATATGCTTGCGTCTGTACCATCCAAAGCCCAGTGTCCTAGAATGGGAAGATCTGGAAAGAAAATATTTCATGAGAGCTAAACATAACCTCTTATATTGCTAAATATCGTTTTGAATTCAAAGGATGCAGAAAGTAATATCAAGGTTTGACAAAACTAGATTCTGATTTAGTGTGAACATACTTGAATGATTTTACTTTAAGTAATGTTCGTCCGAGAACTATAGGGAAAGGCAATAAGCTGTGGCAATGCACATATAATCACGGACGATTTACTTGAACATACTATGAAAGTGCTGTCGAATATGTCTACAGTCAGAGTTGCAAACATTTTACAAACAGTTTTACTGTGAAAAGTTAAAGAAAAACACCATCAAGCCAATAGGGAAGGGGGAACACGAAATACAATTGAACTTTCCTCTTGGAAACCGTACCATAGTTTGATCAAAACTAAATTTAATCTTCAAAACGTATTACTTTTTTGGTTTTCTTTTGAATTTATGAGTATCAACATATGAAACTACAAGAAAGAACAATATAAATTTAACACAATTCACATTCCTTGCCGTTCAGTGCTATCGTTCTTAGGCGAATTATTACTTAATTGGAAGTAAATAAGCCTAGACTTTCTCAAAGTCCTTCTTAGCCCCCGGCACGAAGGACTTTTCCCACTTGCAGCGCGCCAAATTTACCGGTTGATTTTTCAACCGGAGACATGGCTTATGATGTACTAACATTTGCCCAATCACAGAGCGTCAATTCTTTAGGCATTATATGTTGACGTGTCAAGTCAGTCGACCGTGGATGTGGTATTTACAATTTGATTGTACCCAGAAAGAGTTTGTCAAAGGCAGGAAATGTAAGCTCCGCCCCAGAAACGTGTTTTCGCGCCAAAACATAATCCCCCGATTCAATTTCCTGCAAGTGAAACAAGTCGAACTCGCCTCTCGCTTCGATTCTCGCGCTCGATTTTTGATCCAGTAATCGCTTGCCCAGTGACTCAGAGAGTTCGACTTGGAGCAAGTCTAAAAGAAACCTTAAAGCGCCCCTACGATCACATTTTGAGAGAGTGATATTTTTTGCGTATTTTAAAGATAAAGTTGCTATATTTTTTCCTGTCGAAACCGTTTTTCGAACTGACGACGGGAAGTCTTATTTTTGGTGGTCCGAATCTTCAGTTTTTATATCCGCATTATCCGAATTCGTTCCTATGACAGAGCTAATTTTCATCGGAAGTGACGTCATGTTACTAAATTCAACAACATGCGGGGCTACTTTTCACGTAAACCTTAGCATCAATCAGTAGCGAACTTATAAGTAAAGTACAATGTTTTATCATTTTTTTCACAAAGGAAGAAAAGGACGAAGTATTGAATAGAAATATGCCTTTACAAGAATGACGTGTTGAGAAAATGACGTCATGCAGCAAACCGCTGGACGAAAATCGCGAACTATTTGGAACCCACTTCATTAAAGGCGGACGCGATTTTGACGGTAAACTCTCCCAAAAATTCATAGTTTCATTTGGTGCTTTGGAAATATTTATCACTGATTTCAGTACATATTTCCGCCACTGTTTGTCCTTTTGGAAGAAAAGAGTGTTTAAAGAAGTTAAATGGTCGAATTTCGTCGTAGTGGCACTTTAAATATAGCTAAACTATTACTGTAGGTTCCTAATTAGGTAAAAATGTTTTCGAGTATTCATCAGGTTAGTCATACAGGAAATAGCCCCTTTAGAGAAATTGTTACTTTTAGGTCAAAGCAGTCCCTTTCTTATCACCAAATTGGTCGAGAAATGGGGCTAAAGGTGCCTGGTTTGCGTCAGGAAAGGGACTATCGTGCAGCACTTGATGACAATAACAACAATACCAACAAATGAAAAAAAAACCGTTGAAATGAAACAAAGTTAGCATCAAACTGGCATGGGGAGATATGAGTTACCTTGCTGCTGTGTACCGACGTAGCAGCCATACAATTCCATTCTCATTCCAATTGCTTCGTGCCATCTCTTGGGAAGAATTATCAGCGCTACTGCACTGCCATGCAGGGTGTGGTACGAAAGCGTGTCACTGTCATAGTTTCCTTTAAACACCTATTAAGGGAAAAAAAAACTTTTAAATAAAAAAAAAACAGCGTGGTCAGTTGTAAAAATACACATGCGTTTCTATAATGTATTTTAGTATTTCTATTACATGCTTGTGAACCGGCCATTTCGACGTCAATGAAGCCTTACTTAGATCCAATGGCGGGTAATTTCTCGAGCTCGGGAACGAGATTGACGTTTTCGTGGGCCATGGGATATTCAACTTTCCTCCATTTACGGGTGCAGTCGAATCTGTTTTGAACTTCTACGTTTTGCGGCCCATCAACCCTTGAAATGTTACAGGGTTTATATAAATTGATTAATTATAAGTTCTAGACCTTCTTAAATGTTATTTTGTTAAGAGGGGTGAGAAATTTTAAGGAATTAAAATGTCTTCGATTGAAAGTAATGACGGAGAAGTCAAGGGAGGATCTCAGGTCGGTACTCGCCAATGTTTTCCTCAGAACAACCCGAAAGGCGTGGGAAAAGACGAGTGTACATAAGCATAAGATATATAAGAAGTGATGTAATTTCTGGAACGATTCAGAATTCGCCGGTCATTTATTATCATCCGAACTGCGAAGGAGAGAGCGGTACTTTTTATTACAATTACTGAATTGTTTTATTATTTTGAACCAACTATAATCGTTTAAGTTTATAGCATTTTTAGGAGGGCAAAGAGAAAGGAATTAAGCCAGTCGAGGGCCATAAGGTTCAAGGTCAAAAGCCAAAGCGGAACCCGTACAAGGATAAAAATGCATTGTGGAATGTATTTCCCAAAAAATTCTCCAAATACAAAATATGCCCATCATAATCTGTCAAACTTAAATTAAATTGGTTTTTGAAGTGGATTAATTTAATAAAATAATTATATTCAATACAATTCCACATGTATGTGTGTTTACAAAATTTGAAAATTGAATCATTCAATTCAATTCAATTCAATACAGCTCTATTTCAACACGCTGGCCCCAGGGGAGTGCAAATTTTACAATATGTTAAATACTACTGCTACAAATAAAATATAAATATACATACAGACTTTAAAACGTATTTACATGCAAAGCTAAAACGAGTAATATTTACATGCAGGTATTATACAAAACTATTATTACTAATAATAACTATTTAAAAATTAATGTGGAATATATACAGAGCATCAGTTGTGTAGCAATCAGCGTGACCGTACATCAGGCAATTTGTGTATTTCCCTCCGCAATTGTCCGTGTGATTCCGCGAGTTTAGCACGATTATATTTTCTTTTCAGAAAATATATTTTCGGCTTTGGAAGTGCTAGGTTTGTTTGATAGTTTCTTATGTAGATTTTCTGACGATCGTTCAGTTTCATAAATGATTATTTTTAAGGCAAGGTGCAGAGTAGTCGTGAAGTATTTTGTATATAAAACAATATTTTGTACACGCACTCCTTACATCAAGTGTTTGCCAGCCTAAAGCGTCACTGATATGTCAACATATCCTATTTCATAATTGGCACCAGTAATTACTCTTGCAACACGAGTTTGGAATCTTTGTAGTTTGTACTTTAAAACTTTTTCACAGAGGCAAACAGTAATCGAAATAAGGCTAGATCAAGGCCTTATAAATTGTTTCAAGCGAATCAAGTGGAACAAACGGTTTGATTCTTCTAATTGCGCCAATACCCGCATTGACTTTTTTTGCATATTGTTTCAATGTGAGTTTTTCATCAATTTCAACACCTAAGCATTTATATAAATTTGTTCGGGAAATGTTAACGTTGTCGATAGAAACAGGGAGGTCACAAGTTTTGTTACTGAGATTATATGCAAACCCAATAAACAAAAACTTTGTTTTTTGATGAATGGAATTGTAACCTATTTGCCGAGAGCCAGTTACATAATATTTTATAAAATAGTTTCGATAGTACGCGCGCTGTGATTGGCTGTAAGCCGTGTTTCTATAACTCTATAGAAACATAGACAGTTGAGCGCGCGCTTGAGCTAGTTGTGAGAATTTACGTTTTGGTTATCAAATTAAGCGAGCGTTTCCGTGCTTTTATTCGTTTATTTCATAAAGGAAATAGAAAACATTTTCCCCTTCGGGCTCGTGTTCCCACTGCCATTTCTCGTTCTCCCAAACTCCCACTCGTGTTTCTATAACTCTATAGAAACACGGGAAATGTTTTCTATTTCTTAAATGTTATCAAGATCAGCACGAGCTCACTCGAATCAAGCGAGGATGCAAAAAATCATCTGCGTATAAGCATGAAGTTGTCGACTTGAGCCAGTTTGGTAGATCATTAATATATAGTAAAAACAGTAAGGGACCGAGGATTGAAACTGAGGCACTCCACAAAGAACTGACCATTTATAAAACATTGTTGTTTTCTGTCAGTAGAGTATGAACGAAACCATTGGAGTTCCAAACCAGAAATTCCATAGCGCTTCATTTTGTGTAGTTAAATCAGATGATTTATCGAATCGAAGGGCGTTACGAATATCGAGAAACACGACACCTGTTAACTTTCCGTTGTCCATATTTTCGAGCCATTCATCACACATTTGGATTAGTGCCAAAGTGGTTGAATGTTGGGGCCGGAAGCCCGATTGAAATTTGGACAGAAAGGAATTGTCAGTTAAGGTTACCGGATACCTTCAAAACGAAAAAGATGGAAAAATATTTTTCTCGCACAGAAATGTAGTTTTAGTAGTAGTGTCTCATATACCAAAAACTCCGTTCAATAAAAATTAATATTAACGGAGAAATACCAAAAGGAAGTGTTTAACCGGAAGTAAAAGGTTCTTTTTGATTGGCAGCAGATCAATAAACACATGACAAGTGCTCACTCGCCCGTAACGACGGTGGGGAAATGGCATATTAAATTCATTTCAGTAGTATAGTCGGAGTCAAAATGATACCCGTTTTTCTTGCACAAGAAAACTCAAAAAGTTGTAATGTTATGGACGCCTTATATGTCAAAATTATACCACTTTTTTCTTGCACAAGGGGCGTCATAAAGCGAATTCAGAAATCCACTTCATGACGCCCCTTGTGCAAGAAAAAAGTGGTATAATTTTGACATATAAGGCGTCCACATTACAACTTTTTGAGTTTTCTTGCACAAGAAAAAAGGGTATCAGTTTTGACTCCGACTATACTACTAGGGGTAACTAAGGGTCATTCAAAGTGTCACTAGACATTCTTGTACATAAAATCCAAACTTGAGTATCTGTTAGAGACATGATTATTATACGGTATATCGATCTCTTCCACTATGGATTATATATCGTGCCTCCCTCTAGAAATCTTGACTAAGATCGTAGAGCATGCAGGTCCTACGTCATTCTCAAGCATTGCAAGGGTATCAAAACTCCTAAACGGTGCTGCATCTCTCGCGCGCTACAAAGACGTAGACCGAGAGTTCCGTATACAAGTACTATGTTTTGGTTTGAAGTCTACTCGTAACGATGCCGATCGAGACAAATTGGCTAGGACTTTCGGCATTTCCGCAAGCCACATCGACGACAGCCTTCCTCTCATCTACGCCAGTGATCATGGCAACCTTAATATTGTTAAGTGGCTCACCAAGCACTTTCGTTTCAATAAAATGGATAGGTACACCAATAATACTCTAGACGCTGCCTTAAGGTACGGTCACCTTGGTATCGCTAAGTGGCTCATTAAGCACTTCCAGTTCACCAAAGAGAGCAATGCCGTCATGTTTGCTATGATAGAGGCCATTATGAATGGTCAGCTTAATATCATCAAGTGGCTCATTCAACGTTTTCAGATAACCGTAGAGTGTGAATACGTTCATTATGCTCTACTATGCGCCTGTAGAAGTGATTATCTTGATACCTCTGGATGGTTCATTAAGTGGTTCATTAAGAACTCCCATCTCACCATAGAGGACGAAAATAACCTACTAAATTACTATGTGAATGTTTATGAGGCCAGGTATGGACCGATTGAATCCAACTGTACCTAAAATCCCAACTTGAAGTATATGTTAAAGGAATGATTAGTATACTGTATATTACCACTAAATGGTATTAGTATATATTCTTTATTCCACAATACTAGCTTACGTTGTTATCTTAGTACGCATTAACACCATACAGATCGAACATGTCGAAGAAGAACTCAAATGTGGACGCCACAATGATTGAGGTAGTAACTTGTGATTGGTTGATGAGAGGGAAGGACATGAAATGCCCAAAGAGGATTTCGAAGACGTCGAAGTTCTGTGCCCAGCACAACTTCCAGATCTCAAAAGGCTGTGACCCATTCATACCATGCTCGAAGTGCGGTAAAGGATGTCGTACTAGTTACGGGCTTTGCTCAAGATGCGACCGTCTCGCCAGCAAGATGAAGTGTCCCGGTGTCTATGTAAAACGCGCTAAGAAGTCCAGCAAGACGCTAGAGGGTCCAAGAAAGGAGGAACTTGCAGAGCCAAACATGGTGGAACCGGAGGAAGAGCAGAATGCTGCCGATGTGAGACACGCTATGGAGTTCGACGAGATGCTAGAGGAAGACCTCAGGAATGAGTTGATTAGGACTGCCAACAAGCCGGGGCCCGTCTACGACTCGTATCCAAGAAAGGCTAAAGCAGAGGAAGAATTGCCCGCGGAACCAGAGGAAGGTCTCGGAGAGTCTCTCACCCATGCGCTCAACAAGGTGTTGGCTGCCTTGAGGAGTGAGAAGGACGATTAGGAATAGCCACGAAGAAAAAAAAAAAAAGAATGAAGAAAGTCGTTGCGTGACCCTCTTCATTCTTTTTTTCTTTTTTTTTTTTCTATTAAACGTATAAACATCTATAGTTGTATCATGGACGAGCTAGTCAGATTGTTTGGTCCTGGAATTCGTAGAAGCCTGAATATCAAACCACAAGTGGAACGTATTAACGCCAGTGGAACGTGTCCTGATTGTCTCTGCCCCTTTGAAATACAAGGAACGGAATTCGTATGTCCCACCTGTGGTCTCGTTTCCGAGGTTGAACCATGTGAAGAAACTAAGATCGATATTATTACTACTCGACTGCGTATAGTAGGTCCGGACGGATTTCAGTATCAAAGTGATCTAGACCGCGCAAAACCAAAGCAAAGCGATAACACGGAACTACAACGACGAACGCTCCTACAAGAACTACGAGCATACAACACTATTTACAAACAAAGTTGTGACCTATCGTTCCCTACGAACACTTTAGGAATCGTAGCCGACGCATTTATCCAAGTAATGAAAGTTCATCCCAAGCGTAGCGATGCTAAGAGACATATTCTAGCTTCTCTACTCTACCATGCATGCATACAATGTGGATTCGTCCGATCTAAAGGTGAGGTTGCTCGCTTCATGCAACTAAGCAACAAAGGCATCCATAGAGGAGAGGTCTTTATACGTTCTCTGTGTGACGACAATGAGATCGATGTAGACTTGGATGCCGAGCGCATAGTTCCTCACATTGCAACGACTTTCCTTAAACTCGATCCTCAAGGAGTACTTATAGACGCTCAACAAATAGTCCACGAGGTTGTTACTATGGCAATAGAAAACAATGTAGGCAGATCGGTAATTAAGACGAAAGTTGTTGGAGCAAGTTACGAGGTGCTACGTCGTTTAGGATCGTCTATGTCTCTTAACGAGGTCGTTAAACGATGTGACGTATTTGGAAATGCGGTCAAACGTTTCGTCAAGGAGTTGTCTTCTTACCATTCCCACTTCGAACCAATCTACACTAAGCATGGGCTAACTAGCAGTAGGACTTGGCAAAGTGAAAGTGAGAGCCATGTTCGTTCCTTTCATAGGAAACGTTGATTCTTACATTCCAAGTTTTTCTCGCATTTCCTTTTGCACTTCTTGCTTGAGTTCGGCTCGAACCCGATCCGTGCTTTTTTCACCTATGGAAGCCTTGCGACGAATTTCAGACCTCATGATCTCATACTTATTCGCTTCGTTCAGGATGAGACTGTATTCGGAGTCGGATATGTTTTCATCACGTAGGGCCTTCGATACTAGATCGCGAATCGTATTGATTTTCGCCTTTGCCAACATAGTTGTCTTTTCATGCTTAGAAACCTTCGTTCCTAACTTCTTAGCTCCAAGGGTTGTAGATGCTGAAATTAATCCACATAGCCCACCAATAACTCCAAGTGGTAGACCAATCACTATTCCAACCCCAGTCAACGCTGCACCCAATCCAGATCCAGATAAGATCACAGATAGACCTCCAGTTGCCACTGCGATGCCATGAACTATTCCTTGAGAACGTGCATATTTCTTGCGCACACCTTCGTAGTGCCTTTCTTGAACTTCTATGTCCGAAAGCGTGTCTCGGATCGTTTGCAGTCTAAAGTTCTTTCCAGTGTCGTTAGCGATCTGCGGATAGATACTTGGTGCTGATGGAAACGGTTGAATCGAGTCGCCTTCCATTGTACGTTATACATATAGCTTACTCAAGCTTCAACACGTATCGTATCGGTTGACCACGGAAGTCTATCAGATTGCCTTTCTCATCGAGAATTGTCAGACGAAGACTGCTTTGTATCGTACCTAGAGCTTTGACATCTAGAGGTTGTAGTGAGGCATACGTCGTTTTCACAAATCTATCGCCTCGGATATGTATTCTACTTAGGACTTTAGATTGCTTTCCATCTTGAATCGAGAATCTGGAATCCACCACGTCGCAGCAGATATACGCTATGTCGATTTCATCTTGGATGGACACTTCGTGCGAACCTACTTTTAGTCGCTTAGCAATCCCATCTTGATTAATACCCATCAGTTTGCAGAGGTTTCCACTAAGTAGGATCGATTGCTTGACTTCTAGGTTCCAAGCCCTCCTATGATGGGGTTTCTCGATTTTTACAACGTTAGCACTAACTGCAGGCGCAAAGAATTGTCGAAGGCTCGCCATAGTGTGGTTTCCCTTAGGAACTTCGTACGGAAACCCTAGACCTTCGGTAGACCACCAGAAGGTAGCATTCTCTGCTAGGTTCCACCAACTATTCTCAATAGTGACCTCGACTAGTGAAACGTTCTGTATGAGAATAGGGTTGTCGAAGTAGACAGTATGGTCGGCCAACGTTGTGGTGATATATAAGAGAACCATCTTATATGTTGAAGGTATAACTATATATACATATAGCTTCAACACGATGCCGTTCGTACAGAAGAACACTTTTTTGTGGGTGGAGTTCAAGAAGAAATATCCACACGCCGACTATTCTCAATTTACCACTAAGGCATCTGAGTTCGATGGGAAGATCTTTTCGTATGTCATATTCTTAGACAGGGGGGAAGAACGCGTAGCCTATGGTGTGAGTGGCTACCATAACAAGCCCGACGTACAAGCACGTATTGATGTTGCACTAGGTAAGGTCGTCAGCTTCCCACAAGAAGATAAAAAGATTGCAAAACTAAATGCCGATCTATTGGAGAAGTTCAAGAAAAGATATCCACATGCAGATTTCCATCAGTTTTATGCAGTCACCGACATACATGTAGATGGTCCAGGCAAATATTCAACGAGCATTTTATTTCGAGATGGAGATTCTAGCTATGTTGTTTATGGCGACGATTTCTCCAAACTACCCCCGACCAAGCAAAAACGTATCTATAATGCGTTGTGGGATGTGCATAAAGGTTTCCCATCTACGTTGACCCTAGATAGGAGTGCGAAATATCCTATTACAGCAGTTCCTTCTACTGGACCGGCACAAGATATCGATCTCACTAATCTATGGATATATGGCACCTCAACGGATAGGTTCAAAGCAGGCGTTCCAAATATATTCAAGGAGACCGTCGTAAAGCATACGACATCAAATGAGTCCTACCATTGGTTACATGGTCCGGATTTCAAATACTGGCCTCAACAATTGAATTTCGCAACGTGGTGTGCGACTTCTGGATGTGGAGTGTCATTGCTTGATCCTATTTTCAAAACGCATCCACCAGTCGTTCAGGGGTTCCTACGATTCCATGTTTATTTCACGATACGAAGAATTCTACGTGAACTTGGTGGTACTCATGGAGTTCCTTTACCTGGCAACCCTGCTTTCAAGAAAATGGATAACCCCTATAACAAATCAGCTCTTGAGAAATTGTGCATCGAATTTGGCATATCTCGAACACCAGATTTCCGATGGCACGGAGGTAGGAATAATGGACTAGGAGATATATTCCTTTTGTACCCGGGTTCGACAGGATACGTAAACGTCCATGGAGTCCGAAGCTATGACAAAGGTGCAACCACATGGCCTCAGAAACATAATTTATTTGCAGACCAAGGAGGTAAGGAGGATCAGGGCGATCTTGTGGCCTTCATTAGGAACGATGAACATGAAGGAAAGCAATACAATTGGTTTACACCACCAATCGGAAAGGGTTTGACAGATGTTGGATTAGGTAGATTGGATAGATCTGTCGAGGCTTTTGGATATTGCATGCTTGGTGCTCAAGCCGACTTGAACGAATCCATCATAGATATAGATAACCATAACGTCAAGGAAAAGTTCAAGAGCTTAGTCGAAGGCGCTATTCTCGAAAACGATTTAGTAGTGAGCTACAAAAACTATCTTACTGCTATAACGAGGACACATAAGAGGCTCGATCTAGCAATAGCTCCAGGTGTGCGATTATTGCCAAGCAATCTAGTGTACTGTCTTGGTGAGAAAGATGGCTATAGGAATCCAATCCCGAAAGCTACGAAAGATATGGTGCTAGGCACTAACGACATCAATGCAGAAGGCAAAGGACATCCACCTCTTCTTATGGAAGGACCACCAGATAAGAAATTGGTGCCGCCTCTCGAGAAACAAGTTCCTGTACCGAAGGCAAAGGCAAAGGCAAAGGCAAAGGCAAAGGCTGTCTCACAACATGAGATTAATCTCGCAGTGACATCCATTGCTGCAGCTGGAATCGCATGGACGTTGTTTCGTTAACGGCGTTTGTATTGCTCCACTACGAAGACCACTGCTGCTACGATTAACAACCAAACGTTGTTTGCTAAGACTCCAACGACGTCAGCAGCCATACTGAATATGAAACTCGCAATTGGCCCAATCATCTTAGGTAGAATCTCCTCTAACTTTTTGCCTATTGCTTTTAAGCCTTTGACAGTTGTTTTAGCAGCTGCTTTGGCAGCATCTCCAAATCCTGGTACTATCGCGGAAACTGTCTTCGTCAGATTGGAAACTATTACACCGATCACAGTACTTACCGCAGCTACCACGCTAATTATACTGACTCCATACTTCTTGAAGATGATTCTTATACGATCCCTAAGTGACATCCGTTCTACTATAGCTTCTTCTATTCGTTCTAGGACTGCTTGCTCCTCCTGATCAGTCTTCATTTCATTAGTAGCGTTTTCTTTCTGAGTTTCGGTAGACGTAGGGTCTTTGAGTATTTCTTCATTTTGTTCGATCCTCTCACTCAATTGGTTTCGAGCTACTATGACTTCTTCTACCATTTCTTCCCTCGAAGGTCCTAAGACTCTTTTGAGACCTTTTCCCATCTTCTTATATAACTCACCTTTCGTGGTGGTCATAGGAATCTCTTTTTCTTTACTTCCATACTCTTTGATAGCGACTCTACCATCAGACAGGGTTGCAACCTCAAGCGTGCCTCGAATTCCCACATCGTGGTATTTTTCCCAGACAGTCTCGAATATATCCTGTCTCGCATTTTCCGATAAACCCTGTTTGAAGACTACGCCTCGATCGGTATACTTTGGGATTTTCTCTTCCTCCAACCTCTCCAGGATTCTTTCATTTCTAGAAACGTTCGAGTCTTTCGAGTCGATGAGTTCGTCGAAGTACTCGTCATCTTCTCTAGAAAACGAGGTTTCCTGATCCTTTGGTCTAGCGCCTTCCTTGCTGTAGTTGCGTCTGGTTTTCATTGGGACCATTTCTCCTGACTCTTCTGGAAATGTTGCATCCCACTCCTCATCCACATTGATAGTATCATTTTCATCGTAGTCTCCACCTCCTTCAGCTTCACCAGGTCTTTCCTCTGGGGTATCAACGTCCATGTTAAACATATCTACATATATAGTTATATTCAACATGATCTCATTAACGTTGGATCCCACACAAGCACGAAGAGAGCCTCATGCACTCAAGGCTCCGCGAGACTTGTATAGGAAAACTTTCACTCGATCATCTGCCAATCCAGGTGAGACTCTATACGTAGAAGTCCCAAAGCTAGCAGAAGATGTAGTACTAGTACCTGGTAGCTTAGCGCTATTGGGCGACATCGTACTATCTGGTGGACATGCGAATAACAGAGTCGTTTCGAACGTTGGACGCTGCTTGGTCATGCGTAGAATCTGTAGGATGGGAGCTGAAACAGTAGAAGACCTTGTCAGGCCAGACCTCCTACAAACCTACTCCGATGTATACCTATCTACGCAGGAGAGAGAGTCTAGAATACAACAAGGCATTCAATCAGAGAACTTGAATAAGCTACGATCGAAAGCTGGTGACGCAAGTACTTCGTCTGCTGCAGACAACGCGCTCCTAGCTGCATGTGGTTCTAAGTATAGGATTCCATTAGATGTTGACATTCTGACACAACATGGAGTTCTATATCCACATGCCTTAGAAAATACAATTACATTCGAGTTGACTCTAGCGTCTGCCAACGAGATCGTAATTGGATCGGATACGACGAAGATAGGTACATACCAACTTACCAACATCCAACTAGAATACGAAGCAATCAGGAACGAAACGCTGGCTAGTAGTGCACTTCACAAATACGAAACAGGTGCTGCACTCCTATACAACTACGCTGTTCACTTCAAGACAGTAGATATCGCTAAAACATCCGATACTTTGATATCTCAAAACATCAATGTTCCACGACGATCCTTTGCTGGACTACTTCTACTATTCATAGATCCACCTACCATTGGCACGCGAGATAGTGAAGCATTCTCGAATCCAGATATTTCGAAGGTAGAAGTAGATGTCAATGGGATTCCCAACAGACTCTTTCCAAGTGGCATGCTTCCCCTAGATTTCTGGGAGGCTGCAAAAGGCTGGTTTGGTACACCCAATACTTCCATGACTCCAAAGAAGTTCTTTGAAAATAGATTCGCTATCCTAATCGATTGTCGCACAGCAAAAGATTCCACCGTTCATGGTGATGGCTTGGCACAAACCGGCAGTGGAAAGGACATCGACATTCGCATACATAGAACTGCTAAGGGAAGTGGAAATGTGAAAATGCACATCTATGTCCTTGCGGATGCTCAGGTCACGATATTGAACAGATCTCTGCAGAGTATATTATACTGATGGATTCTCTCGTAGAGCACATACCTTTCAACGCACTCATAGTCGGTCCAACGAATTGTGGGAAGACTGCGTTTCTCATAGAACAACTTCGTGGATCATTTCGTGGTAAGTTCGATTACATAGTACTGATTTGTCCTACGTATGCCCACAACAAAACTTATCGTGGATTCGCAAATCGAGATCCTCGTTTCTTCGTCATGTCACCACCGCAGGATGCCATCGATGCTACTTTGAGTATTTGCACAACATTTTGGTCAGGTACCAATACTCTATTGATTCTCGATGATTGCGCCGCATCGAAGGACGTCAAGAAACGAACTGACAAGCTAGTGGACTTAGCCTTTTCTGCACGACATATAGGGCTTTCCGTTTGGGTGCTGTCCCAACAACTAACGAGCATATGTAAACCCTTCCGCGAGAACGTAGCTATCGTAGTAGCATTTCATACAGCATCGGCCTTAGATGGCAAAAGGATATTTGAGGATTATGGAGGCTCGCAAGAATGCAAAGAGTTACGAATGATACTTGGATCCCATAAGTTCGCTCGCATGTGCTTCTGTCTCCGCCATCCTTTCGAGGTAGTGTTAGAGCTCCCAGCACCTACAACATATTATCATGGATAAAGATGTACTCGAGATATTCGGCGAGGATGTAACAGGCCCACCACCAACCAACCTAGACGTTACGTCAGACAATCGCGAATCACTTTCGATCTTAGCCGCAACAGGTGTAACGAAAGAATACTTAGGTAAGAACTTTTCTCTAGGAGACATCTCTAGACTTCCTGAGAAAGAAATAGACAAGTTGTATAGGAGGTATCAGGCCGTCCTAGCTCAGCAAGTAACGAAAGGCTTAGTCGACGGCGTGACGCGTCTAGCTACCCGCCTAGTTGCCTACCTAGTACCAATAGATTCTCAAGAAGTCCTAATCAAGGACCTACAAGAAGACCCTCTAGTCCGCAATGAAATCAGTGCTGCGACTGGCCTACTATCGCTTAAGGTAGGTCGCCTTGTAGCTCTAGCTAGCGTCCTATTTCACATATCTGGCCACGTAGTCATTCCTGGAACAACTGTTGAACCTCCACATATACCTACTATATCGAAGCAAGATGGAAGGACAGACGGATCAGATAACTGCGAATCCTCCGACAACTGTACCAACTAAGGTAAAAAACCCAAAGCGCGTTGCAGCCGGAAAGGCACTAGCATTAAGCAACAAGCTCGCTAGAGAAGCTCAGAAGAGAGAGTCGACACGCGAAAGCGAATCATGCAAAGAAGTCTACGTAGAGAAAGGTCGGGTCGAAAACCTAACTATCCTCGCAGTCATCGGTACTGGCGCTACATTGTTTGGCACGTACTTTGCGTACAAGAAGTATGTAGATGGCAACACGCGAGCTGCCACTGTTAGCACGACACAACCTGCAGCTCCAGCAAAACCAACGGCACTAGACATGGAGTAACACTTAAAGACTCGAGACTATACTTATATATGTCGAGATGGAAAAGGAATTGATGAAGACGGTAACCGATGCATCTATAATTGTTGGACTCGCTTCTGGTATTGGGTGGATCGTAAAAAAGACTACCAAGGAATCTATGCTTAGCGATCCTTCTTCTTCCCTAGTGAATTACGCAAAGTGGACTGCCGTGATACTTGGTAGCTTATACGCAAAGCAATATCTTGAGAAACAAAAGCTCATACCATAATGGCAGCAGCAATTGGAATGGCCATTTTCGGCGCTGTTTTGAATGCGACGGCATTTACTGGTGGTGGCATACTAGCTAGAATGATTGGAAAGAGTGGTGATGTAGATGCAGAACGAGAGAGACACAATAGGGCCACCGAAAAACTAGCACGTGAAATAAAAGCGTATAGAATCAAACGTCAAAGATCATATGACTATGCACAAGAGCAGGAAGGTCTTGAACGCAAAGCACACAACGCTCAAAGAGATACCAACGAAGCCTTCAGGCAATCCGACAAGTTACGTAAAGAGCTAAAACGGTTCAAAGAGATGAAAGAACCCCGCTTATCTGACTACTACAAACCCTCAAACAATCAGAAGACTGGCGAGTTGCTCTACGTTGGTGGTGGAATGCTAGGCGTTGGATACGCTA
This sequence comes from Actinernus sp. WN-2022, assembly GCA_030867875.1. Classification (NCBI taxonomy): domain Eukaryota; kingdom Metazoa; phylum Cnidaria; class Anthozoa; order Actiniaria; family Actinernidae; genus Actinernus; species Actinernus sp. WN-2022. The sequence continues at coordinate 14,456,948 of JAOWCC010001751.1, forward strand.
TTAGTAAATGGTTATAGAAACGTACTAGGTACTACTACTAAGCTACTACTAAGCTACTACTAAGCTACTAGTAAGCTACTACTAAGTTACTAGTAAGCTACCAGTAAGCTACCAGTAAGCTACTACTAAGCTACTTAAGCTACTACTAAGCTACTTAAGCTACTACTAAGCTACTAGTAAGCTACTAGTAAGCTACTAGTAAGCTACTACTAAGCTACTACTAAGCTACTAGTAAGCTACTTAAGCTACTACTAAGCTACTTAAGCTACTACTAAGCTACTTAAGCTACTACTAAGCTACTAGTAAGCTACTAGTAAGCTACTAGTAAGCTACTACTAAGCTACTACTAAGCTACTAGTAAGCTACTAGTAAGCTACTAGTAAGCTACTACTAAGCTACTACTAAGCTACTTAAGCTACTACTAGGTTACTACTAAAAAAGACGAAAAAAAAAAAAAGGAAAAAAGGAAAGAATGAGGCCTGGTTCTTATTCCTTTCTTTTTTTTTTTTTTTTTTCATCTGTTGAAGGTTAGAATGTATAGATGTATGATGGATTCTAAACTTGCGAATATCTTCTATGGTCCTATGGGCTATTGGAAAGGTCACTCTGCAATTGGTAAGCTATCGGTAGCAGCGAAAGCATCAGAAGACGTGGCTAGGAGTTGGTTGGAAAAGCAATCTATGTGGCAAATATATCTACCACCACCAAAACACATTCCACGACCGCATTGGACTGTATCGAAACCAAATGAAGTCCACCAAGCTGATTTGATATTCTTACCACACGATCGTCCTGGACGTGGAAGGAAACTATATAAGTATGCATTAGTGGTAATCGATGTAGCTTCTCGATACAAAGAAGCCGAACCTTTGGCATCTAAAGATAGTGGTGAAGTTTCTGCGGCATTCGAACGAATCTATAAACGTAGTCCACTAGAATGGCCAAAGACGTTGCAAGTAGATCCTGGTAGAGAATTCATGGGACGTATGTCTGAAACGCTAGAACTACATGGTACGAAAGTTCAACGAGGTGAGGCTGGTAATCATAGAGCGCAAGGCTTCGTCGAACGAGCAAATAGAACTCTAGCCGAGAGATTGTTTGGGTATCAGTATGCACAAGAGATGGTACTTACTTCGGAAGGATCAGATGAGCGTAGTAGAGAATGGGTACTTCGTTTACCAATGGTTATCAAAGCCATGAACAGTGAGGTGACTCGGTTGACTGGTAAAGAGCCTTCGAATTCTGTAGTGGCGCAACAAGTAGATCTGAAGACTCCTACGTATTCGCGCACCGTTGGATTGAGAGAAGAGCGTCTACCATTCGACGTTCTAGTTCGATATCTTTATGCACCAGGAGAATTGGAAGGAGGTGAAAAACGTAGAGCTACTGATCCTGTGTGGAGTTTGCAGATATACACCATTTCGCGAAGTGTAGTATCTTCGGGACAGCCTGTGCTTTACTACCTTGCGAAGCGAGAAGGGGAGAAGGACGCACCCAAACGTGGATTCGTTCGTGAAGAGCTACAAGTTGTTCCTAGGGATACAGAACTACCACCAAAAGGAATTCTGTTTGTACCCAAGCGCTAGACAGCGTACTCTATTGGCTCGGTGTGGATTCCATCGGGAAGAACGCGTCTTTTGTCGTAGTAAGCCGATAGCCCAAGCTTCTGTTGTTCGTAGGTTGCCATACCTTCTGGCAATAGTCGGAAGCCTCGGTTCTTCGCTATGTCGATACTACCCTGGAGGGCTGCTTTGAATCGATCCCACGAAATGTCGTTGTGCCGCCTAGACATACCTTTAGCGGAATACTTCTTGCTGCCACCCGTATCAACGTAGTAGGCTTTCGAGCATAGGGCAATGGCGCGCTGTCCTTCGAATTCGAGTTTGAAGAGTCCTGGGGTACGACTGCTCCACTTGTCCCAAGCTAGCCATTCCTTCCTATTGGCTTCGAAATCCTCACGTAGTTCCGGTCGTACAACTTCATCTATGCTGTTTCCAGAGATGGCAATGTAGGCGCTGTCCGTGTCCATCTGTATGTATTCGAAATCCTTGCGATCGATGTACTTGTCGAGGAAGTCGTAGTAGAACTCAAGCATACGCAGCTTTGCGAGCTGGTACACAGCGATACCTACTTGAAAAGGGCGTTTGATTCGGATCTGGTCCTTCCTACTCTCGAGTTCGTATGCCTCGCCAATCTCTTCCAGGTCTTCGAACCAAACACTTCGCAATGCCTTGTCCACAACCTTCTCATCTTTTGTATAGGTGACCTTCGTTTGGCGTCCCAAGTCTTCGAGCAACTTTCCATAAGCGCTGTTTCCTAGCAGCTTGAACACATCTGCCAGCAAAGCCTCACCTTTGTCTTCATCTCCCATGCGTCGCGCCTCAGTGACTTGGTCCACGAACCATCCGAAGATTTCTTTGGGTTCGTAATCTATCGTGCGGTAGACAGCAGTGATCACTGCGCCATGATCTACATACCAAAGTAGAAGAGGAGCATAGAGTAGCAACTTCTTTCCAGAGAGACTCCCAACTAGCTTCGTTTCCTCGCTGAGCTTTCTACCTGTCTTCTCAAGGTAGGCTATCATTTCTGGAGGGATTGCTTCTTTGGGGATTTTCTTGTTGTAGAAGAAGGGGGGCATCTCCTCAAATTCCTTCCACAATTTCTTTGGTATCTCGATGTCTACTTCTGCATATCCAAACCACGTTCCACCAAGTAGACATTCAACGAATCCTTCAGTGGCTGGACCTGGATCGTCATAGTGCACAACCTTTTCTTTTCCACAAGGCATTTCGAATTCCATGGTAGAAAGATATAGGGCGTTGGCATCGTATCCAAGAATCTTACGACAAATCTTAGTTCCTCCCTGATGACTACGAATCTTAGTTTTTCCCGCTTCGTGGAGTCTGGTGAACACTATGCTTGGACCTCCCACGACAGCGTCTTTCAGCATGTGGTAGGCTTCCTTACTTGGAGCGTACATCTCAGCTCCCCTTTCTACACTACCTCGAAGCAGGAACTGTAGTGAGACTCCTGGGATGGACACTGCGTCTTTCAGCATGTCTACTCCTTTCTCATGATAGAAATCTCGCATCTTTTCGAGTGCCTCTAGGAATGGAACTACGTCTAGGTTGTTGTAGTACCGTAGCCAGTCTGCAAAGGTCTCCATTCCCTTGTCGAGAAAGGTGCGCTCGCAGTCTTCGAACTCTTCCCTAGATAGTAGGTGTTCTCTTTTCAACTTCGAACCCCACTCTGGATAGTCTGGTAATCCAACGTGATCCAATTTGTCTGGAGAATCAAACCACTCATATGGGAAGAAACTCTTTTGCAACTCACAGCCATAGGCAGCGACCCAACGTTCATAAGAAGTACCTGGGCCAAGATAATTCATCACGTCGAGGAAACGAAATTCTGGGGTCAATAGGAACATAGTGGAATTGGCTTTCTTTGCTACCAGGATCTTCGAACAGGTGTCGGCAATGGTTCCTACGAAGTGCTCCCTGATCAGATTAAGATCGTACCTGCCAGAGTTGAATCCCACTACTGGAACTTGACCGATCCATTCGTCGATCTTAGCTTGTTGTTTCTTTGGTAGGGTGTCGAAGGAGAATTTGGGTTTATCGAGCTGGTACCATCTTGCCATAGCTACTTGGATTGTCTCTGCTCTTTGCTGGAGTTCTTCGACGAAGGCTTCGATGAGTTCTTTTGGATTGCGTCGACAGATGTGGGTTGGCTTTCGATTGTACGTGTCAGCAATTGATACTGATATTGGAACGTGGACGTTTTCGATGGTCAGGTGGTCTGTTGGTTGTCTTCCTTTCGTTGTATCGAGATAGGCTTCGAAATCGTAAACTACGAAGTGTGGGTAGACAGTTTGTGTTGGTGTGGGGACCGGTTTGTTTTTCTTCTTTGTGGAGCAGCCCCAAGCTTCCACTACTGTATAACCAGCTCCTTGTAGCTTTGCCGTTCTTTCACGGGTCTTGAGATAGAGCCTCCTTTCCCTAGGGAAGCATTTCGGGCAGCCATGGAAATAGCATCCATGAAATTGGAAGATGGTTTTCGAAAGAGGTTCGTAGCCGTCGACCGGCGCTCCTTCTATCCAATGCTCTCCACCATGCCCACAAGCTGCATGATGAATGTGTTGTCCAATCCTTTCGGTTTCGCGTTCCAACCAGCATAGAGCGACTTTGCTGGCTGTGCTCTCTGGCCAGAAGGCTTTTTCGTATGCCGACTGGGGTACCGTAATTACTTTTCCGGGGCAAACAATCTTCGTTTCGCCACGCCTGCAACGATCTGCATGGCGGTGAAGGTTCGAGGCTTTTGTGAACCGTTGCTTACAATCGTTGCATACGTAGACACTCCCTATCTTGTCGATGTTCTTGATGTAGAAGGCATGTCCTTCGTGTATCCCAATCGTCATCGTATGCTTGTAGTGAGCTGCATGTCGCGTCAGATGCCAAGCGCCATCCTCCGTGGGTTCATACACCCGAATACCGATTCCAAAGTGCAACTCGACTTCCTCCAGCTGGTCTAAGGAAGTTCTGGGAACGTCTTGTGTGAGCGCTGTCAGGCGATAGAAGGCCTGGGCAAGTTTTCGAGCCGAGGTGTTGCACTTGTCTGCACGGGCTCCTTTGTATACGGCAAGGCAGCGCCACAGACATAGGTTGTCGCCATATCGATCGAGGGCAAACATTCCTTTTTTCTGGCGAAGCCATTGGGGCAGTGGACCTGTTCCCAACAGAAGCTGACGATCGATCACAACTTTTACATCTACGTAGATCCAACGCACAAAGGCCCATTGGGTATTTGGTCGATTGATGTTGTCGGGATTCAAACGAGCTGTCTCCTTGCTATTGATCCACTCTTCTGCATCTTCTAGGATGTTCACCCATGGAGAGCCTGGGACAGTCTTGGAGAATAGAATCACGCGTCCGTCATTGACATTGCGAATGCGATAGGTGTAGCTGTATCGTAGGTAGAAGCTGGTGTTTACCTTTGCAACTAACTTTTCCATGATCCTAGAGGTCAAATCTCCTGCCACACCTTGGAAGAAGCGCCATCGAATAGTACGGCGACCTATCTCCACTCCCTCGAGCATTCCATCTCTCTCCTCTAGAATAGCACCTGCCTCTCGAGCTAAACTCCGTGGAAGTGGTTCACTACGTGGTCTCACCATTCTCCCTTCGATATAACTATGTGTTAGGATAGCTTTAACAGATACTCGAATTTGGATTTTTATGTGTAAGGATGTTGAGGGGCGATATATCTCTCTTCGGTATAACTATGTGTTAGGATAGCTTTAACAGATACTCGAGTTTTGGATTTTTATGTGTAAGGATGTTGCGGCGATATAACTATATGTAATCATATCTTTAATAGGATTATCGAGTTGGATTTTATGTACAAGAATGTCTAGTGACACTTTGAATGACCCTTAATACCCCCTAGTAGTATAGTCGGAGTCAAAACTGATACCCTTTTTTCTTGTGCAAGAAAACTCAAAAAGTTGTAATGTGGACGCCTTATATGTCAAAATTATACCACTTTTTTCTTGCACAAGGGGCGTCATGAAGTGGATTTCTGAATTCGCTTTATGACGCCCCTTGTGCAAGAAAAAAGTGGTATAATTTTGACATATAAGGCGTCCATAACATTACAACTTTTTGAGTTTTCTTGTGCAAGAAAAACGGGTATCATTTTGACTCCGACTATACTACTATTTCATATACCAATGTTTACGTTTATTGAAAGTTTTTCCACACACGATTCCACGATTCCATCGGTTGTTGGCCTTATATCTTACAAAAAGCAAGCAGGATGCCCTTAGCTTGAAAAACAAAGAAAAAAGCAAAGCAAAACAAGGCCAAACAATGCAAACAACTACAATTACAAAGCCAAATACGAGTCCTCGCAAAACCCGACAAGCGTTCGTATTTTCACTTTCAGACAGAGTGCCGAGTGGTCCACATCTGAACATAAAGAAGAATTGATAAGAGCCAGCCGAGAGAATATTTGTTTCCAAGAAAGCTTAGATGGAAACGTAGTCTGACGGTGACCCTGAATCGGTTGAACCACGATCTCGCCGTGGAGTTTCAGACGCCTGCAAATCGCTGTCTCCTCTACTAACTATGCTGGCATCGAAGGCGTCTCTATATTGCCTTCGCCCCTCGAGGTCTTTTTGTCTTTCCCATTTTTCTAGCTTGGGAAACCAGCCGACTCTTACCGCTATCATTTTTCAAGTCACACAAAAGAGAACAAACATTTTCTCGATGCGGCGTGTAGCTTTGATCGGAAATCAACATTGGCGGGAAATCTTGACAGATAGTTGAACTGTGATGAGAAATGATTGGCTAAGAGCTTGCTAATAGTTGGAAAGGCGGGGCTTCAGATTCACGCACGACAGACGGGTAATTTTTTTGAAGTGCTATTTTCTCGCTTTCGATTTTCAATCAAAATAGAGTTTTAAAAAAGCTCCCACTCAAGAGGAATTTATTCGATTTGTGCGAAATTTTCACAAAATGTCAATTGATATCTCTGCTGCAAAAGGTGTCGGGGAATTGGGAAATTCTAAAAAGAGAGCTCTTGACGACGTTTCCCGCATATCTACTCGGATTATTTTTCGCCTTTTAACGGGAAGCATGATAACTTTTGAATAAATCGAATTTTGAAATTCCCCGACACCCTTTTGTAATACGATTCCTCTGAAATACGACAAAGCAAACAGATTTTTAAACTTTAAAATATTTTCGGAGTCGGAGCTTCTGAAAGCCATCTCACTAGATTGGTGAAACGGGATGGCGGAAAATTCGAGATTTTCAAAGAACTCAAAACTTTTTATGTCTTCTTGTAGCCAATTTTATAAGCTTTAAAATGATACATGAATGATTTATCTACGATGTTTCCTCGAGGCGCTACATAATTTTGACTGGAAACGCACCCTTAAGGTATCCGGTATCCTTAAGTAGCCGTATAGACCCTATGCAAAATAAGGTCTTGCCGTCGGTTATATTGTTTCTCAAAGAAACCTTGCCGTCTGCCATACTTTTACTTTTGTGAATATAAATATGCACACCAACTGACGTCACGCATGTAATTAGCATCTCTTAAACGGCATAAAAATTGACAATTCTGCCTGACTTCGACAGGAAAAAAAATTATTTTGACTTTTCGCTTTTCGCATTTCGATATTAACCTTATTTCTGATTGACTGGTAGAATTCCCAGTCATACTGAGAACAGTATTTGACTGCATGTTTCTTGTGATAATCTCTATCTCTCATTAGCTGTTTTATATGAGATGAGTTCCAAGGAAGCGTTAACATACATTTGGATTATCAGATTCTTATACCATACGCCAGGGTACTTGACTTAAATCTGCAATAAAGTCCTCTGCGACAAAATTGTTAAAGGAGAACTGAAGCCTAAAATCAACTTTAGCTCAATGAGCCGTTCTAAACATGAAAAGACTCATACCAAAATTTATTTTACTGTGTTTTACGTCAAAGGAAAGAAAATTTGCAAATCTTCCTCCCAACCGCCGCTAAGTACAAACGGCTCAATTCCTGTAATCTGTGACGTACGATACGGGGAATAAATAGAGGTAATCGGCTAACTCTGTTGCCACCCAATTCAGTGATGTGATGTAAAAACACATTACTCTGGAGAATTGACTCTTTGAAAATTAATTTTATTCAGATAAGCATGACTGCATTATGATTAGAATGAAAAAGGAATAATTCCCAGAGTAGCATCTGTTTACATCACATGATTTGAATTGGGTGACAACAGCGTTAGCCGATTACCTCTATTAGTTTTGTCATGTTGTTCTCGGCTTTGAATAGATGGATTAACGACTCATAATTGCGTACTATTGTGCTTTCTTTGTGCTGAAGGTGTGGTTGTTTTTCCTTCACGGTATGCATGACGTACGATACGGGGGAAATACTGAATTGAGCCGCCACACAAACGAGCTTTATCAGCGGAGAATCGGCTGTTTCTCAGACCTTTAAAACGTATTTCCTCTTTTTAGACGTACACCACAAAGAAATAAAATAGCAGAACTTATTTCTCTTGAATACAAGTTTGTATAGTCGTTAATTAATTAATAATTAGAAATTTGTCGCACTCATAGAACAGATCCATGTCGGAATTTGGTGGCCCATACCATATGCTTACAAGGAAAGATTTATTATGGGGACGGCTAATTTCGGCACAGGCCCTCTCGAGGCGGATTGGTATTAGGTCATTTCTGTCCGAGTAGGACAGCGATTCACGAATATAAAGAACAACACTACCTCCTGACCTATATATTACGATTCTTACGAATTATGTTATAGCCTACAATACTTATTTCATCATCAGATATAGAATCGTCTAATTTAGATTTAATTATAGCCAGCAAATCCAAAGGCAAACTGCTTTAGCAAACTGTTAATGTTAATACTAAAAAAATTAAAGCCCCTTATTTTAAAGATGCTATGCAATGGAGAATTGATTTTACGTGTTGCAGGGTCACGCTGTAGCGGGGCTAATGAATTTTCCTTCCATGAGAAGGTGTTGGGTGAGACGTTGCAAGTTGAATTAAAATGGTTCCCAACTGGCGAAGGGCTGACAGTTGAAAACCCTCTGTATTACTACCCTCTCGCTTAGGTGAAAGGTTATGTTTACTTAATGAGTTGAACGGCTGATAGAGCCGAACCCTTAGAATTTAAATGAAGTTTATTACCATTGAGACCGGTACTGTCAATAATAGAATTGTCTATAAAGTTAAATCCGTTCTTATCAGCAATAAGTCTGAGTTTATCGTTGACTTGGCTTAGCTTCGACGAGACATCAATATCTTCCCTGTGTATCAAACCTGAGACCCCAATTGTGGAGTTTGGAAACTTGGTTTGTACGCTCTTTGCAAGGGCTTCGAATTTTGACTTTGACTTTTTTGATTTTTGAACCATTGTGAGGCTTTGATTTAGTTGTAAGACTTTGATTTAGTTGTAAGACTTTGATTCAGTATTTCCGATATGCCAACGAGCATAAAATATGCGGAACGTAATACGCATGGGTATCAGCTGACATAGCCGCTTTATGTGCAACGTCGTAAAAGATAAACAAACCTTAATGTTTCCATTGGCTTTATAAAGATTCCAGACCTTCCTATCCATCGAGAAGGCCATCTGGTATAATGTAACCCATTTCTTCAGTAGTTGCGAAGCGTCTCTATAGCCTCGGGTCGCTACGCCAGTAATAATGGCTTTCCCCATCAAGTCAATCTGAATCCATTGATTGGTGTCACGATGTTTGGCCAACCAGCCGCTGCTGCTGAAGCGTGCGCGCTGTGGACCGTACTTTATGCCGTCATCATTATAAGAACTTGACGCTGAGAGTTGGAAGTCTTTTATGGTACCATTTTCCATACCCAAGGCTCTTCGGCACTCTTAATGACAGAAATATAAGTGAGATAAAGGTTCGAGGTGTCATAGCGTCGCGATTAAAGCCACATAGACGTACTTAATATACCGTTTTAAAGACTTCAATTGAAGAAAGTATATATTTAATCAGTTTTGATCAAAAGTTAAAAGCGTAGATGCTGTTCATTTTTTTCAATGCGAAATGACTCCATCCGCCAGAAGGAGTTCAGCCCTTGAGGTTTAAAAATTATATTTTGTTTGAATTATCCCTTTCGAATCCCAACTAAATTGTCTAAAATGCAAACGAAAAAGAATTTCAAAAATCCCCGACATAGTATTTTAGACATGAAAGATGTATTATTTCTTCCTGAATATGTATCTAGCCATTTATCAAAGCTGCGCTATAGCCTCTAGTGACTGTCGGAGACCGCACACAATCGATATCGAAAATGCTAGTTCAAAAATTACATGTACGTGGATTTCTCATTATGGAATGTAGTATGAAAGAAATTGAGTTCGTCGTACAGGAGTAGCAAGTGCATGTATTTTGCAACAAAACAAATACAAAACACAAGCACTGAGTACACTACAATGTGTTTCAACGTGATTTGTAATACTTCCATAGGTATTACATACCTTCATATATGGTAGCTTTTACCATACTTGAAAAACATGCACCCAGTGTTGTCTTGAAATGAAAAATGGCGGACATGTTTATCCGAAAGTGCGAAGGGAAAATCTCGGAAAAGCAAGCTTAGAATAAGCAAATATGCAGAACTGACAATTTATGAAAGTGTAGAATCATATGTTGTTGAGATACCTGCTGCAAAATCTTTGTGACTCAAGCACAATTTAGTTTTCAGCCGGTTCTCGAACAAGCCGAAGTTTGGTCAGAAAATCCCCAGCCCGGCGGGATCACACAAGAATACTGAAACACTCGTTAACTTGATAAAGAATTTATTATGATACAACTGAAGGAAATGGACCAAAATGTAACGTTTCAATAGGGCAATGAATAAAACAACAAGGCCTTATTTAACTAAGTAGAGGACTTCATAACTGAATAAAATAATTCTTTCTTTCGAACATTGAAGTTGAAGGCAAAAGAACAAACATTAAAAGTGAAGCCGTCCCTGCGAGCTCCATTTAATTAGTATGAATGCAACTGAAAGACGGTTCTCTTGGAGCCATGTATCCACATATCAAGCCTTCAGCGTAACTCATTGTAAGTTTGCTTTCGAGGTCTTGAAAATAATTACCGTGAATTATAACTACTTATGTGTTAAATAATTTAGAAGCCATCATTATCCTACCGATTAGGATAGCATTCCTTCTGTTTTGTATGTGTGAGATTGGAGTGAGATTGGATAGTACTTACCTGGCAAGATCGACTGACAAATGGTTTCAGTAAAACCGGCAGCACAGGTACAAGTGTACCCATCTAACTGGTCCGTACACGAGCCTCCATGTTGGCAAGGGTTACTGGAACACTCATTAAAACCTGCAAAGATGGTAACCGTATACTTTAGCATATAATCCACGATGATTACTAGTAGATGGAAAGATATCTTTAATAAGAAATAAAACCTTGAAATTCAAATTTAGAAATTAACACAGCGAGGTATACACTTTATCACACTAAAGGAAAATCTCACAAACGTTTCGTTCATGCACTCTAGAATTAACTTTAAGCATTGACAAATTTATTTGTTCGTGTATACGGGTGAACAAGGTTTCTTTTACAAGTTTTATATGCGTGCTCGTGTGTATGGCAATACATGGCACGTTTTCCTTGGTGACAGCAATGGTCTTAGCACAGCGGAATATCTAGACTGGTGTAGTAGTTTCGAGAGCAGTTTAAAAAACTAATTGCTCGATCTTCCAAGCCCACAATGTGTATTTGAATGTGGTCTAGATGTCGCCCTTCTTTGAATGAATACCATAATATTTACCTTACGGAGAAACTAAATCTATACCGGAAATTCTTATTTCAGTATCTCAATGAGCTCATCATATTCAGTCTTTTTGCTGTTTCTGTTTTTGCATGGGGAACGTTTGTGTTCCACAAGCTTTCTCGGTTTTGTAGCGCTTCTATAAGCAGCGACGTGGTTTTTTTCACTCCGTGTGACTGCACTACGACTGGATGTATTGACAGTTTTTTATAAAATGCGTAGTATCATTATGCGCAACGCATAATGAGTTGAACCCCTACTGTTCAAAATGAAGAAAACCGATTCTCCAAATTGTAATGTTTGTGATGCGTCATCGTCACACAATATAAAACATATATTCTATGAATGTTCTGTTACCGCCTCCTTCTGGTCGGAATTTAAGCTATGGTATTCCAATACGTTTCAACAACAGGTTCCATTGTTTGAGTTAAAAGCTATTATTTACGGATTTGTTGGTAAATACAAGCAAAGCTACATTTTTAATTATCTAATTCTACTTGGCAAGTATTTCCTTTACTCTTCATATTATACACAAAAATATTTTCCTGTGTTCCTTATATTACTTAAACAAAAGCTAAACATAGAAAAACATATTGCTCTAACGTCAAAGACACTCATGAAATTTGAAAACAAATGGAAAATAGTTATTTTGTACTTCCTTAGCACCATCTCTTGTTCTTATTTTAATACTGTGTAATTAGCAATTGCCTTTGTATTACGAATGTAACACATATATGTGAGCACGAATATATAAATAAATTAAAAAATTTATGCGCAACGCAAAACGAACGGCAAGGTCTCTGGGAAATAGATTTCGCAATTCCTTGTCATATTTTCCTTGTCAAGCCGTGCACACGAGGAAGTTTCGCGACTTGACATATTTTTCCTTGAAAATCTCTTCGTTCAAAAGCTGGCTTCCTAGTGCAAAACGTTCCTTGCCGTGCTGAACAGAAAGATCTGATGGTTTTGAGTTTTAAAGAATTCTAAGAAACTCTTGGTTCGTGAATTGTATGCTTCACTGGCATGGAGTCTTTGCCATAGTTTGACTCCAACCACGCCGTTTCGTATGTTAGAAACACCGACAAAGTAGCAAGTTCAGCTGAATGTCAGGTATGTCTTCCTGTATTTTTAGCTTGTTTTGATTACGGAAAATACATAGGTTGTCTTTTCTCGTATATTTGGCGTGTTTTGTCTGGTATTCAGAATTGAAAATAAAATTGTTTTCTCATGCCTTTCTCTGTGCTGTTTACATTAATTTTAGGCAAAAGGTTTTTGCCAAAAAATAACTTCTCACATTACCTTTCTGTAATATCTTAAGTTAAAAACGTTTAGCTTGTCGTTGTTTTTTCTATTAACGTTTCGTGTGGCAAAAATATTAATCAGCAAGCCTCGCAACGGTCCAAAACCAAACCGACCGGTACCGCGATTTACCGGACGACCGTTGAAGAATCACTCAGATTTTTCTATTCGTCGCGAGACCAGCCTGCCATATAAAAACATGATATAGTGGTGTGAACCAATTTTTGCAATCAGTTCTCTCTCTCTCCATATATATATAGTCTGGGAAGGAATAGGCATCGACCTCACTGATAAGTTACAAAAACTCCAAAATCGGGCAGCACGAATAATTACTCACTCGCCCTTCAACGCTGGTGCATGCTGGTCCTCCTTACATCACTAGTATGAGACATATTATACACTCGTAGGAACAAACTTCTAGCATTAGAAATGTTTATTGTTTATATTCATTTAGTACACGCATACTTAATCGAGAAGTTCACACAGTCCGCACAGATCGCTTATAAACTTATAACATTAAGTTAAAACATTAAGCTAAAACGGTTATTATAAATCCCTATTTCTCTAACGACCTGTAAATACTTGTAATTTTTAACGTAAATAGTATTTATGATCATATTTTTTTATACGTTTTGCATGTACATTGTATATATATTTATCTGTAAAACGACTTTTATTTAAACCAGTTTATATGTTAAAACTACCTTACGTGTTTAAATAGTTTATTATTATTATAATAATTAGTACATACAAGCTTATATAAATACACACTTAGACATAGATACATTACCATTCCAAAGAAAAACAACCAGGCGACCAAAACCAGCGAAAAACTAAATAAACAATGAAAGCTAAATAAACAGATCACAATATGGAAAATGCTCTCGACGATTTTTAATTTATTTACTCGCTGTGTTTGTGTTGTAATTTCCATCATGTGATCTCTGTGTAACTACTTACTTGTTGTGGTGTTGTATAGACTAGTATACGTAGCAATAAAGCCTGCATTACTCTTTGAAGCATCGGATTTGAAGATGACGAACATGTTATTGGAAGAAGACAGCACTCCGGTAGAGGGAGGGATGTGTTTACTGGAGAACACACCAAGAGATGACGCTGTATCGTCGACTCCGTCAAACACTTGCACATTATCAGCATTACTGTTAGGTTGAAGTGCAATTGATGGAAACTTCAAGACTACGTTAAAGCCTGAGCGGACTGTGATTTTCCAAGAACAATACTGCCCGTTAGTGTAGGCCTTGGGATAATTTGGTGATTCGAAGGTACCCCAGTTTGTAGTTAGTGTGTAGTTACAACCTGTAAGATAAAATTATCATAGCGTATGTAGTAAAATCTGTTTATTATTAACCTTATATTATTATTATTATTATTATTATTATTATGATGATGATGATGATTATCCTCTTATCCTGTCGGCCTCCTGGAAGAGCAGTCGGTTAGACTGAAGGAGATACCGACGTTAAATATATAACTTTACTTTATCATGATCCTTATGCTTATGCTTACCCATGCCTTTACCTTTACCATTATCCTTACCCTTACTGATATCCTTACTGATATCCTTACCTATATCCTTATCCTTACCTATGTCCTCACTGTTGTCCTTACCCTTACTCATATCCTTACCATTATGCTTACCTTACCATTATGCTTACCTTACCATTATGCTTACCTTACCCTTATGCTTACCTTATCCTTATGCTTACCTTATCCTTATGCTTACCTTATCCTTATTCTTACCCTAATTCTTGCCCTTTTTCTTACCCCTTCCTTACCCTTATCCTTACACTTATGCTTAACATTATGCCTACCATTATGCCTACCATTATTCTATCCTTATGCTTATCCTTATGCTTTTTTGTTTTTTCAACTTTTTATTGTCATTTTAATAACTATATAATTTCACATTACGCACTAACATTAAAAAATAATAATACAATAATTACGAAATCAGAATAAAGAGAAAAGAGAAAAAAATAGTGCAAGTGTCATACGTTTGTACCTAAAAATACAAATCTCTATAATTTATTTAATTACGAAAGGGCCACCCTATTAAGATAAAAAAATCTTTATTTATTACTTCCGCCTGTTTAATAAGTCTCTTCCATTTTAATGGAATAGAATGAATAATTCTCAACCAAAGAAAATAGTTATCACATTTAAGACCTGTAGCTTTAACATACCCCCACGAAGAGGAGAGATAATCTCATCACATAAATCCATAACAAAATTAATATTACACTCATGAAATGCACGGACAAAAATAGATTTTCCATCAATCTTAATAAATTTATTGTTCCATAAACATTATCGAAAAACATCTGGATTAGTAAAGGTGTCCATGGTGAAAAAATCCCCCAATTCCTTACAACATTTACATAATATTGAGAGTCAGACTACACGGAATTATATTCTTATGCTTATCCTTATGTTTACCCTTATTCTTATCCCTATCCTTATCCCTATCCCTATCCTTATCCCTATCCCTTTCCTTATCCCTATCCCTTTCCTTATCGCTATACCTATCCTTATCGCTTTCCCTTTCCTTATCCCTATCCCTTTCCTTATCCCTATCCGTTTCCCTATCCCTTTCCTTATCCCTTTCCTTATCGCTATCGCTATCCCTTTCCTTATCCCTTTCCTTATCCCTTTCCCTTTCCTTATCCCTATCCCTTTCCTTATCCCTATCCCTTTCCTTATCCCTTTCCTTATCCCTTTCCTTATCGCTATCGCTAACCCTTTCCTTATCCCTTTCCTTATCGCTATCCCAGACCATACCCGCTATCCCTTTCCTTATCCCTTTCCTTATCGCTATCCCTTTCATTATCCCTTTCCCTATTCCTATCCCTTTCCCTTTCCCTATTCCTATTCCTATTCCTATCCCTATTCCTATCCCTATCCCTATCCCTATCCCTTTCCTTATCCCTATCCCTTTCCCTATCCCTTTCCCTATCCCTTTCCCTATCACTTTCCTTATCCATATCCCTTTCCTTATCTATTATCCTTTCCCAGACCATACCCTTATCCCTTTCCCAGACCATACCCTTATCCCTTTCCCAGACCATACCCTTATCCCTTTCCCAGACAATACCCTTATCCCTTTCCCAGACCATACCCTTATCCCTTTCCCAGACCATACCCTTATCCCTTTCCCAGACCATAC
The DNA here is from genome assembly GCA_030867875.1 of Actinernus sp. WN-2022. Taxonomy (NCBI): domain Eukaryota; kingdom Metazoa; phylum Cnidaria; class Anthozoa; order Actiniaria; family Actinernidae; genus Actinernus; species Actinernus sp. WN-2022. The sequence continues at coordinate 14,472,783 of JAOWCC010001751.1, forward strand.
CCTTATCCCTTTCCCAGACCATACCCTTATCCCTTTCCCAGACCATACCCTTATCCCTTTCCCAGACCATACCCTTATCCCTTTCCCAGACCATACCCTTATCCCTTTCCCAGACCATACCCTTATCCCTTACCCTTACCATACCCTTATCCCTTACCATACCCTTATCCCTTACCATATCATACCCTTACCATATAGTACCCTTACCCTTACCATATCGTACCCTTACCCTTACCCATATCATACCCCTACCCTTACCCATATCATGTCCTTACCCTTACCCATATCATATCCTTACCCATATCATACCCTTACCATTTCTTACCCTTACCATATGTTACCCTTACCATATCTTATCACTATCCTTATCACTATATATCCTTAGCCTTAGCCTAACCAGGAACGTCCATATCTCTTATATAGCTGTCACAGCGTTTTTACAAGTTGGGCTATTTTTAGATCATTTTTGCCGCCAATTAGTGGGTTGCACCAGTAGCGGAACAAAAGATGCCTCATTAGCTACTTTTGTTATACTAACAACATGGCTGCTACGCTTTTGTGATTTTATTCCCTTAGGAATGATTGCAACCCAAGAATAGCGGGAAAACCGTTCTAAAAATTACCTAACTTGTGAAAACGCTGTGACATAGGCCTAGTATGCGGGATGGAAGCTCCTGATTATGGACTCCTTCCTTACCTCATCCTTACCCTTATGATTACTTACCTTTATCCGTACCTTACCCTTCCCTTACCCTTATTTTTATTTCTAACTATGCTGCCTCAACTCCAGCCTCGATGTCACCAAAGGCTTGGTTTCCGTTCAAAATGGCGACCAAGAACTACAAATTGGACTACGTACTGTTATACTTACTAGTATAATAGCAATAGTGCATGGTAGGGTCTCCGTACCCTGCTCCGTAGGGATGTTTGCCACCGTATTCATTCTTCGTATTTGTGTCTTCTGTTTGGATCCGGAGCCATTCTTCACTCGCTAATGCGAACTTTACCTGTTTTTTTTAAACCAGTGTTAATAATCTTGTTTTAAGAAAATTACCAATTTCGAAAACTATCAACCGCATTCATTTATCCATAAAGGATTTATAGAATAATTTTTATATGTCACATTTGAGATACTCATTCTATCTGAATCATTTAATAATTTTGTAAGAACCGCTCTAGCAACTCATATGATTACCTGCTTATCATCGCCAGAAAAGTCGAATGAAACTGAGTGGACAGGGTTTAATATTATAATCCAATGATTCTAATTGGTTCACGCGAGCTCGAGCAAGACGTGAGAAAAAATCGAAGTTGCCGCGAACCTTGTCTTATGTTTAAGAGGTTGGAAAAACTGCAAACTCTTCAGATGGCCACTACACCCACAAAAATGAGAGAAGCAATAAAGGAATACACATTTGGAGAAAAAGTCTTTATTTCATATTCATCGATTTTAAAATTTACAAGAAATTAAGTCTTGTTTATGCTTGACGTACCTATGGTGTTTCGTCTCACTAATCTTTACGATGCATGGCGTCCTTGAAGTTCACTTCAGCGAAGAATCACATATTAGGCCTGATATTTAACGATTGCATGCCGTTTATAGGCCTCGAAACAAAGACAACGAGTGTCTTATTCTACACGAATAGTGTATCTTACATGGCCGCGAGGCCTCGAAACAAAGACAACGAGTGTCTTATTCTACACGAATAGAGTGTATCTTACATGGCCGCGCGGAGAAACGGATTTTATCTTCGAGTGTTGATGAAATATCTCACGAGTGAGCGCAGTTCTGTTTAATATATAATTATCGATGAAATACCAGTTTCAATCTCTTACGAAAAAGACTAGAAATCTTTGAAAGCAAGTCATATTTTCAAAAGTGATATATTCACGTGTGAAGATATCATTTATATCTTTACGTGTGAAGATATCACTTTTTAGAAAGAAATATACACTCGAAAATTGTATATTAATTTAAGATATTGCAACATGAAAACTATAGCGCCATATAATTGCTGTAAAGTTGGGAACTCCACAGAGGGCAACACTTTCTAAGTGTCACAATTCAACTGCGCATGTCCATTCGATTTTTCTGGCGATGTTTTACGTTCAGCTCATCCGAGGCTATATTTCAGGTTCATATATATACCACGGATGTCTGCTCAATGAGCTAAGTTTAGCCATGTACTTTTGCGAATTGTATATTTCATAACCAATAAAAACACTGTTTGCTCTAAATTGTCGTTGCTACGTTATGAAAATAGGGTAATTGCCTCAGCTCAAGAACCTAAAAGTCGCTCTCAGCTTTGAGTGGCCCTGTTGCGTATGGAACGCGCGCGAATAAAATATAGAAAACGATAAGAAGTGTTGTCCACATAATAAAGCTTATTACAAAGCCTTCATAAATTGAACCTTATTCACCAATAAATTTACCTGCTGACAAGCCGCTGACCCGTACGCCAGAAGATAAAACGGCGCGGCTGTTGGCAGAGTTACAGGGACAGCTTTCTCTCCATCGGTCCTGCAGCAGAAGTAGATGAGAGTGTTCATGTCATATCGGCCATCTGGCAGGGTTCCACCGAAACTGTTGACGTTTCCCCTGTCCTCGTCATCCCACTTTATCCATCCTTTCGACAGACCTTCAGGACAAGTATCCCATTTCTTGTATATACAGTACTGACCTTTGAAATATCATAAAGATTCATATATAACTTCCTTTCCTCAAGTGACTGTTTGCCCAAATCCATTTATCAAGATATCCCTACGTGTTTATCAATGTTAAAGATTAAGGCCATTCAAACAAGAGGAAGTTAGCCGCGGCTTACCTAAGCCACGAACGTTCACATAAATGGTTTTAAATGTTTTAAATGGCCCTACATGCATGTATGTCTCTTCTAGACACGTTTAATGCCTTGTAGACTTGCTCAGTTTATGTTTTCTCACTGGTATAAGTACATGTCCCAGCTATTTTCCTCTGAAATATGAAAACACATAAAAAGAGGATCTGTCTTCTAAATAACTCTCGACATGTTGTTGAGTCTGTGCTGACCAAAGATATCATGTTCAAGCGAATGAGTGACGACCAGTAGCTACCAAAGATCTCCAGATTTACTTCGATCTCAGGCCTGTGAGTCAAAACTTTATAGGCCATTTAATACATCATTTCTCTCTCTTTTAAATCACATTCTCTTTTTCAATCAGACGTATTTGCTCATAACATAATTGTTTAAAACCTGACAACACAGGCACACCAAACCAAAATCAAGCGATCGCTACATCTTGAACTGAACAATCAATAAAATCCGTAAAAGACGGAAACGTATGCGTGTCATTTTTATTTACTGTTAATGCATACCCTTTGGCCAAAGTGGTCTTTCACTGTCACGAGTCACGTTTGTCTTCATACAAAAATATCTCTTTATGTTGTACTTTTCGGCGATGAAGTCAAGATGAAAGTGCGCGGATTGATCATTCATTTGTTCTGTTTCCTCTGTGTGCTGATTTCGCCATCCTGTCTTCCATGTGAAGGTAGTACCAGCAGGGCATCCAGTCTTGGCTTTAGGTAGACCGTACTTCCCTTCTGGCCACTTAACACGCACTAGAGAGAAATCAGAAATGTATACACGTTCCCTGTCTTATCAACGCAACAACATTAAATATTTGAGTAAAGTAAAATGTTTAAAAATGAAAAAATGAAAAAAGGGATAGCGATTTAGAAATTTGCTGTGGGAAACTACAGGACTGTCACAGTGATAGAAACTGTGAATTAAGCTGACTACGCTTCAACCTCCAGAACTGTCTGGGATGTCTACTACCTCGGACAATAAGCTGACCTTATTCCCTCCCTTCCCTTCCCTTCTCCAATCCCATCCCTTGCGACTGATTCCCAATCCCCTCCCTTGCGCCCGATCCCCAATCCCCTCCCTTGCACCTGATCCCAATTTTCTCCCTTGCGCCTGCTCCCCAATCCCCTCCCTTGCACCTGATCCCCAATCTCCTCCCTTCTCCAATCCCCTCCCTTGTGCCTGATTCCCAATCCCCTCCCTTGCGCCCGATCCCCAATCCCCTCCTTTGCACCTGATCCCAATCCTCTCCCTTGCGCCTGATCCCCAATCCCCTCCCTTGCACCTGATCCCCAATCTACTCACTTCTCCAATCCCTTCCCTTGTGCCCGATTTCCAATCCCCTCCCTTGCGCCCGATCCCCAATCCCCTCCCTTGCACCTGATCCCAATCCTCTCCCTTGCGCCTGCTCCCCAATCCCCTCCCTTGCACCTGATCCCCAATCTCCTCCCTTCTCCAATCCCCTCCCTTGTGCCTGATTCCCAATCCCCTCCCTTGCGCCCGATCCCCAATCCCCTCCTTTGCACCTGATCCCAATCCTCTCCCTTGCGCTTGATCCCCAATCCCCTCCCTTGCACCTGATCCCCAATCTACTCACTTCTCCAATCCCCTCCCTTGTGCCCGATTTCCAATCCCCTCCCTTGCGCCTGATCCCCAATCCCCTCCCTTGCACCTGATCCCCAATCTCCTCCCTTCTCCAATCCCCTCCCTTGTGCCTGATTCACAATCCCCTCCCTTGCGCCTGATCCCCAATCTCCTCCCTTCTCCAATCAACACGGTATCTCCCTTAGATTGACTATTATCATCAATTGTCAAAATCGCTAGAATTGATTATAATCCTCAATTTAACCTTGAGGTTAAAACCAGTCAAGTATAAAGATAAACAATTGTCGAATTCCGAACGGCGGTAGACGCGCTTAGTGTAGTGGTCATGACGTCTGTACTACCAAGCACTACACGCAAAGGTTACGAGTTCGAGCCCGAGTAGGAGCGCTCAATAATTTTTTTCTCTCGTTTACCTTCCTTTCTTGTTTACCTGTGAACCCTGAGCTCCAGGTGAGTGAGAACCCGTCGTTTACCCGCGCATTCGTCCGATGGTTAGGGCTTGGTTTGTAGTTCGGGTTAGGGTTTGTCTTAGAATGACGATTATAATCAATTCTAGCGATTTTGACAATTGATGATAATAGTCAATCTAAGAGAGATGACGCGTTGGGGTTAACAGTAGTCCTTCAGATAAAGCTTTTATGCTATATTTCTGCTAGATGTACATTTTTAATTTTAACTATTTATATATGTCAAACATATTGCGAAAACAAATATTTATATATTATGTACATCGTCAGACTGTATATATTTCTTTAATTAGTGATGTAAGTATTTTTATTATCAGTAAATGGTTCATTAAAATTATTATTATGATAAACTATCATTATTATTATTGTTATTATTTCTATTATATTTGTTAAAAATACACTAACAATTACGAGCCGAAAATTCTCAAGTGAATGATGACGTCTTGAAAATTCCCAAGTAAATTTTATTGCTTTTATAAAACAACGAACCCACCAGAAATAGTCTTTCACACGCACGATCAGAAGAAAAACTATGATAACAATCTTCAGACAATAACGATCAACCGACAATAACTTCAAAACGCAGGAATTCCCCCAAAGCAGGACTGAGAGAAGTGAAAGTAGTTACATTTACACTCTATTTGAAAAGATCTCATTACAGCATTCCCCTAAAAGGATAACCAAGATGTTAGAACAAATGTTGCCACAAATTTAAGCCAACATATAAAGCATTCAAGGAATAGAGGACTTGGAATGGCCGCCTTTGTCATTGGACGTGCACGAGGAAAACATTATTCCTCCAGCAGGAAGTTTCCGTTAGCTAGCACGATTTCTTATCTTCGCCAAACTGAATGGAAATATCTAATTATTGGAACCAGTTCCTTCCCAGTGAGATAAGACTTTGAGTTCAAGGTAATAGAAAATGTTGACATTTTGTCTTAGCTGGTTTGTGAAAAATCAACATTTGAACAGCTTTATGACAGTCGGCGAGTGTGAGCTTGCAAGCTTCTGCTGAATTACTTTCCATGGAGCTGTTCATAAAATGGAGAGGAGAAAACTCAAAACCCCTATCTGAAGACCAAGAGATCAGATTGACAGCTGTATTGTGTAACATCTAATGAGAATCAATCAAATAAATTGCCGGAAAACTCCACACTGTTCGCCACACTGCCGTGATTCACAGATCGTAGTTTTACACAGTATATGGCGAGATTACAAGGATTTTATTCTTCCTACATCCAAGGTAAACAGCATTGAGATAAAGAATGGTATCTATATTTCATTACTTGCTTGTATTTGTTGCTGTTTCCAGTCGTAAACAGTCCGAATTTTACCAAAGTGAAACGAGCTGCTCGCGTCCGTAGATATCTATTTCTTCGTTATGCACTTTTGACATGATATAATTCTTCAAATGGCACCATTGTTTTATAGTTCTACATGTTTAATAATTACAGTTCTCTGCTGTAAAAAATGCAACATTCTATGGATAATTTCTTGTCCTAAAGTTTGGAAACGTAACACATGCATTTGACGCTAGAAAGTTCAGTACTCGCGGAAGTACGCAGGGTTAAATTTACTAGTGGCAGTTTACTAGGTTTGCACTATCGGCTGGTATGGAATGGAAACTTACTTTCACAGCTTAATATGTATGTCGATTGGTCAGAAGGATATCTTGTTTAAGGTGCTACGGTCCTTTCGGCATCAGGAAATTTTTAAACGGGAGTTTTCGTACAGTATTTCAAGCTATGGCTGTAGCGCGAGTTCAATTAAGTCACAAATGTCCGTGAAACTATAAACAGCGCGTTCATTATTATCAGTTTGCTCTATGGGTTCTCATGTATTCAATACTTACTTCTGGAGCTTCATATGTATGTGGATTGGTCACAACACAGGGAGCCCAGGCTCACAACATGAAGACCAATATAAGGATTTGTATGAAACTTTATCGCTAGTATATATAGCTGATGGAAAATGACAATAAACATCCATTAAAGTTTACATACCACATCAAATGTTGTCCAGCTATCGTTTCTTTGTCTGTCCTTGGAGCCTTCAAACCGCATTTCAGCGAGAAAGTTTTATAGTTCACCTCTACCTAAAAAATCACAAGGGTGCACACTCGTACACACGACAGGCCGACGAAAAAACGCCATAAATCAGCTTTAACGGATCCCAGTCGCTCAAAAACCTCACTCGAGTGTAGATCGAAGATTGTTTTTCCCACGTAGCGTGCTTTTCCTTCCTAGCGTTTCTTCATTGCTTCAAGAAGACGGAAATATTATCACAAAGTTTCAACTTTTCGCTACCAAGTATGCTTGTTCGATCAAGTCGAGACACACAACCGCCATCATGGCATGTAACCGAGCCTTTCATGA